>VWYP01016917.1:0-39966 GCA_013400435.1 Pycnonotus jocosus
CTGAAAAATTATTCTTGCAATATGAAAACCAATATAGAACAAATCAACAAAAGATGGAGGGTATTTTTTCCCCTAATTGAATATTTCATGCCTTGCAACTGACCAAATTCAAGGAATTCTATATTTTTTTACCAAGATAATAATTCAAACTTCCTTGACAGGTTTTGTGTTACTTGGCCTAATTGCAGGTAATGCTTAAATAATATATTTATCTTTCTATATATGTGTCTACATCTGTGAGTGTTTATGTGTAGGCAAGGAGTGAGTTTATGTGACTGTGTATGTAAGCCTGATGGCTGAGATCCCAAACAGAAGCAAAATCCCATCATTTCTCTATAACTTTTTGGAGAAGAAGGCAATCCATATTTTCCTGGATTGTGCTTTATTATTTTCTGATGGAGCTAGAGGAACACAAATGGAGAGGGAAAAAAATGGGCAAAAAAGTTTTCCTTGCATTCATTATTAGGATTTAATTTCCATTTAAAAGGGAGAATCTTGTAATTTAAAAAGCTTTGTGTAGTTTTCTAAAAGCTCATGAGGTGTTTAGGAACATTAAATTTCAGCAGCAACTTTCAGCATAGGGACATGAAAGGCAGAACTTGTAATAGGAAAATTTGGGAATATGCTAATAGTTTTCCTAATAATATATGAGACAGCAAGAGCTGCTTTAACATTTTCTAAGGTTCTCTTGCATTTTTTTTTCTAACCCTTAAACACTGTGTGTTTGGCCAACCTGCTGCCATTTACTAGAGCACAGAGGAATGAGGACCACCACAAGCTGCAGTGGAAGAATTGCAGAGATAACAGGAGTAAAGAAAGGCATGAGGTGCAGCCTGTTGAAGATATATGCGATATGTTTGTGAGTACTGGGTGACATTGTGAGGCACAGAGTGCAATCCATCTAAAGGGAACAAGACTAACAAGCCAGGAGCTGCTGATGCCCCAAAGCCCAGCACTGGGGAATGGCTGTGTATGTGTAAGGGAGTACTAGGACACGGCACGACTCCCAGGATCTTTAGCAGGAGCAGATTTTCCCCACAGCTGTAGCTTGGGGGAGTAGCAGGTGACAGCTGAGTTGGCTGATGAAAAATGGTAACTTGCTGGATCAGATCGACTTAAATTGTGCTACACTACCCAGTGGAACCTCTGATTGAGACTCACTGGAGAAGAGAGACCCTGTGTTGTTCCAAGGTGCAAAGCACTTTGCCTAAGGATCTCCTCTTCTGAGAAAAAGATCATAAATTCTTACACTGACACTTAAAGAATGAGTTATTTTCCCTCATTGATCTACCAACACAGAATTTTATTTTCTCTCTTTAATACAAATGTCATGTTAGCCATTGGATTTACATTGTGAATAGGGCAAATTTCTCACTGAAAAACAAAAAGTTGAATATAAAATTTGAGGCTTCTGACTAGTTTTTTATTTTTTAATTTTTTTTTTAATTTAATGGAACTCTTGAATTTAGTCATGCTTCTCCCAGGCAAGCCCCATAGTAGGGTTACAAATATAATTTGTATTTATATTATATATTTATACATGCACACACAAACTTTTTTATTTTAATACTTTTGGTTTACATCATATTGCATAAACATGTCATGGTTAATTGTCTTATGGAGTACAATCCATGGTCTCTGGCACTTCTAGCCTTTTATGGGTGGCCTGTCTGTTTCTGCTCATCACTGCAAAATAATAGCTGTTTGTAACTGAGTTTAAAAATCCATTGTTTTGGCAGATCATTCAATACATATTTCCAGATCACTTACAAATCTGAAAGCAATTCCATATAAAGATGCATTTTTTACTATGGTAAAGACCTTTGCTAACATTTTAGGTATGCTGTTCATCAACAACATGAATGGAGGGGCACACTGCACCCTCAGCAGGTTTGCTGGCTGGAAAGACTGGCTGATACCCCAGAGTGTGAGCTACCAGCCAGTGAGATGGGAACAGGCTGGAGAGCGGGGCAGGGAGGAACAAACTGTAGGTTCTGCACCTGGAAAGGAATAACCCTATGTACCGTAGCAGTCAGCACTGTGGGGGCTGACTGTATGAAGGCAGCTCTGTGGAGAAGGGCCCGGGAGTCCTTGCAGACAGCAAGCTCTCCATGAGCCAGCAGTGCCCTTATGGCCAAAAACGCCAGTGATATCCTGGGGTGCGCCAGGAACAGAATTGCCAGGAGGTTGAGGGAGAGCATCCTGTCCCTCTGCTCTTCCCTGGTGAGGCTACAGCTGGAGTGCTGTGCCCAGTTCTGGATTTCTCAATTCTAGGAAAAGAAGGTACCAGTGGAGGGGCTCCAGTGAAGAGCTACAAAAATGATTAGGGAACAGGAGCATCTCTTTTACAAGAAAAGGTTGAGGGAACTGGACCTTATTAGCCTGGAGAGAGGATCTTGTCAATATTTGGAAATATCCTAAGGGTGGATGTCAAGAGGATGTGCCCAGTGATGTCCATCTTTCCAGTGATTTCCAGTGATGGGACAAGTGGAAACCAGCACAAACTGTAACACAGGAAGTTCAGTCTGAATATGAGGAAAAACTTCTTTACTTTGGGAGTGACAGAGTGCTGAAAGAGGTTGCTCTGAGAGATTTGGAGTCTACTTCTCTGAAAATATTCAAAACCTGCCTTTGCACAAGTGCTGAACACATACTTTAGCAGAGGGGTTGAACTAGATGATCTCCAGTGGTCCCTTCCAACCCCAACTATTCTGTGATTCTGTGTATACACTAACATATTTTTCTTGTCATAACACATTCATATTCTTGGGGTTTAGATTCACATTAGACATGCATTGAGGCCTAGTAAGGTGATAATTATGTAAAGTTGTCAGAAAAACACTTTTTAAAACAAATGAGGCTTTGGTTTGGTTTGGATTGGCTTGGTTTTCTAAAGAAGCAAGATTTTCCTTATATTTGTCTTTAAAATGTGATAGCATAGATCAGAATTTTCCTTCAGAAAGCTTCTGCTCAGTTCTCTTTAAGGAAATACCTTTTCCATAAACAGGATCCAAACACATTCATTAGGCTGGTAAAAATTCCCTGTGGATTAGCAAACAGTGTTAGTACCTTTGTAATGAGTGTTTTCTACTTCTGTGCTCAAGTTTTTCATGAAATGTAACAATGAACAACAGGTGTTGGCCAATAGTGTTCTCCAGGATATGTATCTACAATATTGATCAAACAGCCTTTTATCTCAAGGAAGTTTCTGATTCCTTAAATAATTTCTAAGAGTTTCTTGAACAATGATGTTGGAAAAGTTGGGGTTTTTTTGCTATTGAAAGTAAGCAAAAATGAGGAATTTTTGCTCTTGAACAATGATGTTGGAAAAGTTGGGGTTTTTTTGCTATTGAAAGTAAGCAAAAATGAGGAATTTTTGCTCCATTAAATTAATTCTTTGCCCTGAGCATAACTTTAATCTGTGAAATCCCATTTGGATATATACTATGCTATGCTCAGACACTCAGGTTGATACTCCAGTTTTCAATTTTTTGTACTGAGATGAGAGATTCATTTTTCTGACAAGGCATAATAATTTGCATGAAATCAGTTTTTCCAAATCTGAACATAGCTTTCAACTCCAAACATAGCCTTCAACTCCTCTTCCCATAAATTAAATTTGAATTTTCCATGTTTTCAGAAATAAATTTTTTCCTGTTTTCATATTTTGTTTTTTAACTGTGAAAAAGCATTGCTTCTTAATATTCCTTGACCATTTTGGTTTACAATTGAATCTTTATTGCCAGTTTTCTTTATTTTTCCCTACTTCTACAGACAATACTTGTCTTTTCCAATCTGTATTTCATATTAAGAAAAAAGAACAAATATCAAAACAGATTATATATTCTCAACAGATTTTTCAGAAATTACTGACAATACAATGTTATATTTGATGGCCCAGATTGACATAGCATATGCCTCCTCTCTCTTATTGTCCAAATGCTTGGTATTTATATACTTGCTAATGTGAGTTAGGCATCTCCAGTCCTGAGTAACACAAATAAAAGAAGAATAAAATTTTTAAAAAACAAAACCAAAACCAAACCAAACCAAAACAAAAACAAAACAACAACAACAACAACAACAACAATAACAAAACTTGTCTTTCAGTATTATGCAGCAAACCCCTTTCCATTTACTTTGTTATCACTTATAAGTGTAAGCAACAAAATTTGAAATAATGCTTTAGCAGGCTGTGTTAGACTGTCAGTGCCTGAGAGGCTCTGGTCTTTTGAGAGAGCAATTTTTTTTTATATCTACCTTCCATGAGAATAGAGTCAGAGTTTGCTAGATAGCCTCAGTCAGTGACTAGCCAGCCACACACCATGAAGGGCATCACCCAGTTAAATGCAGGGGGAGAAAGCAGCCACTGAGAAACAGAGAAGAAAACATAGAAGCCACAATGCAAATCCCCATGAAAAGGTTTTAGTGCTCATTGCTTGTATTAATTATTAATGAGTGAACAGCACACAGTTCTTGTCCTTCCAGCAAAACACAAAATGCTTCATTTAAGTCAATAACTCATCCAACTCTAAAGCAATTAAAAAAGATAACAGTGCCCAACATTTGTAATTTTCATTGTGACTATATTTCTTTAAAACCACAATCTTTGAAATGTCTAGGAATGCTGTGTCTGATACAGATATGCTCAATAAATCACCTGAATTTAGACATATTTTTATTATTAACTATAATATGCAAGATTCCATAAAAAGTCTCTAAAAAAACTTCTTACCCCTAACACTATTATTATGTATTATTACTGTATCATCATAAATCACCAAGCCAACTGAAATGGATGTCATGAGCATAAAATGATAAATTTTAAAATCTAGTCCCAGAGTAAACTGTTTATGTTTACCTCAGTAATATATTATGCTCAAAATTACTACATTAATCCTTCAAACTAATTTTTTACTGAATATGTTTCTTCATTTATAGTCTATAACAATTTAACAATGTCAAACTAATATGAAATTCCAGAGATAATGTTACCTTATTTTGGTTTATATTTTATTATGCTTTCTGCCTCCCTCCTTCCCCACCTTCTTCCATCCTTTCATTCCCTAGAAATAAAATCTGTGGCATATGTCCCATTATCTATCATTTTGTGACAGCAAAGAATTCATATTCAAGTAGTTATATCCTGCAGATAACTAGAGTTTTTGCTATAGCTCTTCATGCTTTGCCTGCTTCTCCTGTTTTTAGGTTTCTAAACTTGAGGTCTTAGTATATCTTAAAGAAAAATATTTATGGGAAATGTCCTTGCTCCTTCCCTCTCTCTCTTCCCCTCCCGATGGACAAAGGTGAGGGGTGTTAAAGAGCCTAATTGTGAGTGCATCTTCAGGAAGGTTGTCTTTTAGGCTCTCAGTATAAATAACAGAAGAGTCTCTCTCCTGAGAACAGTCTAGAACAAGACACCAAATGCCTTGAACCCTGTCTGGGGAAGTCTATGCCAAAATACTGAGATAAACATAAGTGGAATAAACTGTTATAAAGTAAACTCTAAGAAATCACATGACATAATTCGAAGTGGGTAAAGACAGTGAACTAGATGATTCTAGAAATTTCTGAAAAAAGCCCCTTATTGCATAGAGAAAATAAAGATATATAGTTTAAACAAGAAAGAGGGAGCTAACCTTCAAACTTAGACATCTAAATCTCTGTTTAGGCATTATGTTTACTGTCCTACTGAGAAAATCAGGCAAAACAGCATTCCATTTTCTCTGTTATTCTAAATGAAAATGGCAGAAACTTTATGTTGTTAAAAGATTAAGAAAGATAGTGTGAGATGCAAGAAATAAACCTTTGCTGGTGAAATTGTAAAGCTTCAATACTATTTAGAGCATTTAAACAGCCCTCATTTTGAGATATGGCAACTCATTGACATTTTCACAAGTGTTGTTTATCTGTTGTTGTTGGGTTTGTAATTTTTTTTTCTCTCCAATCTCCTCAGAATGAGAAACTTCCTTGCATCCTTAAAAAATCTGAAGTGATAACCTGCATAACAATTCAGTCAGTTTTAAGTAAATAGGAAATTGCAGCACTAGGGTGTTGATAAGACCACTTGGGACAGAAATGTCAGTGTCTAATACTAAGTGTTAAATTAATTTTAAAATAATTTAAATTAATTTTAACACATAATAATTAACAGATTTATTTATACATTCTCAGAGGTCTTCAGTACTTGGGGATTAAGGATTCCAAATCAACAGGGGAACGAAAGCATCAAGTTCAAATTGTCGCAATTTTTAGAGTTGTATTTGTAATATGAGCACAGACAGTCACTCCCTGTGTTGTTTGTGCAGCAAGGAAAAGGATGTGAGTAAGGACATGCTGGATGAGGAGAATAGATTTCTGTTACAAAACTCTTCCCTTGGCACTGCTGTCTATTACAGGGTCTGGAGAGCTGCTCCTACTCTCTGCGAGGTTTGCAGCTGTGAACACAGACAATACACAGAAAAGAAGTTTTATGCTGTGCATTGGGGGTTTTTATTCCTTCTCTCACAGTTTGTGTTCTGGCAGTGCAGATAAGCCTTCATTACGGATTAGGGTGCCATTTACCTTGGCATTGTACATGCTCAAAGGAAATATATTCCTTTTCCCAAAGAGTTAATTTAAACATTGGCAACCTTTAAGATACGTTTGTTCATGCCTAAACCAGGTTTGCAAATGGATACTTTATTCACATCAGATACAGCTGGGAAGCTAGTTCTGTTGTGTATATTTGGGATACAGGTGGCTACTCACTGTGCAGCTATTTATTGCTTCTCTTTACATACTATCCACCATTATTTACCAAGGTGTTAAATCCTATTTTTTTTCTTTTTTTTTTTTTTAACCACATAATTTTCTTTGTCAGACAATTCTTCTTTCTGTGAAAGTCTCTCCTGTTTTCCAATATTCCTAATATAAGTAAAATACTTAGTTGTGTGCAAACATTCATTTTGTATGGACTTCCAGAAAATAGTTACCTTCCTACATAGCTGATCAAATAACTTCTCCCTTTTCTACTCCCAGATGAAGACACACTAATATTATATTTTAAATATAGGAAGCAAGGAAAGGTAATGAATAACAAATTATATACATAAACTATGTCAAGACTTTCAGAATTACTTCCATCTATATGAATCTTTACTATATCTGTCAGTAGAAGAGAAGACCACTATCTAGACTGTATGTATTCTTTCAAGTCTCCAAAAATACAAGACTTCCAGCTGTTTAACACACAGGCAAAAATATAACATTAAAAGAAATTGTCAAAGTCTGATACCTGCTTCTCACTGAAGCAGTGAGATGCATAAAATCTCACTGATTTTATGTATTTTGATATGACACACACACAAAAAAAGAAGTGCACTGCACTTTTCCTGTTTTTTTATACAGGCAGGGAGTTACTGTACTAGGATCATCACTGGTTTCACCCCTACACTCCGAAATTATAACTTAACTTTAAAAACAAGCCTCAATTTAAATTCAATTTAAATGTTCAGCTCATGTTCGATTTTAAGCAGGAAATAGGTTTTGAGTCTTGTTTATTTGTTGCTTTCAACTCATTAGAGGGAATTAATATATCATTTACTACTGAATGTGTCATTCTGCAGCACATTTTGGTTGGCTTCATCATTTTGTCTCTCTGATGAATATCCTGTTATTATTTGATCTTTCTCCAGGGAATAAATCTTCCTGGTGCTATGTAGAACTGTACAGCCACAATATTCTAAAAGGCACTAAACCAGTTTTAACAGTATTTTTTCATAGGTTTTTGAATGCTGTCATTTACATCTACTCCTGCTCGAAATAATTGCTTGTTATTTAACAGTCCCTTGAGCCTACAAATGGAAATATTGGCTTACTGCTAAAAGCTGACAGTTTTTCAGGCATCTTCAAGGGATGCACATTTTTTCTTTCTTTCCTTTGAATCTTTTCCTAACACACTATACTTTCAGCTTTTTACGGTACGCTATATTTCAACTATATTGTTTTTCCTCCTGCTTTTATTCCTTGTAATAGCTTCCCATGCCTAATCATTCTAGATGGAAAACTGGTCATGATAACATAATTTCCTTTACAATAAAAATTTTCAGGAAATAGGAAGTGCTAAGGGCTTTTTTTTTTTAATATATATATATATATTATTAGAATTGGTCCTAATGATATTACAACAATTTTAGCAGCAAAACACCGCACAGGTCTCATTCTTCTAAGTCTGATATGCACACACATTTTAAGGTGTCCTTCCCCAAATGACTTAGACAAAAAAAGACTGTGATAAAGCATGATTTACTTATAGCTTGGGATTTGCTAAAACTTAATTGCTACATTTTACAGGTTCTTTCCCATGAATATCCAAAATTAGGGTTTGGGTTTTGATGATGCAATTTTTTTTTTCTTTTCCTTTTCCTTTTCCTTTTCCTCTTTTCCTTTTCCTCTTTTCCTTTTCCTTTTCCTTTTCCTTTTCCTTTCTGAAAAAAGTACTGAGGACACTTAAGAATAATATTAATTTTATTATAATCTGTAGAGAAAAAAACAGATAAATGAAAGAAAAGGTCAAGTATGAAGTCCTTTAAATAATATGATATATTGGACTACGAAAAATGAAATTATTTATTTGTTTTCCTTTTTTAATTTTTCATCTAACTCATTGTTTTTTTACCTTATTTTAAACATAAATGGCATTTTTACTGTCTTTTCTCATTGTTTCTCATTTGTAATCACAAATTATAAACCATCATCACTTCTTTTAGAGGCATAATATATTATGGTGAAACATCATGAGTGAAATACTACCTCTAGGTGTTTGTCATTGACATCAGTGTAGTAAATTTTCACCCTCTGGCAGAACAACATGTAGTTTTATGAGCTGGCTACTTTGACAGCAGTGTGATTATGAGTGCAAAGTATCTTGAAAAATTATTTTCTGGAAACTGGATGGTTTTCTTAATGTTGAACCAATCACTGAAGGAGAGAGTAGAAGTTGTGTGAGCGATATATGCAAAAAATTACCTTGTTTCTGTGTGAAAACCATTGTGTGTATGGCAGTTTGGTATAGACACAGATGTTGAAGTTATTTGAGATTCTGAAAATTCATGCAGAGAATTTCCAAAGGCTCTATAGTTCCCATAAAGTTAAACTTTTAACTTGCAGTCATGATGAAGGTCCATAAAGGTGTCTTCACTTGTACTGAGTTCTTTCTGAGCTAGGAACGAAGGTGTTGGAAATACCAAATAAAATGTTAATGTACTTGGTGCATTCGTGGGCAAGCCTAGTGTTTTGAGAGATTCAGAAGAACACCAGGAGTTATGTAAAATAAGTGATGTGTTTAAAACTAATTTTAAATTTAAAAATAGCTGGGGTGGGATTGAAGCTCTAGTTTAAAAATTGTGAATTCAACTATTTTGGTCAAACAAAGTATTGTGGATTTTAGATATTATCTTGTAAAATGAATGCAACAATTCAACTTTAAAAAATTGTCACTAGAAAGATGTTCTTTGACCTTCATATCCTTATTTTCCTTTCACTTCCAAATTTGTGCTGGATTTTTTTTTTTTTTGTAGCATTTGTTAGTATTTCTCTTACTTCATTGTAGGTGAAATTTAGCCTTAATCCCAATGTTACCTTAACTAACTAATGACTCTGTTTGATTCAATGAATTTTTCCTCCATTAACTTTGACAAATTCATTATCAACAGATTAAACAGAGGGAACTGAAGAAATGTGTTAGTGTTGCAAAAGATACAGGAGTCTCAGTAACTCCAGGATTTTTTTCCCTATATTTATCATAAGAATTTCTAAAAAGCTGAAAGCCCAGGGCTACAACTCAAACTACAAATATATTTAATATCTTGCTATGTACCATTGCCACATCGCTCTGAAATCCCTTATCTAATCAATTACTCAGGAAACATGATGTTATAGTCTATCTCTTTTCTCTCCCCTTAAGAAGGAATCAGAAATGTGAGAAACACTTCCCTGCAATCATCTTATTCAGTGCATGTCTTAAGTTCAGCAGCACAAAGAGAGCATGTCATTCTGATGATCTCTCTGTTGTTCTCTCTACCTGGGTGGCATCAAATCCACTCCAAGGCCAAATGCTGGCCGTATTCTTCAATGTTTTGAAAGAACTAGGCCATGACTCCTTCATACCTGCTGCTCATTCTGCCCCAGTGTGGCAGCTGTAGTCTTAGTAACCGTGACAGACAGAGACCAGGGTTAAGATCTTGGCAACTGCCTTTGTCTGCTTTACAGACAGAAAATTTCTTTTCATCAAAAATTAGAATAAGTCCTGGACCCTGGCACCTTACAAATGAAAGTGAAGATCCATCTCTTTCCATTTCTGTACATGCAGTCACCTCTGAGTGACCCAACAGTATTCTCTTGGAGAGTAAGACAAGGGAAAAACATGCTATATTCAGATGATGCAAGCAGAGTGGTTAATTTCAGTCCTCTGACTGCTTTGTTATAAAAGACTGTAAGTCCTGAGATTCTGTTCTGATGGATTTAAAATATACACAGAGATTAGATAAAATACCTTAGATAAACTGCTTATGCTTCCATTTAATTTTCATACCAAACATACTCCTGCAGCAAAACACGTTCCACCAGGAAATTAGTTCATCAAGACAAAAAGCATGCTGTGGCCATTAGCTGTTCCCCAGTTTCATCTTTTCATTGCCTCTCAATTCATTAAGCTCCAGATCCACAGAATTCATTTACCACTCTTACCTCCATTGTTTATTACATATGATCTACAAGTTTCTGCTTGTTCTCACCTGACTCTCTTACAGTATCTTGTACTGAGTTACACTAATTTTATAAAATATGCTCATATAAGCAAAAGTAAAAGCAACTTCCTCCAATGATTCTACTTAAAATAGTATGGAAGTTCCTTATATGTACCTGGCTCTCTATGTTGTTTCTGTGTTTCCTGTCATTTCATCATTGTAAATATGGTTTAAGCAAGCCTACATTTTTTGCAGCTTGTAAATTTTAGCTGTTTTCAGGAAAATCTTGAACCTCACGTGTTTTTTTTCCCCAAAAGAATGAGCCACAAGTTAGAGGAATTCCAAATTCAATATATCAACAATGTGTGAGCATAGCATGGACTCTTGCAGAGAGGGAAAGAGGGGAGGTCCTCTGTCTTTCTTGAATGTGTATCAAGTCCTCTCATTTTAAGACTTAGTGAGTTTTTCTCAAGCCCTATGACTGTTCATTTATTCACAGCAAATAAATTACTTCTTTCTTAGTGGGAATTGCAGTTTAAGCAGACAGTACATTGCCTTAGTTTTCAGTTGCTTTCAGTATTTTTGCATGACATAATCTGTCATCAGAAATATATTTACATTTGTTATATCATCAGCTGCCAGGTTTTCTCTATACTCTTTTACATGTGAGAAGGACTGGGGGTACCTACCTCAGCTTAATTAACTCCACCTGGCTTGAGACGCTCCCTTTCAACAATCTGCCTCAATGCCATTATGCAGGCACAGCAGGAGAAAGCCACAAATCTAGTGAAATTAAATCACTCTCCATAGAAACATCTTGAACAATGGCATGAGAGCATGGAGCCAACCAATCATGTTCAGGCACATGGAAGTTGCAACAAAGATAAGTGTACAGCAGCAGCAGCAGCAACTAACACAAAACAAGAAAAACATGTTAGCTTCAAAATGGAATTTATTCTCGAGCAAAAGGCTTCATAATTATTTCCACCCAAGACTCTATTCCCTCTGAAGCAGTTGCAAGAAAGTCATCACCAGTGCTTGAAGAGAGAAAAATGGTGAAGTGACTCACCTCTCACAGATGATATACCTTGGGTACGATCCAGGCCAGTGTCAACCACCACTAAGGGGCTACACTGTCCGTAAGAGGGCTCAGAATGTCAGGGTCAAGGCTCCACTCTTACTGAATCAATGCCATTTTTTGTACAGCTTTCAGTGGTTCAAGAGTGAAGAAGAGCAAACATAGATGGTATTTTTCTGGTTTCACAAAGAGAGGAAAGGTCTTACCCTTGTACTAGGAGAATGCTACTGTGAGTAGCAAAACAAATATACTTAAAAAAAAAGAAAAAAAGAAAAAAAAAGAAAAAAGAGTACATCCTGGTATTGTGTTATTTCTAAAAAACAGTTTTCATAAATCTAATTGCAGAATAAAAGAAGAAAACATTTTCAAAATGAAGGACCAAACCTGAAGTTTTCTCTTTAAAATAAGGATATTAACTTCCAGGTTCCAAAGCTACATTTCCTAAAGGTACAGTGAAGCTGTTTAACATCTACACACACACACACACAGAGTAAAAAAAAAAAAAAATTGTAAAAAAGGGAAGATTTTGGCCAGTAAGACATATTAAAGGCCAAATTCCACCAGGCTTTCTCACAGCAATGCCCTCGATAAGTAGGGCATTACTGTTCCAGTAATCCTATTGATCTCATTAGGACAGCTTCAGAGTAAAAAACTGGTCAATACAAGCATGTTGGTAGATTTTGCCTCTAAATTAACATCTCCCTTACATTCTATCTCTATTGGTCTGTACTGTTCTTTGCCAAATGTTTACAGTAATAATTTGTTAAATTCTGCTTTGCTAAATTGTCAGAGCAGTAAATACTGTGAACATTAATTTGCAGCATATATTTCTAATTGCAAAATTATATTCTTTTGGAAAGTGTCCATTAATATGAAAAATGTTATTTTATGTCTTTGTAGTCTTCATGCCAGCAAAATTCTGAAGGGGAAAAGGAGGAGAGGTACATGTTTTTCAGAAGATCTCTACAAGTAAATTATACCTAATAGTACAAATTTTCTTTAGTATTCTTTTATCAAATTTGTTTTAGCATTCTTTTATTATGTAATATATGATTATTTTTTTAAGGAGTCTTTTAGCATTCTTATATATGCTAAATATATAAGCATTATGTAATATATGTTTATATATTTTTAAAGAGTCTTCATTTTGGAGTGACATTTTATCCCTTGATGGAAAATCACAACTTTTTCTCGTAAATACTCACAGCTACAAATATACCATCAACTAAAATTTCATATCTATAACTAAGAAATTGAAAGATAGTGAATGTTGGGCTCAAAAAATTTTAACTTTTCAGTGTTTGGGTAAAGCAGACACAGTAAATGAGTAAACAGCTGAAAGAAAGCCTGCTTTAAATGAAGAAAAGGAAAACATAGCAGTTTTAGATCAGCTCTAGTAAGAGCTCTCAGAATCAGAGTGGTACAGGTTCACACAAGAAAAATTTCTATATTTCTAGGCTGAATGTATACAAAGATGTTGATTTGACATCAATGAATTAATTTATAATAGAATTTTTATCAAGAAGTTTAATAGTATTTTGCAAGTTAATATACAGCAAATTACATGAGCAGTCCTCTAGATGTTACTACTGTAATGAAGGGAAGGTTTTACAATATGTATATTAAATCTGGTTTTCATATCTGTTATGATTTGTTGTTGTATATTGCCTAAGGCCTATCTCTTCTCCACAGTTTCTTTTGCATCAGTGTTCTTTTGCTAGTGCCAAATCATTTAAGAAAACACTGAAACACGTGTAATGTACCTACAGAATAAATTGAATATTTAATGGTTCAATGCCCTGACCTTTGAGATTACGATACAGGACAATGAGCACACTTTGCTAAACATGGAGGTGAGTGGGTGTGCATATCCTGAGTGAAATAACTAAGAAGGGAGAAGCAAAGTCAAGGTAGAACAAATACTCTAGTCCCTGAAGGCCTGTTGCTGAAATCAAATTATAGGCTTGGACTATCATAACTTATTCCTCAAAAAAAGTCATGCTACACAAGAATATATCATTCACTTGGATAACCAAGTTACGAAGAGCCAAGTGTTAAGCAGGCAAAGCGGGTTTCTCAGATGCACACACATGCAGCCTGTACACAGATTACAGGCACTGTCTCACCCCTGGGATCCTATTACACCACTCATATTTGTCTTAAAGTGAAAACTTGCCAGTAAATTAGTTTTCAAGGACTACTAATGCTGCGAGACCCTCTTTCTTTTTACAAGAAATTGTCTGACTACACTAGAAACCCTAACTCTTTTTATCAGGACATAGTGTTATTTTTGAATGTACCAAATCTGCCATCAGAAGAAGATTGTAAACTCTTAGAACCCTTACAAAAACATAGATTGAAGTAATTTTTCATAAAGAAGAAAAATATATTGCACTTGTCCAGTAGGAGTCATTGTCACCATCATATCTTTATTTGTGATATAGTTCCATGAAGTTTTATTTGTTGAAGATCTATAAATGCTGTACTTTAAATCATACTATATTTCTTGCATATCACAAAAAATTATTTTTATGGACTGCAATCACACCACACAGTACAAGGCATCTTTGTTTCATCTATTTGAAGAAAGAATTCTTTATGCCTTTCTAAAGTCTACAGATTAGTATGGTTTCTGAAGAACAAATCATAACAAGTCAGTTTGTGTGCTGGTTACCTTAAACATGAGGAAAATGTACTTCAGACTATATTTGCATATAACTAAAATCATAAAATCATAGAATTATGGAATCATAGAATGGTTTGGGTTGGAAGGGAACATTATCTTGTTCCAACTCTTCTTCCTTGGGCAGGGACATCTTCTCCTAGACCATATTGCTCAATGCCCCATCCAATATGTTCTGTTCTTGTAAACCCCCTGCAGGTGATGGAAATGTTTTTATAAGGTCTCCACTGAAGCCTTTGTTTTTCCATGTTGAACAACCCCAGCTCTTTCAGCCTGCTCTCATTGGAGAGGTGCTTCATCACTCTTCTCTAAAGTCATTCCTACAAGTCCACATAAGTCTTATGTTGGGGTCCCCAGAGCAGTAGTGAGGTGGGGTCTCATGAGTGGAGTAGAAAGGCACAGAATCCCTTTCCTTGCCCTGCTGGCCATGCTGCTTTTGATGCATCCCAGAATATGCAAGTGGACATCACTGTCTGATGTTGACCTTCTCCTTAACCAAATCCTCTAAGTTTCCAAATTCCCTCTCCTCAGGGCTGCTCTCAATCCATTATTTCTCCAGCCTGTATTTGTGCTTGGGATTTCTCTCTTTGGCTCTTTGACAGAATGAAGACACAGTGATGACAATATTATGATTCATTCTGCTTGCTGATTCACTATTCCCTGCTCTTAGTCATATGTTCAGTCATAATGTCACAGTGTATTTGCCCATGTGCTGACCATCCCAACCCTTTCACTATGGAAAGAAGCTATTGGTCAGTGGTGATTATGAACAAATATGCAGCAATAAGAAAGTTAATGAAGATGGGGAAGTAGCAACACAGACATTATGCATAAGAATTATTTTTATTTCTAACCAGGTACTTCAGAATTATGTTCTGCATCTTCTTTCAACCACAACATTAGGTTAATCCAAGCTTTCTGTAAAACCAAAATATTTTTTGTTAAACACAGAAGACACAGACATACTACATGGCATCAAGCACTCTGAGAGATACAGGAGTGTCCTGCAGTAGTCACGAGTCTGGTAAGTGTTGGGTAATGTCATTCACTTTTGTGTCTTCTCTCCAGATTTATTTCATTTTCAAGAGGAATATGTGCAGAAATCTGATGCCATCAAACCAGTCACCTTACAAAGCAGACCAGAAACATTATTATGTGAATTGGTCATTCTAATTCTTCTCTCATTCTGTGTGTAACTCCCTGTTCTTCTGTGCACCAGGGCCCTGTTAGGGTGGAGGGACCATAAGGCATTATCCTGGGACCCTGTCATAGATGACAGATGCCCTTGATTCTGATGACCACTTTTAAATTCTCTCTAAGATCTTTTACTGGGAAAAGGCTTTCAAACCAACTAATGTAGCTTTTCCTCACTCAGAGATGCAAAACAAATTTTTGCCCTGGGAACCCAATGGAAGAGATGGATATGGAAAACAACATAATGTGTAACTACCCCTTGCTAGGTACTAAGGTGCCTCTCTTTACCCCAAACCTACTCCTAGAACACAGTCAAAGAGTAGGGATTTAGTAAGAAATATAATGTTCAGTATTATTTAATCATTGCCCAAGATATTTAATACCTAATAAATATGTCAGGGAATATTTTTAATTTCCTGATGCATAGCTAATCTTCTAGTATAGCAATAACAATAGACCAACAAAAGCAGACATTGGTGAGAAAATCTCCAGCACAAACAGTGTTAGAAAAGATGACTTCAATCTTACTTTAATAAGGCTCCACTTTGTTACAGTGTGTAATCAAGATTTGTAAATGGTTCATCCCATTCCCCTGAACCCCCCTATCCCAAACCCTTGGTGGTATCACCCTGTCTTGTCAATCACCCTGGTTGACCCTCTCCTATTGGCAAGATGCCCGGGTGCCACCCTTCCCCATTGAAGTGTAAAATGCCCTTGGCCTTGACCACGGCCCTCCACCTCCCCCATTGGATCTGGACCCCCCTGGTTCAGGTTTCACCCAAGGTGACATAAAAGGTGAACCGACCATTCTCAGCCATTCTGCCTTCCATCCCACATGGAATAAACATCTCCTAACCAAAGCAGAATCCTCTCTTCATTTTACCAAGCCTCAGACCACGTGGAGCCTAGAGATTGAACCCCCACGAATTATCAAGGGGAGCAGGAGAGAAAAACCTCAGCTAGCCGGAGCAGAAAGCCCTGAACACCCACACACTTCATGTGAGAAATATAGGGAAATAAAAATAAAAATTAGTGTAAACTGTTAAGTAATGTTTTTATATTAAAGTTCCTAAACATGTACTAACATTAAGATTTCAGATAATATATATTTTTAAATACTATGTGCTTATTAGCATAATATTTATTGGATATTTAACCATGACATTACGATCTTTATGATTTTTCAGATACTGCTTAAACCTCAGCATACTTTTCACAATAACTTTTTACATCACAAAATACTACAAAACCTCCTACCCTGCAACTGACCTGAAATCCATCTGCCCTGAAATCTTCCCTCTGAATGGTGAAAAATGGTGAGAGGACACTTTAGAAAGCACAGTCTATCCAATAATATATTTTTTTCCTTTTCTCCTCTACCATACATACTGTAGATCAAATATGTGATCATGTGCATCCTCTGGGACCTAGTCTTGGCAATCCAGTTACCAGAAAACAGCAATTCCATTTTATAAAATAATGACAATTATAATGACAACAGCAAAGATAACAACAGTATTAATAAACACGGCAGTTAGTGTATGTTGAGTACTAATCGATTACAGTTAGGTGGTTTTAAAAAATATATGGGAGAAGTCAGAATAGTCCTTTCTCATTTAGAGTGAAGTCTTCAGCATTAGTCTTCTTTATACAGAAGAAACAGATATTTTTATCTTCTCTATAGCTGTAAAGTACCTGAGGGATTTTTTTCCACCGCAGTTTTTATGATCTATCAAACAGTCAACAATAAAAAACAATTCCTGTAGCATTTAATGTCCCCTAACTTTTCACACATTCATTCCAGTCAAGTCTGCTGTCTCCTGCAGTGTAGGTAACCACCTCATATGGTAGCAGAAAACAACAACCCAATTAGCACTGGAGATCATCCATGTCACAACAGTATCTGGAAACCCTTTTGGCCAACAGCCTACATCTCTTCAGTCACCATTTCCCCCAAGCCATGGCTGAGACAAAGCAGCTGAGCCCAGAAACCTTGTTAAAGCAACAACTAGCCTTTCAAACTGTGCCTCAGCTGAGTGGGCAGCTGATGAGGTAGGAATAAGGGATATTGTTGGAATGAATAAGGTAATGGGCACACTTTTTACTTTTCTCAAACTTCTTATACTTGTGGACGACTTCATTATGATGAGTCAATGTATTAAATCAATGTATTAAAGAGAAAATAAAACCATAAAACAGTTCTTCATCACAATCACAATTAATATTTTCACACTTTGTTTTGTAATTTCTCCCACTATAATGTGCTTGCAATGGGAGAAATTATACATTTGCTAGCACTGAAGACAAGAATAAGGAAATTATTTTTAATGGGTCACCATTTCTAATAAAAAAGACACAACTGTTTGCTAAATGAACTAAGCAGACTCTTACATGAGAGTAAGTTGTTCATTTATGTAGAAGACATATGGAAATAGAAAATTGCTCTGGGGTTAACCACATATAAGACACTCAAATAAACAATAATTCTGTTAGAAGTTAAGATTTTTTTCCTTCCAAGCTCTGCATGTTTGAAGCCCTGCTGTTATATCCCAGAGATAAAGTTCAAAATCCTGGTCTGGAAGGCTTCACAAGTCCCATCAGTTTCAGCAGAGCCAGAACTGATCTTGGTTCTGTTACGTGGGATCATGCATTCTGCAAGTTTAAATAGCACATAGATGACTGTTGCTCACATACTGGATGTGTCCCAAAGCTCATTAAAGACAGAGATTAGTGTTGTTTACCTTAATGGGCTTTGGATCAGGCCTGAAAATGCACAACACCTGAAACATTCTGTGAAGGATCTGTAAAGGATCAACATATAGATTTCACTGTTGCACTATGAATTTTATTCAAATATCTCAAATGCATTGCTTTGCCTAAAAAAAAGGGAAACATTTTTAGCAAGACATTAAAAAACAATATTTGTGTAATTGTCCCCTATGTCAACATTTTCTGTAAAGTAAGTGGAGTGGCCAGTGTCAGCAAAGTAATGCATTAAAATCTATCTCACTGATTCAGACTGGTTTTTGCTACCCCTGGGGACACTATTTGTGTCTGTCAAGAACGTTTCAGCCTGACAGCTCCTGATTTTCAACAGGGAGGGGAAAAGGCAGAACTAATGGATGTGAATGAGCTTAAAAGCTAGTGAACTTATCAATCACAGAAAACAACTGTATTTTGGGAAGGAAATAGAGGTACTTTGGAAAAAAAAAAGTCAATAGGTATTTTTTTCAGACACTGATAACTATGATCAGGTTTTGGTCAGACTATTTTTGGTTTTATAGCACTTTTGTCAGCATTGATTATCACATAAAATTTCTCATGCACTGCATGAAATACTTCACATTCAGTATTATAAGCAGGTCAAATTCAGAGGTCCCAGATAAGTTTTAACTACAATTTTTTTTTCATTGAATAGGAGCTTGTTTCAATAATAACTGAACAAAATTGAATGAAGCCTTGGGATCTGAACCAAAGAATCCAATTATATTTACACAGTTTTTGCACAGTTAGTCTATTATTGTTGAGCTGGGTGAGTGGTCATGAATGTGTTTGAAGGCTTGCATATTTTGCATCAGAAGCAATCGGATATCATACTGCTTTTCCTAAGCAATACTTTGACTGCTCTTTCCATCAGATTTACATGAATGAAGTGAAAAGGAAACTCTGATTTACTACTATAATAGTTATTACTCAAGTTATCTTTTTCATGTGCTCTTATTCAGGTATTATAACAAATACTGACAGAGATTAGAGTTATGATGGCTTGGACAATGAGATGGATTATTTTTTAAAAATGACCCTAATTATGCTTAGTATAGTGAGAACTTTCTCAAACCAGACTTCTGACAAAATATTTTAAAATTCAGAAAAGGACCAAAAAGCTAAAAAGTAGGAGTCAATAAATACCAAACTTTTACAGCTTTGATTAGTTTAACTACCAAACAAAATAATTTTGAACTATAAAACTTGATACTTTCAATAAAACTGTCAAAACAAGGCATTCTGACAATTTTCAAAGCTTATACCCCTAATGTTCAGAATTGACAGAGATAATGAAAAAAGGTTTGGCAAATCAGCATGGTCAGTGGAAAATGTATGATGAAAAAAAATTCAAATTCCTTAATATTCAATGCTGTATTATCTTTACATGCTATAAAACTCAGTTGGTGAGATTCTTTATCTGCATTTTAAGGCTTGATTGTCATCAAGTGGAGGCACTTTCCAGAAACTTCTGAGGGAAATCTAGCTGCTCAGTGAGAGGCTTGCAATTTCCTCTCCCTTTAACGCTGGCACATTCAGTAAAGGTTTTTAAACCTGAGCATATGGGATGCAAGTTAATTATTTAGCAGGTATTTGTCAGTGGATTACATTTATTGACATTTACAAAACTTTTTTTTTTTACCTCAGCTAAAATAGGCTTGCTCTATCCCATTTTCAGAAACCAATGCAGCCTTATTTCCCTGTCTGCACTCCCTGGACTAGACTCTTTCTATAGGCCCTCAGGCTGAAGTGTGTTTTACAAAGCAGAGCCCTGATTTACGGCCTTCTCCCACTATTTTTTGCCTTTGGCTGTCATAACTTAGTGCTTTGAAGTGGATCGTTTGCTACTGGCTTATTAGCTCATCTATTTTCTTTTTTTCTGTGTACACATTCCTTATGACTACCTTCAGCGTTGTAGATATAATGCTAGCCCGTTCTTAACACACTCCTTAATTACAACCCACATCCAGCTCCAGAGAAAGGCTTTCCAGGTGAGTTAATTTTCACACGAATGCAGAAGCAGGCAGCTGAGCCTGCCTCCATGATTACAGAAAAAAGGGAACATTTTCCTCACTAGAAATGAGTGAATTTCTGGGCGCTGCAGCTGAAAGTGGTCAGTCACTGACAGGAGACAGAGGGGAAGGCAGGCTTCAGGCTTGCAAGCTCACGACTCGGAAGGAAAAGACAAGCTGGGTTTGCACAGAGCTGCCCTCAATAGTGTGTCTTTCTGCTTCCTCATCCTGCCATAAACTTCCAATCTCTCTTAAAATCTTCCAGTGGGGTGGCAAGTAAGAGGCTGAGAGGCCCCAAATTCACAGCGTGGCTATAATCACCTTGCTCTTGAATGATTTATTTTTGAAGCTCAAGTTGACTACATCCAACTGCTTTTCTCACCAACAGTCCCCTGTTTCTGAATTCTACATCTTAAAGTCCTGATATGTTCAGAGAAACCCCAAATGCCATGCATGCTATTACTGTACTCTGCCTCTTTCTTTATATTCCCTCAGGGCAATCTAAAGTGCCACCCCCCCCCCCCCCCCCCCCCCGCCCCCGCCCTTGACNTAAACTGTGTAATAAATGAATGATGGGGAAGTAAGTCAGAACAATGGGGGAAAAAAAAAAGTATGGGTTTAAATTTTCAGAGGAAAAAAGAGAGATAAATAAACAGCATATAATTGCTTCTGTTCTTATACTGGAATTGTTTCCTGTTACACAATGATCTTACACTCTTTCAACTTCTACTCTCCAAAAATCTTAAGTTTTTGCTTTTTTCCCCCCACCATTTCATAAACAACACCTATTTTCTCTTCCTCAGAACACCACTGGATGTGAATTCACCTTCCTTTTTTCTGTCCTTGTTTTCAGTCAAACCCTCCAAGGGTATATGCAAGCTGTTTCACTCCTGCTGAACGGATGCTTCAGAGCAAGAATAGTCCCATTGAGACTAAGTGAGATGTCATGCTGGGGACAAAATATGGGGAGACAGACAGACACACACGTACACAAGCACATGCATTCACACACACATTCATACGGATCTCCATATATGTAAGAGTGGCCCCATACATTTCAGGACATATGAAATGTACAGAAATACATTTCTGTGCCCAGAAATCACTGAGCACATCGTGCTGTCCAAAAGGATGGAGATGTCAGCTTTCTTATCAAATAAGCCAGGTTTTGTGGTGAAAGGCTTACTGTTCCTGTTATCTGTGGGTTACTGGTCAGTTAGTGATAGCAGGCTGTGTCCAGAAAGCACCTGGCAAATGTTGCTGTCAGGATTTTCAGTGGACCCTCAGGCTTATTATTGACCTTTACTGTTGAACCCATTAATCTAAATGTGTCCTGCAGACAGCACTACAAATATTACAAGCTCAGGTTTAGATTAAGGAAAGTATTAGTCACTTTCACTTATTTGTGAGATCAAATTGGAGTATACAGTAATTAATAGCCACTAAGACAACTTAGACCAGCCTTTGCTTTTAGGCCTGGGTCTTATCATTTTTCCCACCATTAGGTGAAATTTATAGTCATTTAAGGTTTCTTAAAACTAATAAACAAGACTTCCTGGTTGGTAGACACAACATTAAGAGGTTGTGGATTATTTTTACCCCTGTCATTTTAAGGCCACATTAACCAGTTACTGTGCCCAAACAAAAATTCAAAGCCAAGAATGTGTATCGAGAAAGGTCCAAAATTCCAGATGAACTAAGAAGGTCCTAAACAGAGTCTGTTTGAAAGTGTGTGACCTAAATCTACTTATCATAAGGATATTTTCAATTTGTTTCTCTCTTCCTTTAACATTTTTTTTCTGTTTTACTAAATTTTTATTGTTTCATAACTACTAGATTTCTGTCCTATTGGTTTCTCCTTCCTTGAAAGGGTCAATATATTGCAAAGTATTTGAAATTTGAATGAACTCTTGCTTATCAGTGTTGAATAAGTTTTGAAATAATGTGAATGAAAGTGTTAAGTTTTGCAATTGTAATGAGAGTCTCTCATTAACACAGTAGCAACAACAGCAAAACTAGAAAAGACAGTCACACTGCACCAGATGATATTCTACATGGTATCTACAATTAAAATATAACACTGTATATTTATATATTTACAGATTTATTTATTTATATTCCACTCTGTGACCTACCATTCTGGTTACTGTTGTACAGATTATTTTAGCAATTTTCAACACCAGGAAATTATATTCTCTACTCACGGGTATTTGCAAAAAGCATTTTTCTCTCTTACTTAATGATAACATGGAACTTGAAAAGCAAAATGCTATGAGAGCTGGTTATATTTTTCTGAATTTATAACAAATATGTTTGCTTTAATTAATTGAGTTTTTTCCCGTGATTAACATGGCTTGTTATTAAGTATTGTATGATAACATGGTTTAAAACCAGGATATGGGATCTCTACCTTAAAATATTTAAAAGAAACATTTTACATGTAAAAATGCAAAAGCATATTCTCTAACAAAGTGGGACTCTGCATTAGAGCTTTAATTCAGCTGTTCACAACTACATCAAAAGCAGTTGAAAACGAAATATTTAATACAGTTCAGGAGTTAGGAAGTAGTGTGATGGCTACTGAATTGAGAAAAACCAGGAGATCTTATTCCCCTTTTTCACATCTTTTTACCTAAGACCAAAGAAATTCAATGTTAAGAGGTGTATGCATATTAACTTAATACTGAGTTTTTTAACATACAATACTGAAGTTACTTGACTGATGGCAAGTAAATTTTATATACATGTATTTCCCTTAAAAATATTAACACATGAATACATGTATGAATGCATGTTTTGTGATGTTAATGCAATAGACAATAGTTATTTCCTGTGAATTTTAGCCCTTTAAAATCTGCATCTTTATAGCCTCCTGCAGGGACAATTGTGTAGCAGCTAACCAGGGAAAAAAAGCTATTATCAGATCGATGTTTTCTCAGTCATGGAGATTTTAAAACCACGCTCTTAAACTGCATGAAATTAAATCTGTCAAGATCAAGAAGTATTTCATGTGTTTTATGTTTTTGGAAACTGTAACAAAACCAAGATGAAATGTCATTTAGTATTTCACCAACTACTGACTTAACATGCTACAGAAGTCGATATTTTGCATTGTTTTATTTTAAGTTAAGGATTTGGAGCAAAAAGAAAAAGAGACATGTATATAATTGGAGAAAAAAAAAGGGCTTTGTTCCTAATTGTGACATCCATGATCTCTACAGATAGTGCAATAATGATATGAAGATTGGAAAAGAAGAATAAAAATGTCAGGAAAAAATATTCCAAGTTGTAAATAAGTTTTGGCACAGTTAAATGAGAAAATCATGATGCATGGAAATCGCTCCATAGAATATGAATACCATGTGTTAAGTTGCAGCATTAAATGCTAACAAAAACACATAGCATTGCAAAATGATTCATAAATTCTTGGCTATATGATAATTATGTTGCTACTGTAAAAGATGACAGACTAACATCAACTTACGAGAAAAGCTATGTCAATGCAAAATTGTCCTTCATTTAGGGACATAGAATATTAAAAAAAAAAAAAAAAAAAAAAAAAAAAAAAAAAAAAGAAAAAAAAAAGAGAGAGAGGNAAAACAGAAAAAGAAGATAACATTAAACACATCCCCTTTGGTCATATAGGCTTTTACAGCACTTTCATATCACAGTGTTTTTATGTCTTTCACTCCAGTGACTCAGAGACGACAATCACTCCTACGGCAGACTTGATAATCCTTTGCTCTCTCAGTGTTTTGAGCTCTTCACACTAAATCTTTACTTTAAGTGGCAAAGTTTCCATCACTCTCCAGCTGGTGCTGCCAGTCATTCCTCAGACCTGAAGGCTCCCACTTTTTTAATGTGCGTGCACTCCACTTTTATCTATCACACAGAGACTACACCTGCAGAAACAATTATTGTAGCCCATAGAACAGATTTACAGAGCAGAGCAGCTGGTGCCAAGGACCTGATGACCACAGAGAGATAATATGGAGTGTTTTTACTTCAGATCAGTCCTCATCTGTCTCCAAGGGTCCAAATGCCCATTTGCAGACAAAATGTCCTAGATGAGCTTTCCAACATGTATTCCTCCACTGTTTCACCTGCAGTGAATCCAATTCCAGCACTCTGAGACCACTCCATTACATGACTCCATCTAAGTGTGGAAAAGCAGAACTATCACTTAAAAGATGTACTTTTAGCAGAAGGCAAAATGTGAGTGACACCTGATTCTGCTAGGGAACATAGATATGTAATGTTTGCATATAAAGTTGCCTTCTGTCTTTTTTTTTTCTTCTTTTTTTGAAAAGGAATTATGTCTTGTAAAGAAGTATATGAATGCTTTCCCATTGATGCAGTAAATCCATGGGAGAGAATACTGACTTTTCAACAACCCACCAATAGTTTTTTGGGGCTATTTGTTTAAAGTTGGTCCAAAAAGCTATCACCAGTTAACAACAAACCTTTTATTACAGATGTAAGCTTCAAAGCTTTTCCATGAAGCCAGTTGCTATTAAAGTATTTCCAGTAAAAGTACCTATTCATTATTCAATAAGTACAATATAAAATAGTTCCAGCTACTGCACTGAAAAAAGTCTTGGCCTCAGTATTCACATTCAAAAGAAATTTATCACCTTGTTGTTCTTGCCAGAAAGAGTAATTAATATTAAATCTTTTGAATTTCTCTGGATAAAACTGGCATCTGAGAGCCTAGTATGGTATCAGAGTTCTTTAAAATAAGTCAATAATGGAGATTAGTACCTCTTGTGTAATACTGTATGCATTGCATTCTGTTACATTTATTATACAAATTGAAATGAATAACAATATGCAGTTTAACATCCCATGAATATTTTTTATCATTCTCCAACAGTAGTTAATATGCTAACTAACTTCACTGAAAGGCATACAGATGTGGAAAGAGCCTATCTAGGGACTTTAATTATCACCTTGTCAAATTCAAATTATTATCTTGTGAGTTCATTTCCATAAAGTATCCCCTTTGCTGTTGGATGATTTAACATGTGTCTGCTTTTTCTCATCTTATTTGTATCTATCCAGAGGCTTTAAACCTTTCAAAGTCAGCCAGATCTTTGTCAGATCATGATGTTTACCGTAACTGATTTTGTCAAATACATTTTTGCAAACACTCAATTTTGCCAAAGATGGGTCTGTAAAACATGAAGAGAAACGGGCACACATCACCAATAATGTTACATAAACCAGAACTACGACTTCAACTATTTCTAAACAGGATTATCTTACAGTGAAGAACCAAAGAGCCTGGGGAATGATTCACCTGACAAAATTCTGGAGACAGTCATTCATGGTTGGTAAAGAATTTCACATTTCAAGAAATCTGGAATAATTCCAGCTGTAAGAATTTGGAAGACATTATTTTCTATGCTAGTCTGGGTAACATGATAGGGCAAAAATATCATATGAATATTAATGACAGGGGTTTTTAACCTATTTAAAGGCAAGAAAGCAGTGATGAAAATAAATTAAGACAGAAGAAAAATGCCTTATTGGATAAGACTTACATCCTGCCAAACTGAAAGTTTAAACATTTTCTTTACATTTTTATAAAAGAGTGAAGGATAAAAGTGTGTAATATGTGGGGGATGTCTTTGTCTTATGTGGTGAGGCACCGGAACAGGTTGTCCAGAGTTGTGGATGCTCCATCCCTGGAAGTGTTCAAAGCCAGGTTGGATGGAGCTCTGAGCACCTCGGTCTAGTGGAAAGTGTCCCTGCCTATGAAGAGTTGGAACTAGGTGAGTGCTAAGGTCCCTTCAAACCCAAACCATTCTATGATTCTATAATTTTCTGATATAAACACAGAATTGATCAATTCCCCAAATTTCTGTTTAGGAATAAATAAAAAGCAAAAAATGCTGCATCATGACATAAAGTCCAGTAGCTTGGGTATAAAGTTAATGAAATCTGGAAATAGAAAATATGTTACATTTTTTTTTAATTTTAGGGTTTTGAATTTCAGTTGTGTGAGAACACGTGGGAATTGTGTAATTACAACTCTTATAATTAAACTAAAATGCATATAAATTTTGAATAATAGTAAACAGCAAAAAGAAGAATGGTATTTTTGACAAAGTAAAAGTAATAAGATAAATGTGACTCTAAAAAGGCCCCCAAAATAGCCTAAACCAGAAAGGAGACAACTGATTAGCTAGCTCTTTGTAAACATATCCATGTATAGTTTCAAAAAGAGACATGGATTGTTCCTGTTCAAGAGCCACACTACTCACTTGTTTTAATTTTTATCTTCTTTCTTGCATTTGTGCTACATTGGAGAAAACTTGAATGTATTTAGCAGAATAACTTTCACTTCTAAATAAATACATAATACTGAATAAATATTAGGAGTTGTTACTAAGGATTACAATGTTGTATAATATTTCATATTATATGTATTAAGGGTTAAAATATTGGATAAATATTAATTTAGAGGAAATTTGCAGGACTAAAATAGACACAGCTTTTGTGACTAGCAGAGGATGGAAAAATCATACTCAAGGCACATTGAGCTTGTGTTTATCATTTATTAATCATGATTTCCTTTTTATTCTTTTTGGTTTTCATGGACTTGGTTTAGATTCTGAAATAATTTCACTGGGAATTTAGAGAGACTGCTTATACATGTACATGAAGACTCAAAATATGTGTGTTACATATGTTAAAACTGTTTCAGTGCACCTGTGTAAACCAGAAGTGCGACTTAATCAGTTAGTTCTTGCTTAAATTTCAGTAGAATGGATCAAGAAATTGTATCAGGAGGGTAATTCTAACTTATTGTGTTTTTTAAGTAACAGCCAATGCTCTACCCTCCCCAAATTCTTTCTAACTATAATTGAAGACTACAGTGAAAAAGATTTCAAAAAATATATGCTCACTTCTTATCAAAACCCTTAACAGAAAGCAATGTTAAATGAGTGTTTTGGACCAAAATGTGGAACAAACTACAGATTAGTATATAAGAAAGAAAATATAACTTGAACTTAAATTATGATTTTTGACATTAGTACATCACTGAAATGATCTAAGTTTCAGAAGAATATAATTGAATAGGACTTGATGTTAGCCCACAACACTTGCCATCCATATCTCTCACTTCGGCACTAAAATAAAACTGAGAGACATTTTTCTCATGGTCCCATTCCTCAGTGCTTATATCAAAGCACTCTTTTCTCTTATGGGGTAAGGGATGTCAGAACAATAATCTTCAGCAAGAGAATAGGTTGTCTTGCAGCATTGTTAAGGCTATGGCCTCAGCTCAAAGAACAGACTGCAACAGGCTTTGCTGAAGCTTTGTAATGCAGCAATCCTTGCCAGCCACGCAAGTGTTCATTCTGCAATAATAGTTTCCCTGACATCTGATATAATGTAAAGGGTATAGAGTAGAGCATGCTAAGTAGTGGTTAAACAGAGAAAATTGTCCTCAAAAGGATCTAAGTGAAGACTGCCTGTGAATCAATGACATAATTCAGATGCTGTGACCATGCTGCAATGAATACACCATAGTGGGAAATGCAGCTGTCCACATCACAAATCCTGACAGACAAATAAATATCCAATCAAAATAGATTTTGCACTCTTGACCTTGAGGTGAACACCTATTTAAATTCAGGATATTCATGAATGAAAGAGGAGGAATAGTTAGCACAGCCTGACAATGTGTTCACCTGATTATTTCGTGCAAAATTCATGGGAAATAACATTAAAAAATCCTACCTGACTTAGTGCCAAAAATTCCTGCATCTTCAAAAATAATCTAATTTGTTATTCTAGAGGTTTGAGCAGTATCCCATTTAGTTCCTTTGTCTGAGACATAAAATGAGTTTGAATCATTCTTTAGTAAATTATTATTATTATCAATAAAGGCAACAGGTTATGGTGACATGACACTGACTACACTGGATGAACTCTCCTTTGGGAAATTTCTTTTACTTGTTGGACAGGTAGCATTTCATATCTGTTGTACTCTGTATTTTGGGATCAAAAGAAGGGCATTCTAGACAAAGGAATTAAAATTGTCTTGATTTTAGATAAAGTCAGCATGACTTTTGGGAAAGAAAAGGAGTATTAAATGTAAAGCATAAACTACTTTTTCTCAGCCCTCATATTTATTTATTATAATACAATAACTTTTACAGCAAATTGAGAAAGAGAAATGTAACAAATTAATCAACTATGAATGAATGCATAAATGCATATTTTTGAAGTGCTATGGGAAATTTTATTTTTAGGGGATACACTGGAGACACAGAGGTACAATACTTAATCTATACTGAAACTCCCCATAAGGAAAAATTTGACCCCCGTTTCCTTCTCCTCTGTGTGAAAAGGGAACCATTGATTTCTCCCAACTGACAAGCAGTCAAGCATACTGAACAAGTAGCAGACCAGCCCATATAGTAATTCCTGTTAATTCTCTCCTGAGGGTTCTTGTGGGTTTGTTTGTGGGTTTTTTTCCTACAAGGGAAACATTGATTTGAACACGTTTTAGTGGATTTTCCAAAATCATACCTATTTAATAAAGTTTCACTTCCCAGAATACTGGGATCAGATGCCAGGAACAAAAACCACAAGAAAATTCATTAAAAGAAAAATCAAACACCTTGTGTTTCTCAGGAGCTATTCTGTCCACTGATATTCTGTAGGGGTTTTCTTTGCTTGCTTTATATTTTTATGTTAAATTTGCTCAGTAGAAGCGCTTAGTCTGGGAGCGTTGATAAGGAAATTGATTAAGTGCAATGAAAATCTAATTTGTTATTGTCATTTAACAATAATGCACCTCTGTTTTTCCCCTCTCTTAAAATGAGCAAACAACACAAACCAATAAACAAAAAACTGCCACCACCCTCCATGCTCCCCCATTATGATAAATAGGATTAAACACAAGAGGAAAATGAAGACTGTGAAGCTGCTGTTGTTTTAGAAGGAAGTGCTGAATTCCAGACTCCAGCTCTGTTGCAAAACATTTTTACCACCACCAAATAAGGCAAGTCCTTTCTAAAATTAAGTTGAAAGAGTTCTGTCCTCTCATCATCTTCTTTCTGGAATCCATAGTATTATTTAAATTTTGGGTTGTACGTTTATAACTTCTGCTGTCCTCAGTGTGAATATGCATTAGATGAAGCAACCTGGCCACTTCAGCAGCTTCTCCCTCTCTGCCCTCCCTACCACATACCAGCTGCAATATTCTGCTCAGGTTACCAGCAGAAGATGAAGTCTCTCCTGACTGGCTCCTGATAATGATTTGATCATCCTTGAAAGCTGTGTAAAGAGAGTGCCTAAAGTAAATAAATTAAGTATTTTTGGTCCTCAGGTGTGTTTTGCTGAAGAATCTAGGTATCCACAATAATTAATTTAGCATCTACCTCTTACACACTGTTTGGGAATATACATTTCTCATTAATGGGGATTTCTTCATTCCTCCCTTAAGAATTGGGAGCCCTTCCCTTAGTGATAATAAAATAAATATGCTGTATCTGTTCTGCAGAAAGTCTACTAAGGATTTTTTTTCACTGGCTAAATTTTCATCGTTGCAAAAGTGAAATGCATTATGAATTGGAGATTTTTTGCTTTTTTGTTTGGGGGTTTCAATGGCTAGAATTTAGTAGCAAAAAAGAAGAGAGAAGTGTATTTATTTAAGATACTTTTATGAAGATACTGTAGCCATAAAAATAATTGTCTTTGGGTGAAAGCAATTTTCAACTTTTTTCCCTAAACTCTTTCTCCTTCACCTCTAAAAGACTTAGGTTGAGGTTGGAATTCTGTAAAAGCCCATTTCTCTAGACACTGAAAAAACTGTATACTTATTTCTCCCATTCTTCCACATGTAACTGGTATTTATTTCATAAAAAGAGATAACTGCTAATTCTGGTAATTTTCTATCTTATCCTCCTTAGCAGAAAGAAGAAAAAGAGAGAAAAAAAAGACATTCAAATATCTTGAAACACTGTGTTGTTTAGTTAGTTTGTTTGAGTGGTCTTTATAATTCATATAACTGTATTTTACTTTCTTTTCCATTCCTTCTAATAATATACATTTGGAAGACTTTTAAGTCCAAATTAATAAAAGTATATCAAGATTAGTGCTGTTCCAAATTTACTCTAAAACCAGCATGCAAAAATCTTTTACCACTTATCGGTGCATAGGGTACTGCATTTTAAAAAAAAGTAACAATTAAAGACCACAAACATAAAATAATTATTGCTTGAATCTGACAGATAGTTATACCAAAAGGTTGTTTTTTATCTTAAAAGTTCTAGTACTTTAAACTTCAAGTGTATAAACCAATCAATGTATTTAGGTGACCATTACTCTGTGACCAATGTCAAATGTTTTTAATTAACCAGTTAGGCAAGCTTAAGAAAGCCTGCTGAGCAAAGATGTATGATGTCAAAGCACTCTCCTCCTTTGTCACTTCTGTTAGGCAGAGGAAGAATTACAAAAATCAATGGCAAAGGAAGAAGAAAACCAAACCCTTTACTCTAGAGCAGAGGTCAATCTGTTTATAGGAGAATTAGGTGGCAATAGTAGAAGAGACAATTTGAAAAAAACCTGCTAAAAATTAACATTTGAAGCGGCGATAAAAAAAAAGATCCTGTCAGAAATTATTAAAATTCCATGTTATAGTAAAATATATTTTTCTTTTTCATTATTTTTTTAGTTAAATTAAAATCAGACAAAGCTGAGAAAAATGCAAAATCCCATTTGAAATTCACAGAAGTTCTGCATTCCACATGAGAACTGAAACACCATCATCCCTGTTACAGAAATACTGTGGTCTCTCCAAAAGCAGTTGCTTCCCCCATCAGTAGTATCCTGTATGAAGTTCAGAAATACCCTTAATGCTTTGGCACCTAGAAAAGGAAGGAGCAGCATATGTACTTACAACTATTTTCATCCACTGAATGCTTATGACTAATGTCAATTAAAGTGAACATACATTGTTAACAAATGAGAAACTAGAAAGCATACATTAATTCTGTCCTACTATGCTTGCTTCTATTATACCTCCTTTGTCATACGAGTTACACCTACTCAGCTGTCAAAAGTCTCTGTAGGATTTCAAGTTCTCCACTGGCCACCATTTTACCTCCCTAGTATAAGATCCTAATTTCTAGGTTAAGGAGGTGTTTAGGTCAGTGTCATATGCTGATAGAGTGCCCTGAGGAGAGGTTAGTAACTCTAACTTGTCTTCCCAGGCTGCCTTTGAGCGCTGACCTCCCCAGGGCAGCAGGTCAGGGCGGTGGTGGCAGATCCCTGCGGTGGGGCAGGCACCCAGGGCACAGCCACTCCACAGCATTCACTGCCTCAGTCACGGGCACACCAGGGCACTTCTACATCCAAGCTGAACCTGTCCCTCTCCTCCTCTGCTGACACTGGGCCTGAAACACAACAAAAAGCAAAGAAAAGAAAGGAAAAGAGAAGGGGGAGTGGGAAGGGGGAGGGCGGGCAAGCTCTGCTTTACTGCTCATTCATTTCTCTGCATTCAATCACTCCAAGGCAGTAACTAGCTCAGCCCCAGGCTCCCCTTACATGCACAAAAGAAAAGCAATCCCATTCAGAAGGAGACCATGAGTTATTGATCTCATGCTGAATGTTATGTTCGGTTCAGCAGCACTGTCAGCTCCCTCGCACGGAAAGCTTATGTTTCCCACCAACTCTGTTGAATGATACTCATTTTTTTTGAAAATGAAGTGTTGGGGACTAGGGGTCAAGGGCAGAGACATCTCAGCTTTCATCCTGGGACTGCAAGATACATTCTGGGTCATGAAGAAGGGTAAGCCTGCCAGGAATTAATTGTAAAAATACTGTGGATCTTGCTCACCAGAGGAGCAGGCAATTCATGGTTGCTTCACTTTCTAATTCAGACATTAGAAAATGAGCCATAAAGCCATCATTTGTTAATGTACATTAGATTTATTTTACCCATTCAAATTAATGAACAAACTTTTTTGCTAAGACACTTTATAGTTCATTTATTTAGCTTAATATCCTCGTTTGCAGAAATATGCAGAGATTTTGTTTTAATCAATGAAGACATTACAGTGAAAACATAAATTTAAAAATTATTTCATATAACATGTTTCACCCTCAGCCTTTCCTTTCATGAACTATAAATAGCTTTACCCCGTGTTTCAGCACTCAGTAGTCTACATAACTACTTGAGAGGAAGCAAGGGGTATTTTTAAATTAGTTATTGTTCCCATGATGCAAACATAAAATGTTCAGACTATACCAAGTCCACATTAAGTTCTTGATTAAAAATTTTAGAAATGGAACATTTTGTAATTGTTCCTTTATGAGAGTTCCATGTGCCAGGAGTCTAACTGAGACATGAGGATAATTTCTTATAATTAATTATCTTTTTTTGTTGTTTGTTTGTTTTCACAAATATTCTTTCTTAGAGGTCTTTCACTTATTTAGGCAGTTTGTTAGGCTGCAGTTTTGATCTATTTGAAGGTAGGAAGGATCTACAGAAGGACTTGGAGAGGCTGGATTGATGACCCCATTCCAGTGGTATGGAGTTGAGTAAGTCAGGTCCTGCACTTAGATAACAATTACTCCATACAGCACAGCAGGCTCGGGGAAAGTGGCTGAAAAGCTGCCTGGAAGAAAAGGACTTGGTGCTGGCCAACAGTGGCTGAGCATGAGCCAGTGTGTGCCCCTGTGGCCAAGAAGGCCAGTGCCATCCTGGCCTGTGTCAGCAGTATTGTGGCCAGCAGGACCAGGGCAGTGACTGTGCCCCTGTGCTCAGCACTGGTGAGGACACAGCTTGAATCCTGTCATCAGTTTTGAGCCCCTCATGACAAGAAAGACACTGAGGTGCTGCAGCAGGTCCAGAGAAGGGTAATGGAGCTGATGAAGGGTCTGAAGTGCAAGTCCGATGAGGAGTGGCTGAGGGACCTGGGGTTGTTTAGCCCTGAGGAAAGGAGGTTCAAGGGAGACTTTATTGCTTCCTACAACCATCTGTAAAGAGGGTGTAGCCATTTAGGGGTTGGTCTCTTTTCACAAGTAACAAGCAACAGGATGGGGAAATGAATTCAAGTGACATCAAGGGAGGTTTAGATTGGATATTAGGAAAAAAAATCTTTATGGAAAGGGTGGTCAGGCATTGGAACAGGCTCCCCAGGGATGTGGTGGTCACTGTCCCTGGAGGAATTAAAAAGACATACAGATATGACATTTAGGGACATGGTTAGCAACATGGACTTAGCAACTGTTGGACTTGGTGACCTTAAAGATCTTTTCCAACCTAAATGATTCTATGATTCTCTAATTAAGCAATGGACTGAGTAGGCACCTAAAAGCAGGAAGAGACAGATGAATATAGACACTTCAGAGGAACAAAATTAATTCAGAAGAAAAGCAAAGTAAAAAACCCAGCGAAAGTAGGAGTGCATATTTAATTGGCACCAAGAGCTGGGACCAGAAACCCCCTCATAGTCTTACTGTCTTTACTTCAATGCAAATTCATTTTGTCTGAGTAATAAGTACTGTCAGAATGTCATTCCACAATCATGTTCACATAGTCACACTCTTCTAAAACAAAATTTTCTAAATGAGACATATAATTCTACCAACTCAAACATTAAAAGTAAAATGATATGCTTACTAATTTTTGCTGTAAATGTAGTCCTTTATTCTTCTCAAAACACCCTCAATTATACCAAAGTTTTTATGCATTAAAATTATCTAAATCTCTGAATGCATTCTGCTGATCAATTAGATTTTTGTGTTTATTTTGCAAATCCCCTCTTTTCACTGGATATAATTGATTTACCATTCCATGCAATTGATTGGTCCTCTGAATTTTTCAACTTTTTTTTTTCCTGTGACCAGATAACTAGAACTTTCAAGTGGAAAAGCATATTTTGAAAAGTTTTTCCCGATTAAAATATTTCTTAGTCATATCTAGAGTAATGATGTGCATTCTAAATACAAACAGTATGAAACTTCATATACAGAAAAATTGGAAAGAAAACAAATAACTAAACAGAGCAAATAAAATACACTGATTTCACTAATGAACACGATAATGAAGATTTCTAATAATTGGTTTGATGTTGTCTCTGCTGGAATTTTCTCTACTTTTTCCACATGATGGATCTAATATAAATATAGAGATACTTAAACTTCTCATCATTTGACACAGAAATAGTTTTGTGGTTTCTTTTTTTTCATTTTTCTTTTTTTTAATCTCTCAGCTCTTAAGTATAGATACATTTCACGAATGTAATTACTTGAAGGTGTGAAAACTAGTAATTTTTTTAGCTCTACTTGTTTTTTCTAACACTGTGTGTTTCCACCCTTTTTTTCTAGTCTTTGTTGAAATTAACATTCTCCTATATCTCACTTGGATGCTCAGAGCCTGATGAGAAAAAAAAAGGAATTAAAATAGCATTATTATTTTATTGGCATTCATTGGAAATGGCTGTCCAAGGTTTTTTTTTAACATTATATCTCTACTAGTGGGTTAATACATTCCAAATACCGCAAAAGCCTATTCTATTCTCTTTTACTGATTTCCTAAAAGAAAGTTCAGGTGGAAGGAAAAACCAAATCCTGTATTACACTCAGTATTCTGTAATCATGGAGAAGAAATACATGTTTCCATGGATATAAAATCAAGAGAAAACACAAAAAGCTAACATCTTACCTACTACATGTAACATTTTCATGTGTTCCTGTTTCTTTTTTCTGAGTGCCACTATCTGTTCATAGGCTATCTGACGACAGATGATATTGCCAGCTAGAGCATGGAAGCTTACAATAAAACTGAGAAACTATTGTCAAAATAAGTTGTGCAGATGAAAGACTGTTCCTACAATCATACTTATTGCACGTATAAACAGGAAGAAGTTCAAATTCAATTTGAAATACTGTGTAGTCTAAAAGTGAATTAAAATGAGTAGGAGAAGTTATTCTCTTAAAAATAAAACCCCACAAAAATATTAAAAATAAAAGTAAAGCAGGAGTTACCTAAGTTACAATTTAAGAAGGGGGAAAGAATATTTTTTGGTAGTTAATTTTGTTTCTAATCCCTCCTATGATTCTGAGGCTGAACTCTGATCTGAACAAAATTCACAGACTTTCCTCTAATTATGATTCCATTTATGAAATATGCCTTTTTTTTCTTCTCCCCAGTTTGTAGCTCCCGTTGTGTATTTTACAGCTTCTTGCTGCTTCGCTCTGTATTTGAATTTTTCCTTGTATAAAGAGAAACTGTTTGAGTTGCCTCTCAGCTACTATCCCCTTTAACCTCAGATCATGACCCCTTGTTTTGCAGCTAGTTACTATCTCTGCTGCTTGCTGATGTCAATTTGTTTCTGTTTCATTCCGGATCAGACGTCTGGGCCCTTGATCCCTTACACACCCTCACTGGCAAACATCTTGCAGTACCCAGTGAAGGGAAGAAACCCCCAAACTTAAATGAAACAAACCTTCAGCAGGTAACAAAAACATAATGTCAATCCGCCCACCTCTTGAGGGATGGTTTAAGAACAGATAATGTTTATTCACAGATTGTCTGGTAATAGGTGAATGAATAGCAGATCACTTTGGGGTCAAATGACAGAGTTTTTATATTTCAAGAGACAAATCTCAACTGAGAGAAAGAGGTGTCAAATAGAATGTACCACCATAGCATATCCGATTGCAGTAGCAATATGGCAAAAACAAGAAGTAGAAGTTCAAGCCTAATCTGTCACTACATTGAAATGGTAGGAAATTCTCTTCTCTTTTCAAAGCAAATACATGTGAAGTGAAATAAACTGTAGAAAAATGCTTTGAAGAAAGGAGTGTATTGAATTGCTTATTTCCTGTCATAGGGAACACAAAAAATAAATGACCAGGCTTAAATAAAGAAGAAAATTAATTATAATAAGATCTGGGTTTTTGTGATAAAATTTTAATTATTTGTATAAAACTATGTTTATGCTCCCGCTAGGTGTAATGATTCACTGCCATCTTGTTTGAGAAAAGTCAACAGAAAACTAAATGAGATATTTGTTTTATTTAATATTATTGCCACAAACTTGAAATATCCTTACCCAATGATATAATAAGATTGACACACTATCTTTTATTTAACTAATAATTGCTAAGCAACAACACTTAAATATTGAGTAACAAGCAACATATTTGTAAGAAAAATAAACTTTTGAAAGAATTGTTTGCTGACATAGTTTTAAAAATTTAATTCAATTATTATTTACTATGAATATTTGCTCGGTTTCAATAACAGTGCTGCCTTGTCAGAATTCAGCAAGGGGAAATTATGTAGACTAATAAGATTTGACATACCTCATTGAATTCCCAATCCTCCTACTTCTTCCCTAGTCATCAAGATTAGACAGGATCTTTCTAATCGCTAGACGATACACGCTCTCAAGTCCCTGGAATGCTACCTGATATACTCTTCTATTATTATTTGCTACAGTATTTCAACTGTCATGGAAACAAGAACTAACACATATAAAAATATTTGCATGTCTACCATGATATAGTCAATGGAAAGTGTGCATACAGCTTGATGAGTACCACATACTGTGTGTAGAGAAACAACAGTATTACTTCAATTATATCTTGTTTTAAAATTATGTTTAAGGATTTTATAACTTTTTGGACTATTTTGTATGAATCGGATATTTTCAGAAATCTAATCACAGTAAGATTTACATACGCAGTTAGGAGGAATTTTGTATTCATAATCTCAGTTTCTGAGAATGCAACCTCACAGATAATATTCTCTTAAGGAACTTTCTGATATGAAAAACAGAAATCTCTGTACAGCTCTTCATTCTTCCTCTTCTTCCATTCACATATATATCCTCATCTAATGGGCCCCCATAATTTATTAATCCATGAACTGAAATCCCATGAAAGTTCTGAAATCTTTTCCTGGGTAGATTTATGGTGACAATTTCACTTGGGTGAGGGAGGCTATTTAAATTAATGGAGAGATGTTCTGCATCAGTAGCAGTCAGGGTAAGAGAATGAGCCCTTAATCCTTTTAATTTTTGAATACAGATGTAGCAAAAGACTCCAATCTATATAGCTGTACAAAATTCCCTATTCAAGAGTAAAATGCAGTTTAAGTAAACACTATATGTTATCCTGCAGTATAACATGTGACCAGAACTTTTGACTGAATATGGAAGCTCAGAACTATTTGGGGAGCCACCTTCCATTCTATTTTAGGTCCCTATGTTTCCATATAAAAAGGAGAGTTGGTTAGTAACCCTGGCCTGGTTTTTAGCTATTGCACAAATTCCCTTTCTTGCAGTCCTTATGCCAAAACACAGTTAGCATAGAGATGCACTTTTTGCATAACAACATAAAAAAATGTTTCTGAAATCCACATTAACTATTTTTACTAATACCTCTTTGTTCACAAATTTAGCAATTTTTTTAAGAAATAAAGCAAACTAATCATATTCCTTATATGCTATTGTTTTAAATAGCTCATAATACTGTCTTATGTGCTCTATTCACACTATTCTTCTATTGTATGCTTTTCAAGTCATTTTTTAATCTTTCATAGATTCTTTCTTAAACTTTAGGAGAAAAAAACCCAACACATTTTGCCACCTCTGTTACTTCATTAACCTTGGTGAGTTATCAGAAATATCTGACAGAGACTTTTCTATTTCCCCAAACGTGCCACAGAACAATTTATCTGAGCCTGGTGCTTTATCATCCTTTAATCATTCTAATTTTGCAAACACTTTATATGATCTGGGGCTTATAAAACTGTTGTTGTATTTCACTTTCACAGAAAATTTATTCCAGACTTGAGGTTATGGCCTACAGCTGCACTCATAAATATCAAGGCAAAGAATTCATTCATGCTAAATTACCTTCCAGAGATGTGCAGAGTTATTCATACCACTCAGAAGAGCACCAAAATTCATATTTCTGTCAAGTTCCTCAAAAATAGAATACATGAGATTGCCAGTTAAAACTTCTTTGCCAATATGTTTTGAAAGAGCGGAAAACAGTCAAACTCCACACAGGGCTGCTGCTGAGAACACATTCAGACAGATCAATTAATGACCGTCAGACTTCAAAACTCTACTTTATCCAGATATACAAATTTTAACCAAAGTCTAAATAAAAGTATTATAAATAAACTCAAGCCGTTGTGGGAAAGTTAAAGCAGGAAACACTATGTCCTTATTTTAAGTACTTATTCTTCATCTTCAGTTTCCAGTCTTTCAGAAAGAATGTGTTCTGCTTGTCATAGGAACTTCTCATATCAAGCCTCAGAAATCTGTGGATGCTAGATCATGTTCCATAATCACAAAAATCTTCATTAATTTGAGTTATTTAAAGTAAAAGTGAGGGCATCATCATCAATTGGCTTGTGCCAGTTTCATTTTTTCCCTCATATACTCCTGTTAACCTTTTGACAAGAAGCAACTATGAATTTACCATCTCCAACTCAGACACATGGGAAAATTATTTCTTCCTGTTTTTAAATAAACACAGCATCTAGATAAACATGAAACATCATAATTCACATTAGGTTCTAAAGCTGTAAGAAAAAAAATGTTTTAAAAAAGAAAATTCAACAGCTTTCAAAATATTAATTATAACCGTTTAAATACATATTTAAAATATATTTTCTTTGGTTTAGCCTTACTGAGAAGGCCAGAAAAGTGTCTCAATGGAACTGAAAAGTAAGAATTGTCAATGTGATTTTCTTGCAAGCTCTAAGTTGTAAATTAGAAGAAAATAAAAACAAAACCCCCAATGCAATGTGAGAAATAGAAAAAAATTGAATGAACCCTGACTGTAAATAAAAAGCCATGTAACCTTCTGGGAAGCCTTTTTTGCAGAGGTGTTAAAACCAGCAGACCTCTGTTCATTGGAAATTTAACTCCAGTAATTAATAGCAACTTACCTCTGCAGAATGAACATATTTCTTCATAAAATTAATTATTCATTCTATCCTAACAGGGTACAATTTCTTTTTATTATTTGTCTTTTGAAATTATTGAAACGTATAAAGAGTAGAAAATCTGGGGATTAATTCACATAAGAATATTTTCCAATTTAAAATTAAAGTATCAAACACCACATCAAATGTCTGGGTTATAATCACTATGTTTATACATTAATGAATCCATCAGAAACGATGTGGTTATATATAATATTAAATAACAGAGTTCTAGCTTATCATTATTATTTAGGGATCATGCAGTGCAAATACCTTTAAATCCAGTACTGTAATTTGCCATATCTGAAGGTGAGGGTAAACTTGCCCAGCGGTAGAGCTTGCTTACCCTGTGCTGTTTCAGTATTTAGTTCCTTATTTCATTCTCTTCACTCACCGAGCATGAGCAGCAGTAGCAATAAAACTCTGCATGTGTATGCCAGTAGGTTTTTATTACTCTTTCTGTTCTTGTTTCCCATGAGAGGAAGAAAGAAAAAAAAAAAAAAAAAAAAAAAAGGGGGGGGGGGAGGGAAAATTTG
>VWYP01016917.1:39999-70064 GCA_013400435.1 Pycnonotus jocosus
GGGGGGGAGGTATGGAAAATCTTGGGTTTTAACAGGCATTTCTGCTTCAGAAGTGAGATGAGTTACACTGCTTTTAAGGGACTTGGGTTTTTTTCTGCTTCCCTAAATTGAACTCCCCTAAATTTTTACCAACCAGATCTGTAGTAATATTCCAAAGACTACGAGCCACCTTCTTTCATGACTCTTGGACCATCAGGGACTCCCAGGAATGCCTGCCTCCATGCTGACTATGCACAGCGAGTCCACCTGCTGGAGATCTTCCATCTGCTAAGCTTCTGCTGCCTGACCCTGCTCTAATTCCCTCATGCCTGCAATCCTCTCAGGCAAAATGGCACCCCTTCCCCCAAATCCATTTTCTTCCTCTCCTCGCAGGTATAGAGTAGAGCACTAATTCAAATATATTCATCAAATATGTTTTCAGAGAAATTTCCTATGGAGGACATGAAATAGATTATATACGGTTATATGAGATTCAAATCTGCAAGACTTTCACAGAAGAGAGTGTGTCAGTAAACACCAAACCACCAAATTGTGTCTTAGAACTTTTAGATGAATGAATTTTAGTCTACCATAAGTACATTTCCTTCAGCAAATATACAATTTTTTTTTTTTTTTGTGCTCAAAGTNGCCATAAGTACATTCCCTTCAGCAAATATATAATTTTTTTTTTTGTGCTCAAAGTAAATATTTGCAGTTTCTAAAACAAAAAATAGGGCAGTGTTTTTTATGGGTTTGACTTTGTGTGGATTTTGCCTTTTTTTTTGGTTGGTTGGTTTTTTTAGCTACTGATGCCTTTATTTTATTTGGTTTATTACCTTTATTTTATTCAGAAATAATTGTGCCTTCTCTATTCTCTGTAGTAAATTAATAGTTAAAATTATCTATCTTGCAAGTGCTAAAAATCAACTCTTACCCCTCACAACCATATCTTACCTCTCCCAATACAGTGCTTGAGATGCTAGATAATGAAATGCCTGATAGGGTAAGACTAAATCATAATTTAATTGGTATGAATGCTGTTTGTGCAGCAACACTGACATTAAAAAAAAAAAAAGGAAAAGTTTTGCAAACTTAAAATGGGATCTTGTGGTTAACCAGAGAAAATATATTTTTCTTTTTTTTTTTTTTTATTGCCTCAAATTGCTGCAGATAATGACCTGACATCTATTTGGCAAAGATATTCGGATAAAGTCTGAGTGGTTCATCAAGAGAGTGGCTAATAAGTAATTTCTTAGAGTATCCATCCAGCTAAAGGAACAGGCTTTACACTTCAGTGAAATACACTTTTGTTAACTTGGAGAAGTAAAAAAACTCTTGAGAGGATTTTCATGATTCTGGGTCACTCAATGGTGTGCTGAACTATTTAACTATGGGAACTGATGATTAGTAGAATAAAAGTAAGTAGATATATTTTAATGTGATTTATCTCAAAGGTAAATCTATCAAGCCTGAATGTATTTATAAGAAAACTTGCAATAAAAATTGAAAGAATTTCTGCTATTATCCTTGAAACTATTTAGGAAATAGATGGATAGTCTCTGAGAAGTTGGGTGAAAGGGAAAGAAATAACATTATTTTGTTGAAGACTTCATTTCAGTAAAGAAAAAAATAAATCAGTCAAACAAGAAGCTTTTGTTTGGTCTTTGATCTACAACTTCCATATCTTTATTCATTCATGAGAAAAGTCTGCAAAACTGCTCAGTTTTTCAGAACAGAAAAATTCCCTTCATCTAACCTGATAAACTTTCAGTAATACTTTCTCTTCTACAATACCCAATCCTGGTGCACAATGTCAAGAGGAAAGGAAGGATTTAGTAACCAGAATTTCAATAGCATGCTTTGTGTATCACAGTTCACAGAACATCCCAGTACAAATCATCAGGGAATAGAAACAATCACCAGTGAAAAGGACACTATTTCCCATCTCATTTCTATCAGCAGCTATTCAAGGACAACTAATAATATGTAAAATTATATCATGAGCTTTGCAATAGCATAGAGACTTAACCAGCTTGAAGTACCATGTTCAAAAATTATTTGTCATGACAGTGTTGATGGTCTGTACACCCATTTAGTCTCAAGAGTGGAGCTGAATGAGGTGGCACGGTGTGGGTTGGTGGCGATGTTGCAATCTCAAAGCAGCACTGCTGCTTTTCAGCCATGAAATGTGGGTTAACTGCATCAGCTGCACAGGCTGGGGGAGCAAAGCTGCTACTCCCAGACAAACCCAGTGCTGGGATTTTTGCTGTGCAGTATCTTCCTAGGGGCAATAAACATTCCACGTGATCCAATGAGTAACTGAGAGGTGTATTTCCACACACTAAAAACAGTTAAGGCAAAATTGCCTGCTGGCTGTCCCTAGAGGCTACACACAGTAAACTAAGTTAATTTCTAGAAGCAGTCTGTAGGGAGAATATGCAGACAGATAATATAAATGTCTTGATTTTAAAAATACTGTGGTTTTTTCTTGTGGCTAGAAGAGATGTGACTAAATTATCAAAAATAGTTTAGTAGTAAATGTCTTCTGAAGTATCTGATGTTAGATTTCACAATATAGTATTGTCTACTTTTTGTCTGTAACATTACTTACACTAGAAGATTAAAAGGTATAATAAGCCATGACTATCTACCCAAGATAATAAGTGCTCTTAATAATATTAATATGGTGTGTAAAGCACATAAAATCTGAAACAATTTTTTCCAGCAGACATGTGCCAAAGACTAAACTCTCTGAAAAATATATATTGTACAAATTAGAGTATACATACTGTTTATTAATGATTCAAATACAAAGATGTTGCTTTTTTCCTTGTAATCTGTTGACTACTGAACTGGAAGAAGGGGACAAATAGACAGTTTTTGGTAACATTTCAGCTAATGCCTCTCTGTATATGGAGGCAAATGAAGCAAAAGGAATAGATGATAGTTAAGGACTCTGTAACAATTTTACTAGGCTTTTTAAAAATGTTTATATTGAAGTAGAATTAAAAAAGGAGAGGGTGGATTAAATTTACTTCTTTGTTAGACTAAGTCTGTGTTTTTCTTTTTAATTTGTTCAGTGGCTTGAAATCTGCACTGTTTAAATTAATTTAAGGTTTTCTCCTTCTCCCAAAAGGACAAATTTAAAAGACCCAACAAAAATGGCCCTAAAAGTATTTATGTAATTTAAATTCTTAAATATTTAATGATAAATTAAAGTAAAAACACTGTGTTTCAGATTACATGTAACCTAAGTGCAACACAAAATCTTTTTAAAAAGAAAAATTGCAGGACAAAAAAATTTCATCTTTTTACTTATTAAAATCTGTCAGCTATTTATCAGAAATTAATAGCTCCATGAAGTATTTGTAATATAAAAAACATTATTCAGATGAAGCATTTTAGTTCATTTTTTCATTGAGATTTCATTGCTTACAGGGCCTGTAAATTTTATCCATCATATAAAATGCCTCAAGAGATTTGCTTGCTAAGGGTTCAGTGTTTGAGTTGAGGATTTATAAAAAAAAATCAGAAAACACTAACAAGCTTTGTGGCACTTTTTATTATTATTATTATTTTATGCTTACAGATTTTAAAAAGTCTCTTAGTAAAATCTTCCCCTCTCAAAAGTCACAGACTCTTCTTCTTAATGAAAACTACTGCCAGCATCAGTTAGCCTTGGCCACAGGAATGGAATTAGTCTTCAGCTAGCAAAACATTCATCAGGTTCAGTAAACAAAAAAGGAACAGAGTCAAAGTAACTGCCTCTTTCTAATTTTTCACCATGGCTGGAGCTGATTAAGGAGAAAGATGGACTTTAAAGAGTTTGAGAGAAAGAGATGTAGAGGAAATGAGAACTTAGGGGCAAAATGACATGTTGTTATTATTAACAGTGGAGATTAAGGAAGTAGAAAGAAGTATGATAAGACACAGAACAAAGGAAAACCTCGATTTGAGAAGAAAAATAAACAACTGGTGGGACAGAAGCCTGTGGGAGAAGCTGAAGTAATGAAGCAATAACCAATCTAAAGAGCAAGTGATGCTCAGTGAGATGGCTGTGAAGGATACTGGGCACTCACTCATGATACCATGACCTTTCAGCTCAGCTTATATCATGCCATGTACCTTCATAAAAATCATAAGCTCCCACCACTCACACCTCCAATAAAAGAGGAAATAAACAAATTCCAAAACTAAATAATAAATTTCAATTTCTACTATTTTAATCCTGCATTTTGGTTGTATGTTTAAGCTATGTTTGAAACAGTGCAATGATGTAGAATTCTGATCATGCTCCAGCCTGAATTTATTTTTTTTATTTAGTCAAACAAAATTGCTAGGTGAGAACCCATAATCCTTTCTTTATTAATTTCCTACTCTTCTACTGTAAGATTTCTCTCATCTATTTTCTCTTTATTTATTTTAGTCCAATACTCAGGTAAAGAATGAACTGAAGCAAGGATTCAAAATGAAGTTTGCAATCTAGTATAGAAACACATGAAAATTTTTCAGTGTCGAACTTAATTTGTAAGGTGCATGGAGGTTACCAAGGTACATAATAATGCAAATAAATCATAGAAGAAGCAGTATTTTCATTGTGTTATATAGTTCAAATAATTAAGAATATGAAACAGAACAATTTCTGAATTCTCAGTACAAAGTGCAGTTATCATTACAATTACAGCACTATAAAGATAAAAATAGCTTTCTTCTCCAAAATAATGCTCTTCTCATAATTCATACTGTCCAGTAGCATGATAAGCATAGATATAAAACATATATAAAGACACTTAAAGGTACAATACTACTTCTGAGAACAAATCACCTAGATGGAAATCTCACTAGAACCACTTCTTACATTTTTTTTTTTTACAGATCCAGATTAAACAGTATTTATTCACATGGCTAATCCTGTGGAGGTTTGCAATATCACTTGCTATTGTACATGATTGCAGAACCAGGATTTATTTTTATATCAAAAAATATATATGTCAAAAAAAAAAAAAAAAGAAAAGAAAAAGAACCCAAAAAAACCACCATAAGCCCTGTAGAACTCTAGGTACATATTCAAATTGTCCTAAAATAAAATAGTAAGAAAATAATGTTAGGATATTTCACAGTATAATTGTACCTATCACATATGTTATGTGTGTATGCACCTTTCTGTTCTCACGACTCTTTTACTGCTGTGTTTCTAGTGACTGTATTCATCTACCAGTACTTGTTCTGGTCATGTTCTTTGTTGTTAGAATAAAATCCTATATTTTTGAAATCTAATATATCATGTTATAACATGAATATTCCCCTCAAAATAGTGAAATGTCTTCAAAAAAGTGTCTCAGAATAACTCCATTCCAGTGAGGGGAAAAAAAAAGGAATTAAATGAGAAAATTGTACAAAATTAAGCTATTCTCAAAGCAATGTTTGTATTTTAATGAAAACTGAAAATGGTACAAAACTTTTGCAATCCCAAGAAAAACATGACAATGAAAGTAATAGAGAGAAAAGCATAAGAAAAAGACAAATTAAGATTTCAAGCCACTATTAGTAAGGTTCTTACTTTTTTATTTTAATAGGTTAGATTGAAACTGGCATTTTTTAGGTTCTGTTGATTTTGGGTGGTTTGTTTTGGGGTTTTTTTTAGTTGGTAAAACTTAGGGGGTAGGGTGGTATTTTTTTAAAAACTATTTTTTTTTCATTAAAATTGTCATTTATCTGCCACAACTCTTAACAGAATTTTATTAACTGATTACTGATTTAATGCATTCAGATATGTTTCTAAAACCATAATGCCTCATAGGAACTGTTACTTTGGCAGACTTATATCTGTGACATCAGATATTTTGGTCATATCTGAGCAGTTAGAAGTTAATGGAAAGTATCATGAATCTAAGGAACGTGACAATGCTTTAGCAAACACGGAGAATAAGCACAGTCTGTGTTTGATGAGTCAAAGGCTGTCTTTATGAGTCAAGCAAATAAAAGTAATACAGATCTGTGCAGCATTTGTGTAAGCCTTGAATACAGCACTGACCATGTCAAACTGATACTTCAGAGCTTTGATAAACCTCATCCATTTTCAAGCACAGGAAAAGTGGAATTGAAATAACCTAACTTTTTTCTTCACACAACATAGGAAAGTTAGTTAGAGGTTACTTTTGCAGTCAAAAAATCAAACCCAAAACAAATGGGCATGAATGTTAAGATTTGTGGCTAGATCAAAGAACACTGATACTACAAGTATCTACACAATCCCTACCTTACAGGCAGTCAGAGGTGAATATGACACACAACTTTTTTTCAGGCTTCTGCCATAGCAACTGTAAGTCACAAGAATATTTGGGAAAATATGACTAGGCTGCTGACTCATCCCTGGCCTTAGGTTGCTCTGTGAAGCAAGATGTGAGGGATTACTGAACCTAAATTGGTGGATGGTCACACGGTTTAGTGGACCTTGGCAATTTTAGGCTTGTAGTTGGACTCGATCTCAAAGATCTTTTCCAGTCTAAAGGATTCTGTGATTCTAAAAAGCATCCAGAGGTAGCTGTTAGCATCACGAGGAAAAGCTGCATATCATGAGTGGGTAAGGGGGAGTTACTTGAAAAGTGACTCAACTTTGTATGATGTTGAGGGGGAACATTGGGAAACCTTCTGAAGAGCAAAATTTTTTAAGGCCAGTAACCTAGCAACCATACCAGTAATAACATACAAGGATGAGATTGCCAACATAACAGTATCAAAATTACTTAATTTTCTACAGATAAGAAAACTGGGACAAATCACAAATTCAGACTCATAGAACAGTTACAGATGGGAGAGACCTTCAAAGATCAAATGGTTATGCCCCTTCTTCCACGTACAGAGACATCTTTCACTTGGTCAAGTTGCCTAAAACCTCATCCAACCTTATCTGAAACACTTCCAGAGATGAAGTATGCATAGCTTCTCTGAGCAACTTGTTCCTATGTCTCACCACCCTAACCATAAAGAATTTCTTCTTTATACCTAATTTTAAACTATCATCTTTAAGTTGAAAATCATTAATCCTTTTTCTATCACTATGGGGCCTGGAAAAACCTCTCTCTCCATCTTTCTTATAAGCCTTCTTTATACATTGAAAGGCAAAAACCAAGGTCTTCCAGAGCCTTCTCTTCTCCCCAGCTCTCTTGTCCTTTTCACACAGCCTTCTGATAATTTTCATGGGCTTCCTTGGGACTCACTACAACAGCTCCAGGGCTTTCTTGCCCTGGGGAACCCAGAGCTGGATGCAGTACTCCAGGTGGAGACTCAGCAGAGCAGACGAGAGGGACAGAACTACCTCACTTGATCTCCTAACCACACTTCTTTTTATGTAGTCCAAGACAGGGTTTACCTTTTGGCCTGCAAGCATTTGTTTCATTCAGCATATTGTATGTTTCAAACTTCTGCATATTTCTAAGAGATGATATGACAATTTTCTACTACTGGCAGTCTCCTGCAGAGTTGGCAATTGGTTCTCTAGAAGGGATACCTGTGGGATGGTAAGGAATTAAATCTTATCCATGCCAAGCTTGACCAATCAGGATGTCAGAAAAGCTTCAATTGCACTATTTGGAGAAAGTAGATGGACTAGCATAACATTGCTGTAGTAAAATTTATATTTACCATAAAGAAAAGGAAAATTCACCAAGAGAAAAGTGTAGAATTTCAGTACAAAATTAAAACTGACTTCTCTGAAGGATTGGACGTTCTTGTGCTGATAAATATGAGTATTGAATATTGAAGGAAAAAGCTTGATCTACAAGTTAACTAAGATACTAAAAAAAAATATTGATCAGAAACTTAATCACAACAAAAAGACTAAGAGTTTAGGAAGGAAAGAGGAGCAGGAATGGGAAGTTGTGGAATTCATGCAAACAAGAATCTCAGAGCTCTGCATTATGGTCTTCTCTGTCTGTGGAAGGAAAATTCATGGGAAGGAATAGCTGTAGGTGCAGATATTAGATCCAATAAAGACATGCAAACTTTTTTGCCAAGACAATTGTAAACAAGCAAACAAATACATGATACAGGATATAGGACTGACAGATATTTCCTAAATATTAGTTCAAGCCATCCACAAATTACAGATTAGATCACTTTAAATCTTGAGTTAGTTATCTACTGTTAATTTAGTAAAGTTGAGTGAAAAGGATCTGAATCTTAACTTTCTTTTTTGTTTTTGCATTTAAATTCAAATTTATGCTAATACTGAGGATGTCATATATAAGGAAACAGTGGCACTTTCAGCCTGAGCACTAAACAAAATATTTTCTGCACGTTCCTGATAAAGAAATTTGCATTAAAACCTGAAACTAAAACTAAACACGTAATAGCCATGAAGGCTGGAGAAAGGAGTTGCAAATAAACATGTGAGGAAATTTCGTGCTTAATTTACTGATATTGATCAATTGCAACATAAACACTAATAGTCTTACAGAGACTTAGAGAATAGATAGACTAGTTTTGCATTCATGAAATTATGTAGAGCAGATTAAATTTTACCCCTATTGTTCACATAGACTGCAAAGATGCTTAAAAAAGTGACACTCAAAGAAACGTGGAAAATCAGGAAGTCTGAAACACAAAATCCCACAAAAGAGCAAAAGTGGACAATCTTTGCAAGTTTGTACCCCATAATATGGAACATATGTGATAGAGTTTCTTAGGAGACTTACTGAATCAAGTATGCCTTTTGAAAATTCTAGGAAGTAGTCCAAGCTAGAGGAGAGCAAAAGAGTCCAAATGTTTTTATGGATTTGTGTGGGATGAATCTATATTAAGATACAAACCCAAACAGCAACCAAAGGTGTCTAGGCACTGACTGCTTCCTAAATGCTTGTTTATAAATAAATTTAAAAATCAACAAATAAAAACAAAACTAATGAACCATAATAGATAGAGGGAAGTTATGAACTTAATGCCTTAAATACTATCTCAAAATTCTTTCTCACTGCTTAAAATATTGAAATTCTTTCTAAGTAGTTGAAGAAGAAAGCAACTCTACTGGGTTTGCCTTATTTCCTAAGGAAAGAATTATTTTGTAATCCTTTATATCCCTGGGCACTGACTACACCTCAACAAGTTTTCTGGCAACCCCAAGGTGTGTGGTGCAACTGACACTCTGAAAGGAATGAATGTCACCCATCGGGACCTTGAGAGGTGGGTTTGTGCAAACCACAGGAAGTCCAACAAAGTCAAGTGCAAGATCCTTTACCTGCATCAGGGCAATCCAAAGCACAAATACAGGCTAGAGAAAGAATGGATTGAACCCAGGGGAGAAAGACTTGGTGGTGTTGGTGGATGAAGAGATCAATGTGAGAGAGAAATGTATGTTTGCAGCCCAGGAAGGCAGCTTGCATCAAAAGCAGCATGACAAACAGTCTGAGGGAAGTCTCAGCTCCTCTGCTCTGCTATCATGAAACCCTGCCTGGAGTCCTGTGTCCAGCTATGTGGCCCCCAGCATAAGGACATGGTTCTCTTGGAATGAGCCCAGAGGAGGGCCATGAAGATGATCAGGAGAACTGAGCATTGCTCCTTGGAAGTCAAGTGGAGAGAGCTTGTGTTTTCCAGCCTGGAAAAGAGAAGACTCTGTGGAGACCTTTTAGCAGCCTCTCAGTAACTACAGGGGGCCTGCAAGAGAATAGGAATGCTACTGTTTATAAAGGCATGTAGTGATAGGACAAGGAGGAATGGCTTTGAACTGAAAAATGGTAGGTTTAGTTTAGATATTAGGAAGTTCTGTATTGGGTGATGAGGCACTGAAACAAGTTGTCTAGAGAATTTGCGGATGCACCATCCCCAGCCTTGAAAAGAACACACTGGATGGGGCTTTGAACAAGCNGGGGAACTGAGCTTGCTCCTTGGAAGTCAAGTGGAGAGAGCTTGTGTTGTCCAGCCTGGAAAAGAGAAGACTCTGTGGAGACCTTTTAGCAGTCTCCCAGTAACTACAGGGGGCCTGCAAGAGAATAGGAATGCTACTGTTATATTAGGAATGTACTGTTTATACTGTTTATACTGTTTATCACATGTAGTGATAGGACAAGGGGGNTTAAAATGAGAAGATAATAATTAAATTGTTATAAATAAATATGTTGTTATATGTATGCATTTCTAAATTTCTTTGAACCTTTGGAAAAGCAAATTACTATCTCAAATATTGTTTATAACTCCCTATAATTTTTAGACACCTTATAAATCAATATGTGATAGACCAAACTGTAATATTAGATTTATTTGTTTAACATTCAGGCACAATCTTTTGTTGCTCTATTTTATGCAGTTTTTTTCACATTAGGGTATGAAACAATTCTCACTGAAACAGAAAACAAGTTTTTTATTTTTCTTTTTTATTGTTGTTGCTTTGGGGTTTGGTTTGATTTGGTTTGAACAGACTCAAAGGTTAGACAACAAATGAAAAAGAAAAGACCTCTTTGCCCACATTGAGGTTGCCAAGTATGTCCGACCATCACACCAGATGATCATCACAAAATTAATCCACTTGGATAAAGTATACAGAGGAGGAACATCCTGAGTTGACAGAAGACATACAATGTACACATTCTACAAAAAAACCCTCAATTTTGGTTCATAGCCACCTTCCTGTCTTAGGGTTGAATATGGGTTCTACAAAAAGCTGGTTTTTGAGTGTTTATGCTTAGAAAGTATGGGAAGAAATGGGAAAGAGGGAGTGCAGTGCCTGGGAACTTGTAACTGAGGCTTAACAGGAAATTATTTTATGCATGAAAAGTATGGTTTAAGTGTATTTCATACTCATTTCTGAAGACTTACAATCTGAATTGGCCAAAAGCTAGTGAGCGCACATTTTCTTTCTAAAATCTTGAACCTCCTTCTTCAAAGTTCCTCTAAAAAACTTTTTGTTGTGTTTTATCTAATTATCTAATAAATTATTACAACAAGGGAGCTCATTAAATTCAGAGTAAGGAAGAAGGAAAAGGTGTTGCTAGAACTTAATTAGCAAGATACAAAGATACCAATTAACACCTATAGCTCAAGAAAAAGAAAAACTTTTTCATGCAGCATACTAAAAAATACATTCACAGCTGGTTACACATATTTAAGTGGCATGCAACTAATTTTGGTGGTAGTGTTGATATTAAATATAAAAGATCACGTAAAGGAAAAAAACAACTTCCCCAGGGTAGCAACCAAGATTCTTTTTTATTGGTATGAATACTAACGATTTAGCTATTCAGATTAAGGAGATAGTAATTAGGAAAAAATTGTGCTACAGAAATGGCTAAGAATGATATCATCTTTTTTCTACCAGATGTACCACACTAATGCATGCCAATAATAATTTAAATATACAGTTTGCAATTAACACCTCTGACAAGCTAGAAAACAATTATTTTCTTTTAAGATAATAAACTGACTGCTAGGAATAAGATCCTTCTTAAATATAGATCCTTCTTCTCTCGCTCTTGTTTTGAGTGATGTTATCATGAGATCTAAAGTTCACTGGATTTTAAGTAACAGAGGGAACCATCTAGCTGCATAGATTCAAAATAAATATGAAGAACCATAACCTATAAAGAAGACGGTGATTATTTTTCTCATGTTTTCCTATCCGTTAAATCTGTTTCAGGAATTAATAAAGAGACTTAGGTGTGTCCATATTAGAGTTCAAACTAAAGCAAGAAAACTTTATGAAATACAACAACCAGCAAACAGATAACCAGCAAGCAATACTATCTTCAGAGTGCAAAAGAAAGGCAGCATTTGTACAGAGCTGAAGCGTGGAAGCCTACAGGACATTTTATTATATCCATAAAGGATTTGGAACAAACCCATCCCTGAAGGAAGAAAGAATCAAACACTTTTTTGAACATTGTGGAAGGCTTGTTTTTTCCTTTTCAGATGTGGCAGCCTGTGCACATTTGAAAAATAAATAATATTTTTCTATGGAAGAAGGAGGGCAATCTCTATTCCTTCTGTTGAAATGGAATACAAGTAACACCAGACTTAAAATCCAGAAAACAGGAAGAGGAATCTAGCTTACCTGAACTAATAACTGTCTCACTTAGGAACTAAAAGCTCAGTATGCTTTCCATTCAAGATCTGTCTGAATAAATAATAGAAGCGGGACGATGTTCCAAAGTGAGTGTCTAAGAACTGGGATATACAAAGTACGGAGGCTAAGAGGACACATTTACTTGCTCATTTGTGAACTCAAACAGTGGATGCATTATTTTCTTAGTGTGTTGCAGGGTTTCTTTGAAGGGTTTCTTTTCAGTGCAAATTTAGTTTGCACTTGAAATCTTACAATACACACTTGAGCTGTGCTGCTGGTTTTCTCAAAGCAGCTTCCCTCCTGGTGTAGCAGAAGCAAAGACATCCAACAGGGAGCCATCTGTAGATCTCTCCTTGCAAATTGAAAGCAAGATCCGCCAGCAGTTAGCACTCTCTATATACGCAATTTATGCCTAGAACCCACAGCTGTCATTAACTTCATTGACTTAATTGTGAAAACACAATATGGATGTGTACTCCAAGAACCACAAAGAACTGTGCAAAAGTAAGATGTGGTCCTTCTTTTTAAATGTAATAATGGTCCACGATGTAGATGCATCTGACACCAGATCAGCTCTGACATATTAAGAAATAGTCAATTTGGAGTATGTAGTACCCAATAGACTTTAGTTACTAGGGATCCAAAAATTAGTTTTTAACTATTAATTTAACATATTGGTTCTTTCTATTTAGCCAAGAATAAACACTACATCATCAGATATATTTTTTTTTTATATCATGTAGTCTTAAACTTAGCTAAGCAAGTTCCTTACAGTTTACCACAATTGTTTAAGCCCAGGCATAACATTCACATGCCTGACTTTTGCCATCTGATGATATTTCTGAGGCTGTGCTGTATCCTGTTGGCATTCTAATAATTGCTTCAGAAGAGCATGAGTATTGTGTCAGATTGGCAATTTTTGCCATCCTGGGCAACCTAAACTGAAACCAAGTGTGACAATTCAAGCATGTTAATTCCTTATTTGTGTTCTTGACTTAAAGAAGGATGAGAGAGGAGTCTTGCCCATATGAAAAATTTTATAGAAAACTTAATTCAGAAGGACTAGCTTGGGATTCTCAGATGAAACAAAATTTAGCTATTTTGAAATTAAAGAAAAGGAGCAGTTATTTTAAAAGATCAGTCCTACATTTAAAGTCTCATAAAGCCCAGACAATTCAAAATTCACCACCTCTCAGAAGAATGTTGTTTGCATCAAGCATCTACACCATGTTCTTGTCTGCATCATCTGGTTGTCTCCCTCTGTTTTCCTAAACAAATGGTTTGATATTTGCAATAAATCTGCAAAGCACAAGGGGGTGGAAATATTTTTCTTCTTGTGTATCTAAGCAATTGGAAGAAAACAAAAAAATAAACCTTAATAAAGGAGTATATCTTTCACCATCCTGAATTGTTACAATATAATTTAACAGCACAATGATAAACAATTTTGAGAGTAATGTAGCAAACAGCAAATTATAATTCTGACAATACAAATAAAAGATTAATTTTTCTTTCTACTGAAAGTGTTTATTTGAATTTCTCTGCTATTTGGCATTGAAGAATACATCTGATGAAAGTTTCTTGGTTTGCAAGCTAGAGATGCAGACTGAGATGCAGACTGAGCTCTGAGTGGGAGCCCAGATAGACAAGAGGCCATGAACCGAAAACCTTTTGTTTAAGAAAGGTCATGAGAAGCAGAGGCACCAGCCAGATGAATGGACACGGAGAGACACGTCCAGAAGAGAAGGCTTGGAAGGAAGAGCAAGACTTGTGCAGACATAAACTGTGAGGGTATAACATCCCAGGGCTTTTTTGTTCTCCTCTGAGGCACCAGCTCAGGCTGTATGTGTTTATGCATCGTGAATAAATGTCTTTATGGAATGAGACATCTCAGACTCCTCTATGGCAAACCTGGGCTCAAACTGGTGAGGAAATCTGGTTTGACTGTGTGAGTGTGATGTGTGGGAGGGCTCCTGTCGCTGTGCTCAGTTCCAATGCCCTGGCCAACCCTGGCACCAGCAACACTGAAAGGTACCCCTCTGTGGATATACCTCTTCAGGGATCCTGTGAGGTCTTTTACACAGAAGCAATGCTGGAGACGATTATGGTGAAGAACAGAGAGAGAGACACTGTGGAGGGTTCAACCAGCCTGGTTTATTGTTCCCTGAGGGAGACAACAGAGGCCTAGAATGTGGCTCAGTGAAGCATCCTCCACAGAGTCCACTGAGGAGCTCTGTGCAACAGTTTTTATTTGGGGGTGGATCGCAGCGGTGGGTAGAACAAGGATCCAATCAAGGATAAACCAGGAGTAGCTTGGAACATAACAGACAGGTACAGTAACAGCAACAAAGTGTAACTTTGGAGAGGGCCGGAGCCTCAGCCAGTCACTCGATGAGCCTCAGGGAATTTTCCAGAAGCATGGGAGAGGCTTGGAGTGACTGACTGAGCCCTGGGGGTAATGTAACACATGATTGACAACTAACTGTGCAAGGGAGGAACCAAAGGAAGGGTACAAAGAGGGGGTACATAGAACGAACCACTTTACAAAACCTTACAATAATTAACTAACTTGTAAAACATAAAAATACACCACCACAGGCTCCCATCACTCTCTGGAGCTGCCTGTTCTGAAGGGGCTTCAATCCCAGCAGCAGAAGTCTCTAACCTTGGGGTTGTGACTACCAGAGACTGTCGTGAATGGTCAGATTGGGAAGTTCCCTTAACATGAGTGTGTCTCAAAGAGACAGATATGAAGGAGAGTACTGAAAATAGAATTGCAACCAATTAAGCAATTCCAGGTGTTCTGGATAGTCAGATTAAATAATTCTCTCCCAGTGGGTATTCTTTCAGCTCTAGGTCATGGCAGAAAGTTTCATGATCGAATGACTCTTGATTTTTTGGTATAAACTAAGTTTTAATTGCAGATCATATGCTCTTACAAAATTTCAAAGGACAGCATATATCTTTATTGTGTGGGCAGCAATGTCAACTTTCTGGCTGGGGTAATAGTTAAATGACTAGGAATGAACAAATATCTTTTTTAAATAGGACCCAATCAAGACCTTCTCTCCATGTATGCATTTTTAATGGCAATTACTTCAGCCATTATTATGATATTTCAATAAAAATCTGAGAAGAATAAAGGAAATAATGTATTCCTAACTTGACCTAAAGGTTTTGAATGTTATTCAATGTCTTCGTTCTGAATAATGAAGGCAGATTTATCAGAGCTAATTCTAAGAAGGCAACTAAATTTTTGAAAGACCTAATGCAAATTTAGGACATTTTCATCCCAACTGTCATGCTTTTCACCCTATTGCCATCCTCTCTTCTTACTGTTCCTTTATAAGTCAAACAAAATCCCCTACAATCTACCTTCCTGACAAGCTCCAGCATAGATATGTCTTTATCTTATCTCCCTGTCTTCTACCAACTTTTTCAGTTATTGGTTTGGTGCAGTGGTGCATTTTTCAGTTAATCAGTTCCATATGGGCATTTAGTCCAAGCCTTTATCTGGCTGATGGGTTCCCTGTCCTTGTTAGTGGGTGACGGGTGGCTTCATACTGTGTTGTTATATTTACCCCATTGTTTTCCCCCGCCTCCATAGAGTACACTAAACTATTCCTGCCGAGTCCCTTTGTAGGACTGACACCTGGGCCNTTCCGTAGAGTACACTCAACTATTCCTGCCAAGTCCCTTTGTAGGACTGACACCTGGGCCTGTCCATCACTTGCAGCCTACACCCTGGTGCTTGGAAAGTTCTGGGAAGGCTATCGATTAGTCTATAGAGTCTAGATTCCTCTCCTCCTTTTATCCATTATCTTGTATTTCAGCTACCCCTTTGTTTTTTCATCACTCCCCTATGCCCCCAATTGATTCCAAATTGTACCTTCCCTTTTCCCTGCCCCCATACTTAAGATGAAACACAGCCCAGGAAAATCACTTCTGCGTGACCACCTGGGGTGAATAAACCAGCTTCAACCCCCACAGAAGTCCTCCTTTCTTTCACTTGTCTTTACCACGTGTTTGCCTGAGGTTGGGACCCACCAGGAAGGATACAAGATTTGTATCACTATATGCGAGGCTGGTACCAAAAGCTAGCCAGAGGTAAACCGAACCCCAACAATTTGGGTTTTGGTTTTGTTTTTTAATGTACAGTTTACTTGAAATTGATCTCAGCTATGTCAATTCAATGGCTGTTGTATGGTTTCTTACATAAAACCCCCACAAAATTTAAAAATAAAATAGGAAAAAGCCTTAAGAGCTTGAGAAAAAAAAATAAAGAATTATCTGTCATTAGAGGTGGAAGTATTGAACACTTTAAAAAGAAATTAAATACATTGACTTTTGTCTTCAGGCAGAAATCCTTCATATTGTTTGTAATAACCTTAAATAAGAACACTTCTCTGAATTTCTGTGAACATTTACACCTTTTTGTCCAGTTAAATGACTTCTTTCTGATTTCTTATCTTGGGTCTACAAGTTTTCTTGAGCATATAAAGCTACTTTTTGCCCTAAAATTGATGTCTTCACAATATATTGTTCACTTACTCCTCAGATATTACATGGGACAGAGACAAACAGCGAAAGCCTGTACCCAAAAGAATATTTCAACTAAAATTACTGGTGCAATTTATTTCACTAAGAGACACATAAACCTTATAAAATATAAATTAATTTGTCTGACAGTTGCAAGCACTTTAAGTAGTTTTCAGGGTTTATTTCTTCTCAATTCAGTTAATTGCAAGATTGAAGAATTTTCCACTGCTTGTGGTCTAGACAGTATTTTTTTTTTCACAAAGACATGGCCCTGACTTGAGATCAGACCTCAGACTCAGGAGATTCAAGGTCAAGACTTGATATTAGTCAAAATTCCATTTCTAGTACTGGAACAAGTTTTATTATAAATGTTCTTTTATGTCACTAAACAGATTTTTGTTTTCTTTTAACATCCTCATAAGATTGTTGATAATTATGATATTATGAAACTATTCTACTTTTTATAGTCCTTTAAAGCAAGTTAAAGAAAATGACAAAATTCCACTCACAAAGAATTTTCTAAGAAATGGTTGTTACAGGCTTCAAAACCTACCATCAAACCAGTAATACTAGCAATACGTTCTGACCAGTATTGCATAAACAACACACAGATGTTTGCTAAAAATAAAATTTAATACTAATGTGGAGAACCTATGCAGTATCTTGAAATAACCCCAAAAAAATGCTAAAGCTAATTATTTTTTTTTAAAGTTATATTTTTCTTTTTCTACTTCTTTCTCTCTAACCAGAAATTTTGGAATACAGTGTTATTGCTACCTAACATAATGTAAATAAAGTTTTGACAATAATTTTAGCTTTTTAAATATAGTTTGACATAGTATATATACTTTATCTCAGTGAATGTATGTAAGATGACACTTTCTCCTCTGATCTTTCAGTATTTAACTGGTTACCTGGTCTACAGTGTATCATGTGTCTCCTGATACTCTTTAAAGCATGCAAAGAAAAGAATCATATTTTTAAAGCAAAAAATCCAAATGCTTTTCTCTTATCAGAAAACCAAAACCCAGTTGGAGTCTTGCTAGCAATGCTCACGCTTTCAGTTTCCAGATGCATTTTTTCTTAACTCATGCTCAGATAAGAAATTGTGCAAGAACCCATACTGTGCCATGGAGTCTCAAAATTTTCTATCCCTATCAGAATCAGCTGCTTTCATGCATCCAGCTATAAGTCCAGCACATATTTATGTTATCTGCTCTTGAGTTTCAGTTCGCTCAATTCATGGCCTGCAAGTCTACAGACATTCATCCCTGCTGGATGACAGTAGTGCCTCTTAAGTTCAAGGGAACTGCTGAGCAGACTATCAGAATATGGTTGTTGTCTGAGTAACTATGGGTACTCTCTCCAATTCTCCCAGTCTTGTTGTCTATGAGACACAGAAGATTCAAGTAAATCCCATTTCTTTCCTACTTCGACCTCCTTTTGGAAGTGGGTTATAGTCATTATATCTGTTATTAAAAAGCAAAATATAAAATATGACAAGAATATCTATTTTCTTCTTTCCAGCTTTCTTCTCCCTGAGGCTGTAAGCTCTTCTTCAACTCTTGAATTATTTTAAATGATAGTTTGGGAAGATTGCAAAACACTGTTCCTATAAAACTAACCTAGCCTGACTAATTTGCTAACAAAACACAAGTTTCCACTCTCTATTTATACATCGTTATCATTGAAATGAAGCCAAAAAGTGATAGTGGTTACTTAGCTGCTCAAAATAAATTGCTTAAATTCTAGCCATAAATTTTCAACTGTATAACTGAGGTTAATGTGATTCACTACACAGCAACTGGGATCCATCAATGCTTAAATTACTTTTGTAGACAAAGGGAGAATATTTGTTCTTAATGTTACAATGTTTTTAATTTTGTCATATTGGCTGATCTACTCTGCATTCTGATCAAGTTCTAAACCCTGACTTTTACCATATTGGACTGAAACTATAGGAGACATTGTAGAAAACTCTTGGGTGGTCTAATGTTACATAAAGCTTAAGGGATATAATCTCTATTTAAAAGATTTCAATTAAGAATTTAGGTGTTACCAAATATAAAAAAAAAAGTCTCCTGATTGATATTCAATTTTCCTGTCAGGATGAATGAACTCTACATGATCTGACGTACAACTAATCATTGAAAAATCTGCCAAATTTAACATGTAAAAATGTTGTCTTTAAAAGAACATTAAAGACAGACCTCTTTTTCTTCTCTTACTCTTCTGTGGCTGTAATAATTTTTATGAGCTACGAAACAAGAGGATGTGAAAGAATGAGTTCTATTACAGTCTTATTACTTGGATTTTATACTAGAATATATTCATTAAGAACTTTCAATGGTAGGAAGGACAGTGGATTTTATTATTCTTGAATAGCTCAGCATCAAAGTGATGGTGACAAGGGGAAGGAAATCCTCAGTATTGTTAAACACGGTATTCTTTACATTGTATGTTGATTTCAAAATTGGTAAAAGGATGATTGGCTGATTCAAACCACACCAACACCACTGTATATTATCATTGTTACTTCTCATATAACTGTCATACACTTCCTACTCAATGAAAAATGCAAAGTTTGAACCCCAGAAGGAATAATCTCCTGCAATATTAAAGACAGGGATGAAAAGATTTAAAAACAGCTCTCAGGAAAGAGGCTGGTGGCCTTGTTAGGCTGCAAAGCTGGACATAAGCCAGTAGCAAGTTCTGTCACATTGTTTCAAGGCAGTGATAGATCACACCTAGAGTGCTGTATCCGTCTAGTTTTGGAAGGACAGGACAAATTTCAGTGAGGTCTTCAGAGGCCACCAAGTTTGGGGCTAAAGTGAGCGCACAGGTCTTGAATGATTAAATCATCATCTCCTAGATGTACTTACCATGTTACCATGCTCAAACACCACTTAGGTTTCTGAAGACTTCAGAATAATTTGTTTTCTCTAAACCAATTTGTCTCTTGTCAAATTGAGATTGCAGTTTTACAACCACCTGGGGAATAAGTGATCCCATTCCATAAATAACAGAGTCATCTGCATAATATGCACTAAGATGTCCCTGTAGACTTTATATTATTGTATATGAATACTAAGATATAGACTCAGTTAAGAGATTTATGCAAGAGAGACTTCAGCTGATATGTCTATTTTCTAATACAAATCTTTTTATAATACCATACACAAAAATCTCTATATGTATTGCAGATGTTAAGCTAGAAAAGTTAAACAAAATACAATTAAATGGATATTCAAACAATGGAAACTTACTCTTTGTATCAAGATGTCTGAAATCAGGAATACGAAAATATTTGTTGTCGGCAAGAGATATGATAGCTATTGAATAGTAGAATGGCCTGGATTGAGAGAGGCTTTACCAGGTCATCTGGTTCCAAGACCCTGCTGTGGGCAGGGACATCTTTCACTAGGCTAGGTTACTCAAAGCTCCAGTCAACTTGTCCTCTAACACTTCCAGACATGAGGGATCCACAGATTTTCTCTGGCATCAGATTTTCTCAGCATCTTCTAGTGCCTTACCACCCTCCCAGGAATACAAATACTATGAATAATGCAATTTTCTAAGAAAATATGTGGAGTATATATAGTACACATATAGTGTGGCATATATATGAAATTCCAGATTTTCTCCTTAAATTCTCTTAAAGGACTAAGACATTTGGATTTTGTGTTTCTGTTTTTAAACTATATGTCCTGGTTTTTACTGGGATATATATATATTTTTTTCACATTAGCTGGTATAGGACTATATTTTTGATTTTTGCTGAGCACAGTGCTGATAACATAGAGATGTTTTTGTTATTGCTGAGCAGGGCTTACATAGAGTCAAGGTCTTTTCTGCTTTTCCTGCTGCTGTGCTGGCAAGAAGGGTGGGGGTGAATGGGGGATTGGGAGGAGACACAGCTGGGACATACTGACTAAAGGGATACTCCAGACTATGTGACATCATGCTCAGTGTGTAAAGTGAGGAGTGCCATAGATTTGTACAATCCAGCTGGAGCAGCAGATCCCCCACAAGTTCAAGGTCAGCTGGGAGCTGATCATTCTCACAGTCGTGGTCCTCCAGCTCAGGACCTGAGACCCCCTTGATCTGTCATTCATGCTGAAGATGCAGCCAAAGAATGTGCTAAATACATCTGCCTACTCCATGTCACTATTTATGAGTTGACCATTCTCATCCTGTAACTGGCCTATATTATTTTTACTCTGCCTATTGCCATTAATATGTTACAAAAAAACTCTTTTTATTGTCCCCCACAGTGAACAGGTGGTCAACATCAACTCCAACTGAGCTGTGGCTCACGAATTTTTCATTGCAGTGGCAAGAAGCATCTCTGTATTCTTTCCATGTCACCCAACCTTGTTTCCACTGTGCATATACCTCCCTTTTTTCCTTGTTTCCAAGAGGAGATTCCTGTTCTGCCAAGACACACTTCTGCCTCACCTGCTTTATTTCTGGTGTTTGGGAATTGCCTGATCCTGTGCCCTCAGGAGATGATATTTTAAAAGTGACCAGAACTGATGAATCCCAGCATCTGCAAAAAAATATTTTCCCAGGAGACCTTACTTACTAATTCTCTGAACAGCCTGGAGTCTGCTCTTCTCATCTCTAGAGCTGAGGATTTGCTGGCACTTTTCCTTCTGTCAAGAGAGATTGTAAATTGTATTTCTTTGTGGTCATTGTGACTGAGACAGCTGCCAATCTTCTCTTTGCTCACGAGAACCTCTCTGGTGACAAACAGTGGACAAGGAGGGCATCTTCCCAAGTCATCTCCCTTAGGACCTGTTCCACTGAAGTTAATGAGAGTTTCTTCAAATGCATCAGTGAGTTCAGAGTATGATAAATCAGCAGCTACACTATTCTTGAAGGTAGGCTAGGTTAACTAATCATTCAGAAATAATCTAAAATTCTCCCTTACACTGGTTTGAAAGTAACAAAACAAGAAATGTGTAAAATATTAAGCAAAAGAATGTAAAATAGAATTATTTTAAGAAGTCAATTAATAATTTAATAAGAACAAATTGAAATAATTTCAGAAATATTATGACAAAGACATTTGATAAACACCTAAAAGGCATGGGATAAGTGTGGCTGGGGAATAGCAGAGGAAGATAAGTGTAAGACTGCTCAGAAAAAGGGAAATAGTACAGAAGACAATTTAACATAGTATTTTTTAAAATACAGTGAGTTTACTCTGTTTTCCCAAAGAAGGAGAAAGTAGCTAAACACTGACTCTGGCAGTTAGGGGTATTTTCAGTTTTCATTTCAATCTTAACTAGAGCCAGAGTACATCTGGATTTCTTCAGACATGTCCTCCCTTTTCTGTCAAGAAATTTTCTGTCTGGGAACTGAAGAAGTTTGTGCCCCCAGCTGGAATGTCCAAAATTTCCAGACATATTCACTATGCATGTAAAGATTAACTTTGCAGCACAAGCACACTGAGCTTGCTGCTCCTGGGAAACTTCAGTACACAGTGCACATGTGAGTGACATTGTGGCTCTGCACACACAGAGCAAGCCTAGCATGCTCCAAACACACTGTATTTATGACAGTACCTGTGGCAAACAGGACTTTCTATCCAGGATTTCCAAAGCAGAAATAATTTTGAATAACTTCTGGATTTTTTTTTGAGTTTCTTTAACAAAGTCAATCTTGCCACAAGAATGGATGGCACTCAAAAATCTGAATGAAGTAATCACAGAAGTTGAAGAGATAAGATCACGATAATCCTAATGAATGGAAACTGCAGGGACAAGCATCAGAAACAGCTAACTGTGATTTATGGACTTGGCTTTAACCAAAAGTCGAACACAAAGTAAAAGCTGTTGAATGTCTATGGCATCATTATACTGCTAATATGAACATCACTCTAAATGGATAAATGAGCTTTTTTTTTTTTTCTTTCTCTGGCCACTGGACAAATAGTATGTGTTTCTGCAGAGCAGCTGTTACATCCTCCTTGGGACAGTCAGTATACCCAGGTTTCCAAGAGTGAGTTACATGTGGTGTACATTTGTACTGATGATCTGCAGAAAAGATGTTGCTTTCTTATAGCTGACCAAGATACTTCCCTCCTGAAAATATACTTCAGCTCCTTTTACCATTAGCACTTAAGAAATACAGGAGAAAAAACAGTCACTTCACACTGTCAGGCAAACTGTGCTTGAACTCAATCAGATTCTACATGCAAATAATCTATTTAGATGAAATAGAACTAAGCAGAACTGCCCCACAAATTAATATGAAAAATTTTAATTGTTCAGAGGTGGTCTTTGTATGAATTGCAAAGGAACTCAAAAGCTGAATAGAAGCACAAAGATACCAGCACTTAAGAGACAATTCTTCATCAGAAATTGCATAAATTTATATGGGGAAGATGCCAGTTCCTACTGATTTATATCCATTTAAAGTCTTTGGTTAAAGTGATAAAGTGGACCAGCCATATTTCTCTGATAACATTGTGCTTGCAGGATGCTAGTGATAAGAGGCAGATTTGCCATTAGCATAATGTGACAATGCTGAATTAATACTAATTATCTTGACTGTTGAGCACTTAAATGAAAATGAAGACATTAAAAGTAACTAATTGCTTAAAAGGCTACTTCTGAGAACAAAATATGAAGGATTTTTTAAAAAGCAGTGCAAAACAATGGGCCTGAATTATCTAAAATCTCGTAAGTTTATTTATTTCTTAGGAACCTGCTTGGAAAGTAGTATGACTTTTTAGAAAGCTTGAAAAATTTAAAACATTGTTTTACTAGTTACATATTTTTTCATCATTTATCAAACTTATGGACATTATTATTATATTAACTGATACATTATCTGTAGGTTCTCAGACCTAAAGTCCACAGTTTGTAATGAAGCTTATTGATCATAAAAGAAAAGGTTGAAATAATACATAATAAAAATTCACTAACAATAACTATTAAAAATACACTTCTTGGAAAGTATTAAGCCCTCATTATGCTGGAAAATTTTACAAGGAAAATATATAACAATTTATATGACAAAAATATTTTAAAATCAATTTATTTTGTAATTATCTCCAGAGACTAAGACACAAATTTGCTTAAATCCACTACTATATTATTTTCATGTCAGTATGTGATCATGTTGTCTCTTTTTACTTATTTCTAATCTCTATTTCTTCAAAAAGTAGAAGCTGTCATTTGCAACCAATCACCTTCTTAAAAAAAGAAGCAAAAAGAGATCTCAGCAATCCTTTTCTCTCTGTAAAAGTAAAAATTTAGAATTATGTGCTTATTTAGTTCTATGGAGGTGCAGAAGGTCTAGAAAATTAGTGTTCTACACTCTCTCAGTCCACACAGACAAATAGTAACCACAACTTTCAAAATAAAGTGCAGCTGTTCTGCAGCAGCCAGCCTGTTAGCTGTGTGCCTGGGCCCTGTTTCCAGCCCTGGATATCTCACAGTGCAGCCTGATTTAGCAATGTATTGCTAAGAAAAGGCTAGTAAAAAATTAGTATCACAAGAGTTGCAACAGCATTTAAAGGAATTGCATGCAGTTTTTAAGGATGTTGACTTTCCACTCACACTTTATACAGTTTGCTGAATTGGAAAGGAGCTGCAAAATCCCAGTTTAGTTTTGAAGTGCTTTTGTAAAGGTGTGGGGTTTTCTGTGTTTTTTTTCTTGATTTTTTTTTTTTTTCTCTCTCAACAGTTTTTTTAAATGGCTGAAATCTGTGTGGGTCAAGTGCCTCAGCCAGGATCAGGGACACTCCTCAGCTCCACCTGTTGAAAATATGGCTCTAGTGCCTAAGAATTTAGAAAGTTCTCACTGTAAAAAAAGAGTGACAGACAGTGTTAGTGTAACTTTGTTGAAATGCTTCTGCCCTCCTGCAAGTGCCACAATACATTTTGTTGGAAATCTGTATGACTTTTCACTCTGACTCTCTCTGTCAACTCACAGGGGAGTTCTGAGGCTTCTGATACTCTCTGAAGGAAACAGGAATATGTCCAATATGAAATTGAGAGAACGACTGTTGTATGGCATCATGCTCCTATAACTCCTGAGCCTTTGAAAACAGATCTGGAATTAAGTGTCTAAATTTCCTCAGTAACCCAGAGGGAAAGCCGTGCATCTCTGAAGAGCAATCAAAAAATTATTCTCTGAGCATAGATCCTGCCAAGGGGAAAAAATCAATCACAAGATCAGAGGAATGCAACTCAGCTTCTTCAAGCTGCGTCAACTGAACCAGGACTACAAATCCTACTGAACTGGTCACAAGTCCCTGTCCACTCCAAATGCAAAACTAGGAATCACCTCCTGAAAACAGACATCCATAATTAATCTGTTTTTCCATGAAAAGTGAGTCTAAGTTCAGGTAAGGACAACTTTCCATTTTACTAACCACTTTCTCACTGCAATCATCTGTTTCTAGTACTCTAAGCTCTTCTCTCCAAGGGACTTAACTATCCATGTACCCAAGCACTGGGATCAGCCCTGGTCTGGACTAACTGTACAAACTGTGCTCACAGTGCTATGAGAAAGGCTGCACAGAGATGGGAGTGTCTAAGTGAGATATCCATGGCTCAAGTATTCAGAAGGCAAAATATCAGCATGGAAAGGCATGAGACCTAACAGGCAAAGACAGGGCAGGCAAAGCTGATGAGATTTCAGCCAGATGTTGATGCCATTGGTGGAGCTACAGTCAGAGGCCTGAGGTGATCCTCTGGCTCTGTGAATCCTCTGTGGAAGCCACAGGAGTGGCAGTTCTTTGGGTGCCTTGTCCAAGTGAAGAGCACACAAGTGCCTACTCAAATGTCTGGTAATTCTTATGTATATTTCGTTATTCACTAGACAGTCAATAACTATTCTATATCATTTGTTTCTGTGTAGAGTCAATTATTCTCTGCTTAAAGACACCTAAACCCAACTAACCTAAAAACAGGCAAAACACACAAAAGACCATTTGCAAGATCCACAGGTTAATCTTTCTACTTTTGTATGCTGGGTTTAACCCCAGCAGGATAATTAAATTTCAAATAAGGCACTCCACTTCACCCACACCTTTTGGTAAGGACTAGACAATAAGTGAGACGTTATTAATTGAAACAGTTTCCTAAAAGCACAGTAACAACAGTGATTTTAATAGCAAGAGTATACAAAAGAGAAGGTCTTTTACCCACAAAAAGGTGTTCATCACTGCATTAAAAAAAAAAAAAAGTCTTCCCAAAGATAGCACCTGTGCCACAAGATATTCTACAAACAAAGGCAATAGGGTGAGGAGAGCTCCTGTAGCTTAATGTTACCACCATTAGCCTGAAACAATGGAAAACAGGGACAAACACACTCTGGAAGCTGGTTTGTCCAAATAGGGATTGTGCTGGTTAAGCTCAGTTCTCTGCAGTTGCTTGTCATGACACCTCCAACACTCCAACTGCTGTGCATGTGTGGTGAAAAACCTCCCTGTTGGGTTGTCATTTTAGAAATAGCCATTCATTTAAAAACAACCAAAGGCTGATTTATGACTTTGATGCTGTTGCAGTATAAGCTCAACTGGCAACCATGCAGCGCCTCAGTCACTACCCTTCTCCCCATCCTCCCCAGTGGAATGGGGAGGAGAATCAAAAGTTAAAAGCTGTAGGTTGAGATATGAACAGTTTAATAATCAAAACAAGGTAAAATTTAATAATATTAATAGTTAACAATAAATAATAATAATTATAGTGAAAAGGAAAAAAACACCCAAATCAGCAAGTGGTGCATGATACAATTGATCACCACCTGCTGGCCAATGCCAGACTTCATCCCTGAAAGCTAATCTGTTCCCCTTCCAGGCAGCTTCCCTGTTTGTATAATGGACATGATGTTCCACAGTGTGAATATCCCTTTAGTAAATTTGGGTCAGCTGTCTCCCTGTTGCCCTGATTTTCTAGTCTTCTGATGTTTTTTGCCTTCTTCAGTAGAGTTCTCACAAATTTTCATGTAAACAATGTATATTTTTGGAACTACTCGCTTTTGTTTACATTCTTATCCTAGAAGTGGAGAATTTTGATGGACTGCTAATCTCACCAGTGTGGTTGAAGAAGTGGCAACTTCATCCTCTGATCTGTAACCTTTGTTAGAAAATTATATAAGTTGGAGTCAGAAAAATAAAGTCCCTTCCTTTGTCTCTGAATTCGACCCGAGTGCATCTCGTTCTTTTCGTGTCCCATAGTGACATCTCCCTTGTGATATCCCCTAGTGCTTTTTTTGGTTTTTCTTTTTTATACCTCTTGACTAGCAGAGCACGAGTACAAGAAATGTTTTTGTCGTAGGATAAACACTACTTGGCACAGAAACATCAGAGTGTTATCAATACTATTTTCATACTGAATCCAAAACAGACCAGCTACTGAGAAGAAATTACCTCTATCCCAGTCTAAACTGCAACAGAGGACTCAACTAGGCAGAAAGGAGCATTTGAGCCACTTATGGCTCAGAAAGATGCTTGATCCACCTTCACCTGCACATACAGTAATAGCGTATGAGCTGTAGTATGATAGATAATGGACCTTAATTAAACTTTTAATAGGCAAGAGTTTATGACCCAAGCACAAAGCATAGTACTGCTTTCAGAACTGAACTTAGATCTCCCTTTTAGCCTGTTTCTATAGACAAGAGCGTGAAAACCTGGTAGCTACCATGTATGTCTTTGTATGGTGAACACACATTCTCAGTATCTCTAAAAAAATTAAAAATGCCCCCTTCTCATAAATACCACGAGGGCAAAGTCATTTAATAAAGTCTAGAATTAACATTTTAATCTTGGCATTTAGCCACAGAAACAGAGCCTCAAATATCGAGAAATAATGTCTTCAGTCCCTTAAAATCTTATTCCTGAAATTTCACTTCCCAAAATCTATTCCAAGAAGATTAACAGATCATATCATGACTATTGAAGGATATGGAGGCTTTCTCATCTGGGTTAAGTTCTCAAATTACTACAAAAACTGCACTTTTTGTAGAAGTGCTTCTAATTAAATATTTTCAACTTGCATCTTTCACCTAGAGCTGCACTGATATATACTCAAGGATATGTTTTAAGTCTCTCAGGAAAAGAGAAACCAAAAACAAAACAAAAGAAAAATGAACAGTGGAGGAAAGAACTGGAATAGTACATTTACTATAATTCTTCCTGTAATTATCTTAATTTTGGAATCAATCAGGATTTGAAGTCAGGACTTCTCTTTCTCTACCTAGAAACTTGAAAATTAGTATTTAATTTGATACCAGCTGACTGTTATCCAGGGTTAAGATTCTTATAATTTTAACAAGTAGTTTGATATAGTAGAACCTGTAGAAAATGTGGATGTGTCATAGAAAAATCAAATCTGCAAAGGTTCATTTGAACTTCATTTCAGCATGGAAGTGTTTTTATCAGGTTAATAGAGAAGCTGGCAGTCAATTATGTGATAAAATTACCTCTACATTGTAACAGAATTCAATCCTTTTTGCCAGTTGAGAAATTGGGAATGAGAAAAATACACAACTTCAGTAAAAAAGCAAAATCACTACTGTTACTCTGTTTACAGTTCACTACAGATTTGATGTTAGAATAGCTGCAGAAAAAGATATCAAGCAGGTAATGAGCTTTCTGAGTACTAATCACATGAGACAATCTATAAAGCATTAGTGTGAAATAACACACTATTTATGATCAGATATTTACACTGTGCAGCTATAATCACTAGTGAGCAGAAAGCATGACTACTTGTCTCAGGTCATTGCATACATAAAAAGGAAGTCATTCTATCAAGAACATTATGGAAATAGGCTGCAACTTTTTTTCTTATTTTCCTTTGCATTTCACAACTGAGAAATCCTCTCAAGAACTATCTTAGATTCCTCAGAAATGTGTTTCTGATCTTCTTTTCTTCACTATAACTACTCTCAATCATCAGTTTTCTTGGTGAAGCCTAATGCACTCTCAGATCACATCATTCTGTATGGATTATGAAAGAAATTTGATCAATTTATTATATTTGCATGATGGATAAGAAAATTACCCATCTGTCTATCTCTCTGAGAGTTCATCTACTGTATCTACACACATATCTATTGAAGATTTACTGGCATGCTTAGTTTAGGTTACCTTAGCCTTTACTTTTTGCAAACCTGATTTTAACTACATCTGTCTTTTCAAAATTTTCTACTTGGCTTCCCTTGGTGTGGTCTATGGCCAGTACCAGCTTTCCTTGGAAACCCGAGAAACAGCAGTTTAACAGCAAGGCTCATTGCATAGGAGGCAGTGTAGGCAGATGCTGGTGAGCCAGGTAATAATTTAGATTCTTGGGCAGCTTGTACACAACCTTCTTTCCCTTTTTATATTTAGTACTGTAGACTAACAAATTTACTTTTCTGCTTTTAGTCCCTATATACCCCAGAAACAACCTTTTACCAAAGGTTGGTCTAAATAATTGTATACATCCAGAAAGAAGCAAATTAATATCTCCCACAGGAAGCCATTTTGAGAATGGATGAGTATTTAAAGAAACAGATCCAATACATTCTCAGCAACAGCCTAGACAGCCAAACAGGCATTCGTCCTGTCCCTCTGAGCCATCTAAGAGTTAGATATCTTCCCCAAATCACCTAGATTCTCCCTACGGAGCATAAGGAGAAATAAGTACCTTCAGAGAGCAAAAGCACTCCCTATTTTTGTTGATGGTGGGAGTTTAAGCACCATCTTACAATTAGTATTGTAAGGCTAACTGTTTTTCCGTTGAAGGCCACCTCTCCTTCTGCACAACTTTATTTCTAAATGAGAGAAATACTTCTCTCATTTTATTAACATGTTTTAGGTCAAAAAGTGAGCATTTGCTGCTTAGAACAATCCTCCACATTCAGCAAAACTAATACTTTCATTCAAAATTGTATTTCTGATGAAATCAATAACTTTAAAGTAAAAATAGAAAAACTTTCATTTTGCATTTCAGTAGTTAGACACAAAAGTACATGTTTTTCATTTACTGTAAGAGCTCTAAATGCATCAAGGGAAAGAAAATCTCTGTTTCTGTAATATAAAATTAATTTTTATGCCTTTCCTCTGAAAGCTGTGTTTGAAAATACAAAAAATAGATCAACACCATCGTCTTTTCAAGAGTCCTTTTTTCCATATTTTTCTCCTAAAATGATGCATATTATAAAATCCTTGCCCAATTACCATAATTCAGAAATTGATTTCATATTTTGTTTTCATATCTGAATCATAAACCCAGAGCTTAATTTTTATCAAGATAAAAAATACTGAGCCCAGTTGATACAGCTTAAAATTTTATTAGAACTAAAAACACTTAAGAAGAACATATCAGTGTGGCGGGAGTTGATTTTTTTTTCATCTCTGTACTAAACATCAATTGCTTTATTAAAGAAATGTCAAACAATATGCATACATAGGTTTAAAAATCAGATTATAACTTTTGGGCTTTTTTGGGGTTGCTTGTTTTGGGGTTTATTTTCTTTTTTTTTTCCT
>VWYP01016917.1:70141-100904 GCA_013400435.1 Pycnonotus jocosus
GCTTTTTTGGGGTTGCTTGTTTTGGTTTTTTTTTTCTTTTTTTTTCCTTTTTTTTTTGTTTGGTTTGATTTTTGGGTTTGGTTTGGGTTTACTTTTGTGTGACAGTATTCAAGGCCAGGTTGGATGGAGCTCTGAGCAACCTGATCTATTGGAAGGTATTCCTTTCAACAGGAGAGGAGTTGGAACTAGATGAACTTTAAGGTTCCTTCCAACCTAAACTGTTCTGTGAATTTATGTTATGTCATGTTGCTTAAAATTATCATGTCACTGCTGCTTTCTCACCTAAGCTACAAATAATATCAAAACACCAAACACTTGAAGAGGGCTACTCCATTTGTCAGTGTTTATTTAAATCTTTGGAGAATTTAATATTTTCAGCATAAAAAAATAGAAACAAGTTTTAAATATTCATCTTTTCAACAGCTTAGACAAGCTTCCTGATCTTTTATGTTTGTTTTCCTCTTCTCATTTACTTGTGTTACTCCCTTTCCAGTGCAGTCAAAGGATGCTTAGCTAAACAGAACTCATGGGACTAGATGCCCCATTACAATATTGTCTTCTAGTCTTCCTCATCTAAAATTATGAAAGTCTGGCTTCTTATTTCTGTCTTTGCAAGAAATAGAGAAAAATGGAGAGGAGAGGAAAAGTCCTTTCTAGTCTTGGTAAGGACACTTCTGAAGGCAGAAAATTTTTTGCCTCTTTTTTCATTTCACCTCTTGGCAGTGGAAAAGAAATTGTGCCATTCTTTCAGGTACAGTTGACAAGTGTCTTTAAAACACCAGAGTACTTTCCGTGGATATGAGTGAGACAGCAATACAGACCCAGCTATCTGTCTGGGTACCCACACACATATACTGGAAAAAAAAAAAATCAGCTTTAATTTCAGTAACACAGGAAAAGTAATTTCTTTCTCAAAAAAAAAAACCAACCAAACAAAAAAAACTCCCAAAAAAACAGGACAAAAAAAAAGGCAGTAATAAATAAGAGGGGTAGGAAAAAAGAAAAAATAGAATTCTATGAAGCCATAGTACATGCATTAGAGTGAGCAGTCAAGGATGAAAAACGAGTGCATAGCGTAAAGAAAAACTACATATCTATAGGAAAAGTTAGAAAGAAGGGAAGGGAACTGGAGTTCTGAAAAAGAAAATTAACAAGAAAAAATGCAGCTTTTTGAGGACTTTAAAACAAATCATTCCAGATGCCTTTTATAGCACTACCATTAATATTTCAATCCCAAAGAAATTACTGTAATCAGGGTACAGATTTCCTACCAGTACTAACATCTCTGGCCCTAACATACTCTCCTGGTTCTGGCTGGGATAGAGTTAATGTTCTTCCTAGTAGTCGGTACAGTGGTGTGTCTTGGATTTAGGATGAGAATAATGTTGATAACACACTGATATTTCAGTTGTTGCTGAGCAGTGCTTGTGCTAGGTCAAGGACTTTCCAGCTTCTCATGCCCTGCCAGTGAGCAGGCTCAGGTTGCAGAAGAAGCTGGGAGGGGACAGAACAACTGACCCCAGCTGACAAAAAGGATATCTGATGCCTTGTGCACTCTGCTCAGCATGTAAACTAGGCAGAAAGCTGCCTTTGGGGCCACTGCTCGGGAACTGCCTGGGCATCAGTCTGATGATGATGAACAATTGGTTTAATTTGCATCAGTTGTTTCTCCTGTGTTTCACTTCTTCTTTTTGTAACTTTCATTATTATTACTATTGTTGTTATAATTAATACTACTACTAAGGTTCAGGTACTAAGTTTCTGCCATCTCAACAAAAGTAAGTTTTCTTACTTTTACCTTTCATTTCTCTCCTTCATCCTATCAAGTAAACAGGGAGTGAGCAGAGAGCTCTGTGGTGCTTGGTTGCTAGCTTGGATTAATCAGTGCAGATCCCTAACGAAGGTCTTAGTACTCCAAGTGCTGGCCATCACAGCCACAGTTTATCCTACTAAGGTCAATTTACAAGCCAGGACAATTTTACTGTTTGAAAGCTGTTGAATAACAACTCAAGGTTATTAGTTTGAATTTTGAACATGCTTACCCCTGCAAAATGAGCAGTTATCTGTTGATCACTTCCTGTCCCTGACAAAAATGGGGCTGGATAACCAGAATTCAATATCCTTACATTCAAAACCCACCCATCATTAGCTCAGCATGTGAAAACAAGTTTTATAGCTCCTTCTAACAGTACTGAAGGGAGAAAGGGCACTGTTAATACTTCCTTCTCTCTCTGATAGGAGAGTTGTGTATTTAAAATACCGTAAACCCAGATACATTTAGAAAATTATGTATTTTTATTATTTAAGTAATTCAGAATTATAAAGCTTCCTGAGCTTTGCAGATATGAATAAAAATATTGCCAGAGGCAAGAATCACTTCTGCAGTATCACCATATCACTGGTTCACTGCTTGGCTGCACATAAACCTTATTTCCAATTAGTCTGAGCTCCCTCAGAATCAATTGGAGACTGTATAAACATTCTAAACACATACTGTGCATGCCACTTCAAATTTACCACTAACATTTTACTATATTTCTGTCAATTATTCACAGGAAATAGGCCATATTGCACCAAAGTCATGGTTTAATAGTGTTTCATTTTTTTTCTGCAACCACTAAGCACAAGGAGAAATCTACAGATAAACTATTTATTGTATCTTATATGTTTATCAAACAATTACAGCATACCAGAAAAGGTAATATTAGCAATCTGATTATCAAGGAAATAAATGTAACACTTTGGTGCATACTCAGGAGCCATGACATGCAAATAACATTCTTCAAGCTTCATTCACACATACAGAAATGGCAGGTCAAAAGTTTACCAAGGCTAACCACCTGTTTTCATGCTGCCCTCACCCCAGTGTCACAGGCAACATTGGATACCCTAGAGGGTCTAAAGCCTTCCTTCCATGTAAACAATAAATCCAAGTTGAACCCTCCTTACATAATATCTAAAAAAACAGTTTATACATTAAATTTTACCTCAGAAAAACTGCCTGCGAGAAAACTCAAAGGGACAAAATCAGTCTGCTAAAGCTTACAGCCTTACTTCTCTCTAATGGCAGAAACAGCACCTGTAATTTCCCAAGTATTTTAATCATATTCAGGTCTGGGGGGGTGACCCCTAACAGCTTTTAAATCACAACACAGCAGATTTTCTTTCTCAGTCAAAACTGAAGCTTGATCCCTACACTATGATGGACTTGAAGCATGCCAAATACTTCAATTAAAAGGTAAGGAGGGAAGAATACTGTGTTAGCAGGCAATACATAGTGAAATTAGTGAAGCAATACATAGTGAAAAATAACAATAAAAATCAGATCATTGTTGAACAGCATTATAGGATGCTATAAATTTATGATAAAAATATACATTTTAAGGATCACATGACATCTTCTCATTCTATTGACTGGAGAAGTGGGAATCAAAGGGGTTAGAAACATCAAATAGTTTAAGTGGGAAAAGATATTTGAGATCATTTAGTCCAACTCTTAACCCAGCATGGCCAAGTTGACCACTAAACCATGTCAGTAAGTACCATATCTACACACCTCTTAAATGCCTCTAAGTATGAGGATTCCTCCACTTCTCTGGGAAATCTCTTCCAGTGCTTGGCAAACCTCACAGAGAGAAAATTTTTCCTACAATTCAATCTAAACCTTCTCTACAGTGACTTGAGACCATTTCCTCTCATTGTTTGTGTCATTGTTGAGACAGCCACGACACTCAGAATGCTTCAGTAAAACTTCAGAGGGCTTCAAGCATCAGCACCTTGTTATCTAAAAGTCTCTCATACCTTTTCTTCATGGGCAGCTCCACACAGCTCTGGCTCTCTCTTCTGCAGTTCCAGCTCACTGCTTCCTGTCCCTGGCATGGCCACCTGACCCTGTCTGTCCCTTGTACAGCAGCTCACCTGATCTGTCCCTTGCCCAACCTCCTGTCCCTTCCTGCTCACAGCACAGCCAGCAGACTCCAACTGACTCTCTACCAACAACTCACTCTTTATCACACCCAGAGCTGGGAGGGCAAGGCTGTTCCCACTCTTTGGTAATTAACACAGCTGCAATGTGTCGGGAGCAAGATTTCCTTTAGCACTATTTCTATCTGTCTTCCCACAGTTTGTTACTTGGAAATAGACCAATCCCCACCAGACTAAAACCTCCTTGCATGTATTTGCAAGGAGTGATAGGCTCCCCTTAAACCTCCTTTTCTTCAGGATGAACAGCACAAGTTCCCTCAGCTGCTCCTTGCAGCACTTGTGCTCCAGACCCTTCACCAGCTCTGTCGGCCCTCCGTTGACACACCCCAGAACTTCAGCACCTACCGCTTTTCCTTGGATCATGGAGGCTTCATTCTGCTCCCTGTCCCTGAATTCCATCCAGCTCAGTGGACTAGATACCCTGAGAATGATTGTTCTTACTGTTGCAGACTGAGGCAAAGTCAGTTGTTTCTATGTTTCTTCACAGCCAATAAAGGGTGAAGATTCTCCTTAGCCTTCTTTCTTTTATTGCCAATACATTTATAGAGATATTTTTTTATCATCTTTTACAGAAATTGCCAGTGTAAGTTTCAGTTGGCTTTAGTTCTTCTAGTTTTCTCTCTGTGCAACCTTATGAAAACTTTGTAGTCCTCCTGAGTTTCTTGTCTCTTTTCCCAAAGGTTATAAACTTTCCCTTTTTTTATCTTGAGCTCAGGAGGAAGCTATCTCTCTGTTCAGCCAGGTTGATCTCCCTCCCCTCTGACATGTCTTTTGGCATACAGTGATGGCCCGCTCCTGTGTCTTTTAAGATCTCTATCTGAAAGAATATCCAACCTTCTGGGACCCCTTTGCCCTTCAGAACTGCACCCCTAGGGACTCTCTCAAAGAGTCCCCCTAAAGACCAAGTGCCCTCTGGATGTTGAAGTTCTCTGAGAATTGGAAACTATCATTTTGTGCCCGTAACATCCTTCAACCTTCACATGACACACCCGTCTTTCTCTGGGCACAAGCAACAGGTCCAGTGGGGTGCCTTCCCTACCTGGCTCCCTCACCAGGTGAGGGAACTTCCTGAAATTCTCTTCCACACACTCTAAGAACTTACTATACTGCTTCTATTTTAGTCACTGAAAAAAAAAAAATGTTGTAGAAGACTTATCTATGTGATAAAGTGATGTTGACTCTCTCTATATGAATAGTTTAAATCTTAAAAAGGACTTTTCAATCCATTCTATTGATATTCACAAGTATAATTTTAGAAATGTCAGAAATCAACTTACTAGTCAGCTTTTTCATTTCACTTACATTCATCATATCTCACTATTTTGGTAGGGTTTTGAATTGCTTCCCTTTCTTCTATTTCTAAATAAAATGTGCTAAAGAAGTGCCATTCCAACTCCACAGCTCAATTATTTGTGCAGAGAGAGATGAATTTCACACAATGTCAGAATTTGGCAATATTTTGATTCTGCTTTTAACTACAGAAGAATAAAATACCCTGAGGAATGTAGTGATGAAGGGTTGAAAATAACATTCTGTTGTTCAGTCTTCATCAGAAAATACTGTTCTTCTGATTGTGAGGTACACTTCCATTCAAACCACTGGAAGCAGAACTTATGGTTAGCCCTCACAACACTAATTGCTCGTCATCCTTGGGGATTTTTAATTTGTTTTTCTATTTGCCCACCTCTATATACATTTTCCAGAGGCACAAAACTCAGGTTTTGAACTCATTTGGGTCTAACCTCATCTTCATCCTTCCTTCTCCAAATGAACAAGAGAAATAATTACCTGTATTTAAATTATTAAATTAACTCTCTAAAAACCTGGTGTCAATATTCTTCAATGTTAAATTGATTTTTGAGTATGAAAACTAAAAAAAAAAAAAAAAAGAGAGAATGAAAAAGGAAAAGGAATGTTTAAGAGGGAGAGTTCATTGTTTTAGTTTAAACCTTGACTCATAAAACACTGAAGATGTCTATGGAGTGGAACCCTTAATTCATTTATAGTTAGACAATGAATACATTACCCTGCAAGGCATGAACAGGTCTTACTTTTATTGAGGGCAAGCAAGGCAGTTGAAGATGATTATCTATATTACAGTAAACAGGCTCAGGGACAAAAGCACCATAGCTATTTATTTTTTTTATTTTCACCAATCTAATCCACTCAAGATCCTACTCTCTGACACTAAGTGCCCTAGTCTTGCTGCATACTCTCCCTTTTAGCCCTTTTCTATTTTTGATGCTTGCAAGCACAACTTTCTTTTTTTTCTTCTTTACACAGAAAAGTGTAAAGAAAGTTTCTTTTCTCTTATATAGTAAAGTAAAAAGTTTCTTTTTTCTTTTTCTTCTTGTTCTTAATCAGGAAATGTGATTGAGACTTCCTTCTTGGGATGTGGGAGTTATATTATATTCCCTTGGTCTAGGGCAATTAATTCTTTGGCAGATACCCCATCTTAGAGCTCCGGAACTAAACACTGACATCTCAGGGGCTCAGTAAAGTTCTGTATGGATCTTGATCTGAATTTCAGGAGACTGATGCCTCAAATTAGTGGGCCCAGAATTTTACCTAATCTGAGTTGAAAGGGACCCATAATCTATTGACTTCCATACAGGGAACTCCAGACAGTTTTCTTGATAGTGTAGAGAATTTTTTAGCCATTTTTCAGAAGTCTTTGCCTCTCTTGTTAACTGTACAAAACCCATATTGACTTAATATGGTGTATTTGCATTGATGATTAGGGAACTTCAATACTTAGATACAGTTTTCTCTGACTTAGATGGTCTGACTGTTACCTTGGATATTCAAAGAAGAAAAAGAAAATAAAAGTATTTAAAACCCCTTTGAAGCCTGATTGGATGTCTTCCCCTGCCAACGCCTTAAGATGTTTTCTCATTAGATATGATAATTTCTGAAGACAAAGTGTAAAAAAAAATCTAAGCCCAAAACCACACTATACAAAAATAAATTCAATGTAAATATTATTGCAACACAAAAATATTGACTTATCTTCATGTTTGCTTCATGTCAAATATTTCCATTTTCAAGCCATTGCTTTTTCAATTGTGCACATTAAACAAACAAATAAAAACCAACCTGAAAAACAGAAACTTTAGTGTCTTGTGAATGAGGCCATCCATATAAAAATAGACAATTATAGTGAAATCTTTCTTTCTCAGCAGAAGAATGAAATGAAAAATAGGCACAAGAATACTGCAATTTGTTGAGACTGGAGCTTTAAGACACCTGAATCTTTTCTGCACTGTTAATTTTTAATTTTAGTCTACAGTAGAATGATTATGAAAAAAAATACTGAACACATGGTGTTTGGGTTTTGAACACGTGTAGTTTAAGCAAAAAATAAAAAAGTAAACAACAGCAGTCTAAGAGACTTGAGGAGAGAAAATACTAATTTCCAAAATTACTTTAAAAGGCATGTTTTAGTCCTGTTAGATCACAGACTCTGCTATTTTCCGATAACTCTTCAACAAGTAGTTTCCCAAATATTTATGTTTCAATGCAATCTTACATTTTCAAAGTTAAACTTCATCTAAACAGTAAAAATATTTTAGAATATGTTAAGATAAAAATAAAAAAATGGCAGTAAAAAGCATTAGGTGTCTATATATATCATACTGAACCTGGATGTTCATTCCATGCAAATCACAAATCATTTATTTAGTTTAGAAAGCAGACCTTCAGGTTGCAGTGGCATAAATAAGAAGTACTTATTAAAGAATGGAGTTTGTTTGCCCTCTATTACAAGACTGCTTGTGCTGTGAAAGGTGTTCACTTCATAAAATATTTAAAGAAAAAAATCATCTATAGTATTGTAGAAATCCTTTCTACTTTGGGGCATTTTTTAGTTGTTTGTTTGTTTGTTTGCTTGTTTAACAGTATGTATTTGACTTTTTTTCTTGAGAGAAGGCAATGTACCATATATGTGTATAGGAATAGGAATGCTACTGAGGAGATTCTGTCCTATCACAGTTTTCTTCCAGTAGCAAATATAGTAAATGTAGTGATGACTGTCACTTTGTCTAGTGTAGCTCATCAACACCTCAAGTTGTGGCGCTTCTTTTAATCCTTCTGGAAACTGTTGATTTTTTAATTTCTTTGGTATGAAATTTTCAGATTTGTGGGAGCTGCATGGCAATCTGATTCCAGTTAAATTACTGTATACCATATATCTTTGAGATATACAGACAACTGTATTATTAAATGAGACTTTAAGACATTTCATTACAAAGAACATAAAATTTCTATAGTATATATTACAGATCTCAGCAGAAAAACAGATCAAAGAGTCACGTCATCAGAAAATGCTGTGTCAAATGGTTGTTTACAAGAAGCCTTTTAACTCTATCTCTGCAACAAGAAATCATACAAGGCTGAATGGCTGCAGAGACATATTGCAGACTAAGTGCAGACAATTTATTTGCTGCAACCCTGCATTCCTGTAATGTTTTTCTGTGTGTCCTTTAGAATAAAGTGGAAATACAAACAGGAAAGTGCCTCACTTTGTGATAAATTAATGTGTCTGAGAACATGAGACAGTGAGAACAGACAACATAAGTGATCCAGGGCTGTGGAGCACATGAAAGAAAATGGGAGAGTATTTCTTTATAATGACAATTTAACCAGACTTTCAGTCCCAACAGCCACAGCAGCCAACATTGAAATTAAGATATCATGCTGTAATTCATGTTTGGAATTAGATTCTTTTCTGAAGGAAGGAGATACCCTCTTATTCATAATGTAGCTTTAGGTTTAGCAAGCTCTATATAAAAATGTAGCACCTATTACTTTGTATTTGATCCACTAGCACTCGTAAATATCTCGTCCTGATATACTGATGCTAATATCTACTGTCATACAGAGCTTCATTCTTCTTCATAGTATCATTTCTGAAGAGTCAGGTTTGATAAAACAGGGTTAGCAGAAGCGGTTGGGATTATTGCTGCAGTGGAGGATCTTGAAAAGCACAATGTGAAGTCTGACCTGCCTTATTCTCACAATTCTTTAGATTGCATATTATATAATCCCTTCATTCTTTTCTTTCAACAAATGTTTATGTATAGGAGTAATCATTTACTTTTATGTAGGCACATAATGAATGTGTATCCACTAATTGATAATTGTCATCCAGTTATTCTTAAAAGAAAGTATTACTTCACATTTTCTTTGTGTCAAAAACATTGCTAGACTGTTCACTATGACCTTACATATGTACTGAGTTGACCAGGAGTCCCTGAGAAAAGATGGAAGGCCCATGAAGTGGAGAGGTTGACGAGAGACTGAGCACTCAAAGTGGCTAACATTTCACCACGTTCTACAGAGATATCAACGTGATGGTGACATCTGTAATGACAGGTCACAGTTTGTGACATCAAACATGGCACCGACCCTTTCTCTGTGACCCATCTTTCGCTGCTTTTTATTGAAACATTAACCAAATGAACCCCTGTGGCAGGTGGTGCTCCATGGAGCAGGGTCCCTATGTTAGTAAATAGGAGGTCTTCTGAAACTTCTGTCTTGACAACTTGTCCTTTAAGGGCAGAACTCATTGTGATCCTCAGTGCTTGCAGCCTTGAAGAACAGACTGATAATTGATAAGACTAGTTGAATTTGTAGCAAACAAGCATAAAGAGGGGACAGAATCTCCTCATAACTGCAATAAAAATTATTTTACCCTGGGACAGATACATAAAGACAGAACACGTGGCTTCAGAGGTAATTTTTAGGTTCAAAGGTAACAGTGAACCATCCAGAAGTACATGTAGCAGAGGTAGCCAACATACTTTCTGAAAGACTCCTGAGCCAGTCTGGTGTCATGACTACAGTGCCGCTCTTAGAGTAGAATTGACATACACCTGTCAATTTAGTCAACTAGTGAAATTAGGTTATTCTGCAACTTTGAACCAATCTGTCATGGCTTCCATGGTTCTACAAGAAGGTTAGAATCAGTGCCAGTAGCTTTCTGAAGCTTTTGATGCTTAACACAGTGGAGGTTGTTCATCACATTTTCAGAATAAATTGTTTTGGTGGTAATAATAATCTAAGAACTCTTGGACTGCTACTGCTTTCTAGATATTAGAGAATTACTCCACTTGAAAACCACTGAAATTACAAACACACTTGAAATCAGACCTGATTTTCAAATGGAAGTTTCAGTTGATGTTAGAGGTGCTAAGGAAACTATTTATCTATAGTTTATATTATAGAAATGTAATGATAAATTAGCTAAATGCAGTACTAGAATCTTACTTGGTCAAGGGAAGATACAGGAGGTGAACACAGAGAAAACTGCTAATGCTTTGGTGTTTGGGTAGTACTAGATTTCATTTCCTTTTGATGTTGTGGCCAGGACATTGCTAAACCTCATCAGCATTGATTTATGAAGCCAGAGATAGATAAGATGGGAACATGTGGAATAAGCATTTCAGTACTAACAGGGACAGAATATTGTAGATAGAAACTTATCTGACTGGATGAAAACGGTTTATCTTGGGATGCCTGGCTGTGTCTCTGTGTGTACAAGCAAATTTCCCTGAAATTCTAAAGTATTTGTATATATGCAGACACACATTATCTGAATGCATTATTCCCATTCAAATTATTTTTAGTAATTAAAAAATAAAGAAAATCATCCACTGAAGGAACACAGTTCTGCCAGAGATGCTCAAAATAAAAGTGATGTGACTAATAACCAATAATCTGACAACATAACATACTGGTGTGCAAAATATCAGGGTTTAACTTTATAGCTGAAGTAATTTTCTGGACTGCCTGCACGAAGTTCTCTTGGGGCAGTTTGCCTTCTTGAAATTTATGGATTGGATATGTGAAGAAAAAAAGCAGTGATGTGTCTGTTCAAAAATATATTGATTTAAATAAGCTTTCCTGTATTTGCTGTTTGAGAATAATGTAGTGCCAATTTAATGGCCTATATAAACTGTTTCATCTGTTATTGAATTTCAATGTATGCTTTCTGGAAAGACTTTTACCGTAATTAGGCCAGTAGGAGTAACAACTCCAACAGAGAGCTTTATTAAACTAAAAGATGACTTGGGCTTATGAAGAACAGTGCATGATAACTAAATAAGTAAAAATTAATCTAACCAGAATGGAGAGAAAACTATAAACACTACAGAAGGCTTAAATTTATAGGTAAAAATACAAAGGAATAATTATAGTATTGTTTGCCTGCTTTTCTGCTTTCCCTTCTCATTCTTTTCCTTTCTCACTTTTATTTCCCAGTGCGATACAAGACCAAATAAGAATGGAAAATGTTTTCTCATCCTTCCACTTGTTCAGAGCTGCCTCTATGGAATAACTCTGGAGTTCTGGAATGATGAATTCGGGGATAACATTTGAACTCACACCTAAAACAAGATAAGGTCACATTCATGTGGTTCTACAGGCATTTTTAGCTCATCAGCAGTGTAGGGAAAAAAACACAGTACTAGTTTACAAATATCTTTATCCAGCAATTCTCTGGGTACTCCTCCTACCACCACCCTTGCTCTGCATGTTAAAGCAGCTATGCTTGGAAGCTGGCTTCTGTTTGCTGCAGCATTGTGAGCAGTTGCCCCAGTTTCAGCATTCACAGATTCAGAATGAGAGGAAAGGAATAGATGACTTGGACATACCTCTCTTAATCTGAACATATTTTATCCCTAAAAATCCAGCCAAAAATGGAGATGATCTTCCTCCTGCCAAGATGAATTAGCAAGGGCTGCTCACACCTTCAATGAATCAAGAGTTAAAGTACCTCAGTGGCCTTTGAAATTCTTATATAGACTTTAATTTGTCACTGACATGCATGAATGTATATATATAAATGATTTTGGAATAATGCCTACATGACCGTGTGAGATACTATAATCATTGAGACAGTCCTAGTATACTTTGCTTAGTGTGGCATTTTTTTTTAAAATGCATGCTTCTTAGTTTTGCTTATTTATCCATCTGCTTCAGTGACATATTTACAAGCAAAGATGGGAAGCAATCACTGAGCATTATCACATTATCCCTAGGTAATTCCTACATTAAATGACCACTGATCAAACCCAATGAAAGCCAAATCTCTTCCAATATATTACCTACCTTTGTTCTTTATGCCAAACACATAACAAAGACATTGTCTAACAGATACCGTACATGAGAAGATCCAGGAATTTTCTGATAAAGAGATTCTCCAAGACTGCTATTGTATCATCCTAATCATGGGTTCAAGGGCTACAGCTTGAACCACTCACTTTTGACACCCATCAGGCTGTCTGGTCTCCTGCCAGACAATTCCTCAACAGAATTTGAGATTTATCTAAATTCAGAGGCTCATTCCAAAATACAGGCTGGGTGCAGCTGCCCCATTTTAGAAGGCAATTGGCCTGATAGTGAGAAGGCAACATCACTTGGCAGCAGTGCCAGAAGCTCTTTTAGTAAAGAATCCATCCAGGCTGAATGTGGAAGAAGGGATGTTCTGGCTTGACTGCCTACCGGACCACTGTAGTATCAGGTATTTTAAGAGAAATCATGACCTGAGATGACACAAAAGTATCTCTTTCATTTTATTTTCTCTGTAAAATGTAAATAAATGTAAAAATCCTTGTCCTACAAGAGAGAGTTGTATGAAAACAAAGCACTTGGACCATTGGCATGTTTTTCTTTATTCTCCTTGTGGAAAAAAAATAAATTACATAGCATTAAATCAGAAAGTTTCCTCTTATAAAGAAATTTTCTTGATCTAGCTGTCCTTCTGGGACTGTAATATGATCTAAATTAAGCTTCAAATGTGATCTGCCTGTGTTATAAAATTATGGTTCTTCCCAGTACATATCAAATTGAGACCATGTTTTTCTAACCATGCTCTTCTAAAGGCCCTGGAAAAATTGCAGAGCAGGAGGGATGCTACGAGAATTTTGGAGCAGTCTGAAAAGCAAATAGGGGCAGAAAAATATTTAAATGGAGCAGAGCAAAATTAGAGGATGATAAAAGCCACCTCATGGAAAGGCAGCCTGTAGGAGAGAACTACAAACTAGGAAGTTTCAAGAGCAATAAAAATTGAGCAGAGGTCCAGAATTGGCCTTTGGCTGGCTTTTGCTGTGCTCCTAGAGATGCACAGGCAATGTTTAAAAACATACAGCTAATGTGAGCCTAGATATGGGAATAGGCATATGTCTAACTGTCATTGTAGGCATCCTGTGAGTATTTAGACATGGTTATCTATTCTTTCCAAGCAGACATTGCTTGAACTTGTGAAATTATTAAAAAAACCAAACAAATGCAGATTTCTGAAATTGCTATGTTTATGAAAATGTAATATTCTTTATCAGTTCATTGTGAGAAAATAAATTTATACTTAGTTGCAAAAAACATTTCGCATTTGGAATGCCTAGAAGGCAAGAATGCTTTTGTTATTCTTGTCCTACATAAAAATATGAAAATTATATTGGCACATTTATGGTTTTTTCCCAGTCTTTCATGCAGTCTGGAAAAACATCACACAGTACCTATCAAGATAGTGAACAAATTTGTTAAAGAAAATTATATATTCTGTAAAAAATTTCATGTTTTGAGAGCCATTTTCCTTCAGATGAGTAAATATCTAGTGTGAAAATTGCATATAATAAATGAAAAAATAGTATTGATAAATTTATTAAAGGGATTCTAGGGTGTGATTTATTAAATGATAGCAATTACTATTCGTGAACATATCACTCCTGAAAGTGTGTGCAACCTCTGTCCATGATTTGGGTAGGAGAGATTCATGTGATCACGATGTAAAATCCAAGTTTTTAATTTCTGAATGAATAACTGAAAAATAAATTTATCTAGAAATTTTATCTTCTAAGGAAGCAATTTGATGATCCATAACAAAATAATTGAAGGCTGCTGACAAAATACAAATGTTTTATAATTTTTTAGAAATATGGTAGTCTTTCACTGGAAATTGAATATGTGACCAATAAGAACTTCATGCACATTTAGAACGCAGCAATACTTTTATTTTATTTGCATAAGTGCTGTGTTAGAAATTGAAAACATTGAAGTATTTAATTGCAGCATATTTTGGATTTTATAATTTTACCTAAAAGTTATGTGACATTTTGAAATTTGGCTATTATCATAGATAAAATAAAATCTCAAAAATATATTTTCAATTTAAACTAATATTTTGCCTTATATAATTAGATATAAATTTTAGCTAGTAGCAAATACATGCTGCATCCTTTTAAGCTTCAATATTGTTTTTCATCTTTTTCCTGCTTCAGAACATATTTAATTAATAATATGGCTTCACATGGCTAAATGCAACTCTAGGAACTTTCATTTTCTATCTGCTAAAAAGCAAATTTCATCAAGTGGAATGTTGCTGTGTTTTCAAGCATTTTTTAAAAAATAACTTTTTGTGTAAATCTTTTCTGTGATTCTAATAAATTCCCATTTTTATCTTTCTTCTTTGGGTCATGTTTTGTATGTCCTACAACAACTTATGTTAAAGAATCATCATGTCTTTTTTTCTCTTAAAAGGAATGAGAACTCAGAGAGAAGTGAATCCTGGTTTGAGTGGGATGTGTTGTTTCTCCTTACATTCTTCTCTTATGAATAATGCAGAACTGTCATCTCCTCTCCTGTCCACCATTTTCACCCTTCCCATTTTCCTAATCAAATTATGAAAGAAATAGTTCAGTGCAGTTTCTTAATGGTGGCTGGAACACATCAGGGGAATTGGTGCATTTCCGAATGATATTTCTCTTTGTTGTACATTACCCATGGGAAAAAAGCATGTTTAGGACCACCTATTTCATCCTTACTGGGTAACTGTGTAATTTGCAATGTATATTATATTCAATTAAAAGCATAGTTGCAGCATGATATAAATGAACACTACCAAACACAAGAGAACAACAAAAGTTAAAATTAATCCAAGCTACCCTCACTGCGACAATTCTAAACCTCGGTCACAGCAAAAATTCTATCTGACCAGAGTCTCTTTTATGGAACTATGTCTACTCTTCTTCTGCAACACATATATCTTTCTGGGCTTCCATTAAAAAAAAAAAATTATAGTTGGTTGCCATGCACCAAGTATTTTCCATATGCTTTTATTCCAGAAGAAAAAAGAGGTAAAATAACACAAGAAGAAACAAAATCCAAGAGTATTAAGTAGTCCTCAAACTTTTACTTCATTCATCCTTTTGAGGAACAAAACCAATAAAATATGAACAAATTAAACAAATCAGTTTATAAAAGAATAAATTATTGTATCAGAGTAATAAAAACTGCCTCCTCAACAATGCACCTGTTCTAGATTTGCAGGTTGGAGATTTTGTGTGTCTTATTAATTGTAGCAGGCAATAAGGTCATTACCCATATCTTGTTAATTCTCCTTTTCACCACTCCCTCACATGTTCAGGTCTTGCATAACCAAAAAAAAACAAAACCAAAAAAAAACACCAAACCCAAAACCAGAAACAAAACTAAACAACAAAACAACAACAACAACCAAAAAAAAAAAAAAAAAAACCAAAACAACAAAAAAACAGAAGTGCCCATGGGTTTGAAAATATTAACAATTTTTAAAATATTCACAGATTTAAGACCATATTTGATTTCAAATCTCAATAAATTTAATGTATTAAATAAGTAAGAACTCCTACAAAATTGCCTTTTATAAAAATTTTTCCTAGTTGATTAAGTTGTTGTAATTGAAATTTCATCTATGAGCATGCATGTTTGATACGACTCATCAATATTCAGTTAAATGAATATATATTTGAAAAATACTTGTCACGTGGGCTCAAACTGTCACATATTGGGAATGGCAGTGTGGTGTTATAATATTTCCTTATATAAGGCAACATAAGGGTTATTCAAGTGAAGAAAATGAAGTCTGATTACATGCCATGTATTTTATTTCTGAAAAACTACACTAGTATCATTAAAATTATGTCATTGGAAAGAGAAGCTTTTATTCAATGATTGATGGATAATTTCCCCTGAGTAACAGATATAATAGATATAAGGCACTTTTAGTCTGTGTAAAGTCCACTGAACAAAAATAGTAGTAATATTATCTGAAAGCATTTATTGTAGGCCTGTTTCTTTAAAACATCAAGTCTCTTGTGCCAACATTTTTCAGAAAGGAAATCACGGTACAACTGAGTTCATGGTGCTGCAAGTTGCTGAAAATAGATTTTCATAAATAGGTTCATATAGACATTTCTATTGATTTACATATATTTTTATGTTGTTATCTATCTAGTGGTGATATTTACAGCTTTAATGGTAAGTTTGGCTTTAAGCCAAACATTAAAACCTTTTCATTCCTTTTCTGCTTTATTGTTTTGATTTTATCCATTTGATTTACAAAGCTCCAAAAGTACTTGAAGCTACTTTAGAGATCCGAACACCTTTTAATATGTCTTTGCTTATAGAAAAAAGCCTCAGAGCAGAATTACTTAGAGAACAAGTATTGATACCATGTATGGACAGATAATTGTTTCAGATAGGTGAAAATTATTTAGGTGTATTGCTTTTAATAAAGAATTTTTCTGCAAGCAAATCAGTTTATCTTATCTGATGACTTTTTCTAGAAGAGATTTTGACCTTTGTGATTTATTTCTTTGTGCAGTTGTGAAGCAGTATTACAGAGGTCTGTGTGACAAATAAGTACTACTTTGAAACTGCAAGCATAAACATGCTTAGATATTCCAAACAGATGAGGAATATAACAATGAACATGGAAAGCATCATATACATGTCAAGATTTTAAGAAATTGAAGGAATGACAAGACATCTAAACACAATTTGGATTTTGCCATCTGGCCCATGTTATTGAAACATGAGGGTGTTCAGAAATTACTAGCAACACCTCAGGACTGGGCCAATGCTCAGTTCTATGAAAAAAATAACAACCTAGTCAAGCCTGAAGGCTTGTGATACCTCAAGAATAAAATATTACATTGTGAAGACAAATATTGATTGAGGGTTTTTTGGATATACAGGATAAGGTTTTATCTTTTCTGTATCATTCCAAACTCTGGATGTTTTAGATTGCAGTGTAAAAGCATATGATGTTGACAATGTTCTGTTCTCAAACCGTTATCTACAGACACTTTTTCCTCAGTTTGTTTTTTGTGTTTAAATCTAGAACAAGCAATGATAAACCTTATCTCCCCTCCTCCCCCCTCTTTTCTCACTCCCAAATTTGTCATATTTTGTCTTTATTTGTAGTGACAATACATAAGCACAGAAAGAGCAATGGCTTGGACTCACACTATCTCACTTTTGTTTCTAAACTGACATAGAGTTAGGAAGCCTTATAATCCTAGAAAAGTCTCTAAAAGCAATTGAGAGCATTAAGGATCTAAGTCAGTCTTGTGAGAGGTTTTCAGTATCCTCATGGGATGTTTTTAGCAACTCAATCATCTTCAAAATGTTTTTAGGATCTAGGTGATCACTTGGTAGCTTCAGCTAAATGCCTGAAGCTAAATGCCATAAACTTTAATGAAACCAGGCCATATGTCAGCTTGTCAAGTTTAGAACTGAAAACACTAAGATCATTCTGAAGTTTGTTGAGAGAAGAATAACTAAATATCACTTCTTCCTTCCAAAACAAACAAGAAATCCTGAAAACATTTGAAGGGTAGTTACGAGTGACATAATGATACAAGAGAAAAGTGTCTCAGGAGTCACATTCTTTACAAAAATCAGGCATGTAAAATATCTCTTCCTAACAAACAAGGTACATTGGTTACAGTTTTTGTTAGTCTTTTTTATTTATTATTGAGTTTACTAATGTATTTTTTTAAAAAAAATTTAGAACTGCCATAGAATAGATCAAGTGTTAACATAACAGGCCATATTATCACTGTTTTGTTTTGGTTTGGTTTTTTTTAATATAACTGGTGGGTAGTGGGAACATTCCACAACACATATCTTTAGTCTATACTTCTGACATTTCATGTGTTCTGAAACACAAATTTATGCCAGCTTCCATGCTTCAAGCCTAAACTCTACAAAGAAAAATACATCCACATGTTTCAGCAGATTATGGTGCCATTACATATGATCAGAAAAATGAATAAACCATGATCAGTATTATGTCCAATAGGAAAAAACTATTTCCTTATATTTAGTAACAACACTGAAACAAAGAAGTGAAATCTAAATATGCAACTTCATAAAAGAGGTACAGAGGACTACAGGTCCTCCCAGTATTTTTCCTGTATAAATGCTGACCAGGAAACATTTGCATTAGAGATTCTGATCTGTCACATGGAAATAAAGTTCTTCAAATTAAGACTTCAGTCTTCTTAGATTTCCTCTACACACAAAAGTGGTAGGTGACTTGTAAACGGAAGTATTCCATGTCAGAGAAACTTCTGATTTAAAAAAGCAGATAAACACCTAAAATTATATCTGAGGAACGTGATTTATATTGAAGGTGAGGGTTCATACCTTTGGTCAAAGTTTTTGCAGTGTGTTTTGTCTTGACCACACACAAATGTAATAACTTTTAAAATTCACTGGCCATATCCCAGATGCCAACTACTACATGATTCCTTTACTATCCAGTTCTAGAAAAAATACCTTACCTTTCAAATGGTTAAAATATACTGTAATACTAATCAGACAAAGTCATTGAATGTAAGTAAATAGAGACAGGGTTACAAAATGTGCATCTTGATTTGTTTTCTCTAATTGTAGTAATTTTATAGATCCCCTATGTTTCAGAAAGGTGTTTACCTGTGGAGCATATGATTTGCAACAGGAGATGTAAATTTCAGTCATCAAGTGATCTGCACTAGGAGTCATTTTGATTTTCAGTCACACTTGTAATTATCTAATTTTTAAAATTATTTTCAACTAGTTTTGTTTGACAAAATATAGACCCTTTCGTTTTTTTAAAAAAATGTTAGAAGGGGAATTATAACTATTTTAGATAATTTATGTGTTAGGGACCTAAAAAGAGGTAGCTGGAGCTTTAATCTAGCTAGATACCAATATAACTGCTTTTTGTCTCCATTTTGGAGATCATCTCCTTCTTCCAATTATAATGAGGTGTCTCCAGATATTTATTGTAGGTATGATTTAAGCATGATCCACCCCTGTTAATTGTTTCAAGAGGGGACATAACTTTTAGCAACATTCTAATTTGGTGGTTTTGGTGTTGATGACCAAATATTTATGATTCTGTCATTAAAAAGTCCACATAATATAAATAATTGTATTTATAGCTTATATAAAGTATACAACTGATATGAAACCAGAAAATGATAATTTGAAAATTTAAAGAATTGGGTGGGGGGGAGGAGGAGGTTATCTGTACATTTTTCTTTTTCTTCCTATGGATGTTTGAGAATAAGAACAGAGAACAAGGGGAGAGAGAGGAAACAGGCAAGTTCAACATGACAAAATAACAGTTCAGTTTCTGGGTTTTTTTGGGGAAAGGATAGAGAAATTATTTTCCTGTACATTTGCTAGACCAACACCTATACTAGCTGAAAAATAAAACATTAGTCACCTAAAGACAAATTTGTGTCAACCTATATGAAGGGCCATTTGCGCACTTTCTATTGACCTTTTTGAGATAAGATTAACTGACTCAGTAAAGAATATCAGTTTCAAGTTTTTGTCCACAAAAGGTACCATGCTTTGCGGTTGTGTGAGGAAGTCCTGTAGAAAGCCATCATGGGTTTGCACCTGATGCTTACTTGTCTAATAAATATCCTAGAAATAAGCAGGGACTGATCTAAAACTTTTCTTATCGCCATTTCAATTTTTATTGGATACTTTTGAAAAGGTCTGACACTTCTTACTGATGGAAGTACGTACAAACAAGTAAGTTTACAAGTAAGTAAACAAACCCTTGTTCCAGCTAAATAGTGACTCTTAACCTGATTCTCAAATGAATTTGGTGAACTTCCCAGGGAAAAGTAGAAAACTGGAAATCCAGGAATGCATTGTCCTGGCTGTTGTCCTAGCCAAACATCACTCTGTTGTGCTACCATTTCATAACTATTTTGCTGTTTTGAAAATGATGCCATAGAATGAAGAACTCTGACATATCTGACCTCAATTCTGTCTTATTTATTTAGTTGTTTCATTGCCAAATTTTATAAAACAAAACAAAAATATCCCAAAAAAGGGAAAAGAAAAAAAAAAGGAAATGAAAGAACACACAACTTCTCTATTAAATGTGTAAAGCATGTTACATTCTAAATATCTACACAACCCTGTGGAGGTACTTCTGTAAATTATTAAAATAGTAATCACAGAAACCATCACAGCTATTTGAACAATGTTCATTATTACCAGTATCTTCCTGTCAACATTAATACACTCTAATTCTCCTTCATGAACTGATAGGGTAGCAAAGAGAGAGAGAGAGTCTGAGAAAACAACCCCTGCTATATTCTAAGCTGACATAGTTTTATGCATTTTCTTTCATAACATGAAATTATTGGGTGTCAAATGCTAAACAAAGAAGATAAGCAAGCCACTTAGGTATAGTTAATAGAGTGCTAACTAAAACTCCAGCAAACTGTTACAGTTCACCAGCTTAGTAACACCATGTAGGAAACAATCCTCCATGACCCTTAATTAACATTATAAAACAGCTTCACATGTTTTGCAGATTGCAATTGTGAGATTTTGCAAAGACTAAAGTGGTTAAAACTTGTTGTGCATTGTTGTGTACTGCATATACAGGTTAATAAGATCTAACAGGGAAAACATTATGAGTCCCAATTACAGAACAAAAACTACCTTTTCTGTTCACAATGAGTGTTCTCTGTAGACCTTTAAATTTTATTTAAAGGCTAATTTCTGCTCAACAGCTTCTCCTAGGTTTTATAGCAGGCTGATATTCATGCATTGCATTACATTTTGAGACTTATGGGCATTGTTTAAAATAAAATGAGCATTTCTCCTGATTACTTTTTCTGTGCATGATAAGAGTCATGTATTTAAATTATTATTAAGTGAAAATATGGTTTTGCATAAATAATTCGAGATTTTAATGTATAAGTTCCTTATTCTAATTATTTATATGTGTGAGTGGAGAAAACAGATAGTTTCTCATTTTAATCCAGAATTTACACTGGTGCTAGAGATCTACTGCTGTAAAAGATGTTATATATATATCACATCAATTAATTATTGCATTTTCAGTAACATGAAAAGATGTTGTTGTTTGCATACATATAGACCAGGAAGGTACAAAACAGATGCTAAGAAAATTAGTGATGGTCAGCTTCTTCTTCCAAGTAACCAGAGGTAGGATAAGACAAAATGACCTTTACTATTGGATATTAAGAAAAATTTCTGCCCTTAAAGTTTTGTCAAATACTGAAACAGGCTATTAATGGAAGTGGAGGAGTCCTCATCCCTGGAGATATTTAAAATACACGTAAGGGGGACTCTAAGGAACATGGTTTAATGGTGGACTTGGTAGTGTTAGTTTTGCAAGTGTTTGGACTTGATATCTTAGACTCCTTTTCCAATTTAAATTATTCTATGATCTATGATTCAAGAATTAATCTGCTTAAATTCTATTTTCTGCAACTTAAAATTTAGATTTGTTAAGTTATATTAAGTATTTGTAAAAAGCAATTTAGCCCAAAATGGATGTTTCCAGATGTCTGATGAATCCCCTCTCAGTATTCTTGTACCTCTGATGTTTGAATAAAAGCCTAGAGTGAATAATTTAGAGTTACAGACACAGTTCTTAGGCATCATAGGCTAGTCCAAATGAAGGTCAATTTCCATGTAAAATCAAGTTGATGTTTTCAGATGCAAAAAGGCACTTGCCAATCCATGGGTACATATAGTGAATCTGCCTCACAGAATCACAGAATGGGTAAGGTTGGAAGGGACCACAGTAGGTCATTTGATTCAACCTCCCTGCTCAAGCAGGCTCATACAAAATGATACAGGACAGGATTGTGCTCAGATGGTTCTTGAACATCTCCAGTGAGAGAGACTCAACACCTTCTCTGGGTAATCTGTTCCAGTGCTCAGTCACCTACAAAGTAAAAATTTCTTCTTCATATTCAGGTGGAAATTTCTGGTCATCAGTTTCTGCCTGTTGCCTCTTGTCCTATTGCTCAGCACCACAGAGCAGAGCCTGGCTCCATCCTCTTGGCACCATCCCTTCAGATACTGACAGATATTGATAGGATCCTTTCAGATACTGACAGATATTGATAGGGTCCTCTCCCTGCTGTCTCATCTACAGGCTGAATGGGCCCCCTGAACAGGCTCCTTCAGCCTTTCCTCATAAGAGAGATGCTCCAGTCCCTTATTCATCTTTGTTTTATCTGTTGCAGGAGGTCCAGGATCTCCAAGTCTGTCTTGTGCTGAGGAGCCCAGAACTGCACCCTCTAGATGCCTCACCAGGGCTGAGCAGAGGGGCAGGATCACCTCCCTCAGCCTGCTGGCAATGCTCTTCCTGATGCACCCTAGGATAGTGTTGGTCTTCTTGGCCCCAAGGGCACTGCTGGCTCCTGGACAGGTTATTGTGCACCAGAACCGCTAGATCCTTCTCCTCAAAGCTGCTTTCAAGGAAGTCAGCCCTCAGTCTGTATTGGCACATAGGGTTATTGTTCCCCAGAATCCAAGAACTTATGGATTTCCTGAGTATGTACTAGTCAGGAGATATATTTTTATTTTCTCTGGTTAATCAAAGTGATATCACTCTACATTCTTTACAAGTTTATATACCCAAGGACCAAAGGTCAAAAATGGACTCTTGGGAAGAGGACAATAAAAATAATAGCTTTAGCACGTAGCTACTCTAGCAAAACTAATAATAATATCTGATTCAATTTCTGTTTTCCATTGGACCTATCTCAATCTTTTATATAACAGCTGGGGACCAGTATGCTGTGGTAGTGTTTTCCACTGCAGACATTTTGTTTGAGTAACAAATAGATATTTTACATTTTATATTGCTACTTAATAGGTTTTCAATAATAGCAGACCATTTTCTAAAAAGTAGCACATTTAATCATATTTTTTGCAGTTATATATGTCGTAACAGTGGCCACAAGTTATAGATGTTAAAAGCACTTTATATGTGCTCTATGAAATGTACTAGTCTTCTATATTGTACCTTTACTCCTTCAGTACTTTGCATTACCATTGCAACATTTTAAATTATATTATTTAAGGAAGTATTTCTGAAGGTACCTGCAGAATCATTATTAACATAAGACTGAAGATCATGAGAAAAAGTCTCTCTGATATCTTTTCTGAAGTCTGTAACACAGCCATGGAACAGTATTCGACCTTCCAGCCAGGATTGACAGTCTTGCACCAAGATAACAAACCCATACCAAGTCCAAAATCTGATTACTATATGAGAGGAACTCAGATGCATCTATACTTGTCTGTGAAATCAGTTTGGAGCTTGTGCAAGTGCTTTATTTTTCTGCTTACTGAATAGCACTGAATGAGGGCCTGTATTTGTTAAATCAGTGCCATCTGTGTTATATTTTCTCCCATCCTCCTCTACATAGGCATATTTTGATATTATTCAACTCTGGCACACACACTTTCCTTTTTAGTTTTAATTACTTTATTACGTTTGCCATAGAAAAAGGACCAACCACATTTTACATTGATGATGCTTAGCACTTATTAAAGTTTAAATATATTGATTTTTTATATATCTTCAGTCTGGAAATTTTCTATTAAAATGTTATGCTAATAAACTTTAACATTTTTATTAATAATGCTTTTGTCAGCTGGCTGGAAAATCCTAAATTATGAGCTTATTTTAAATATTAGAAGATTAGCTAGATCAAATCATTGCTTTATTAATCTAGCCAATCTAATATTATGAATATAAAAGTGTTCCATTTTTTGGTAAAATATAGACTGGTGTACTGTAAAAAGAGATGACATTTCTATCTTGATTCATAGATATTCATACTGTTAATCATAGATTTTATTCAATTCATCCTACATTTACTACAGTAATGCCAGCCCCAGAGCTAGACTTGTCCAAAAGAAATCAGTCCATTTGTGATGTTTAGAATCAAAAGGTGACTAAGTTAAGTGACATCTTTACAATGCACATTTATAACATATTTTGAGATAATTAATTTTTTGTTCCCCCTGCCTGGGACAAAGATAAGTGATGGCATGTGATTGTGCAGAAACAGTATATCAGAGAGATAAAATTTTTTACTGATCACTGGAGGAAAGACATTATTTCAATGAATATTAAAGGAATGGGAAAAGATAGGAGTGATTTTAACCCAGGTCTTCCTGGTTAGTCACAGAAAACAACTGAAAGAGCTTCTCTCAATCTGTGAAAGAGAGAAGGGATTTAACCTTGCATCCTGTAGATTTCCAGAAGTGTAGGGAGATAAAGTACCTCTGCACAACCCCAGATGGTAATTTGGACTTTATTTCAAACTGAAGTCAATCAGAATGGGTCTGACCTTCTGCTGGATTTTTCTCTAAAAGACTAATCTGGATAAAATACTGGTAATTCTCTAATGAATTCTCTGCTAGAAGGGTTCAGGTGTTCCCAAAAGGACATAGTTGCATTTCTTCTGTTCTGCTATTTCCCTCCACTTTTCGAACCTAACTTCTGCAATGATGAATAATGAAATGATGGATAAATACGATAGAAGGAAAGGAGAAAGGATGGAATAAGGCAATTCAAAATGTACATCTATGACAGAGTTCTTAGGCAGGTTAGAAAATGTCCTTCCACATTGTTAGTCTGACACTGCTTTTACCAAATTAGAAGTGTTTACACACCAAAATAATTAAATCATTTATCTGGCTAAATTATTATTAGACTGTATATTTCTTCTATTTGTCCAAGCCTATATTTTATTTTTAAAGAGTAATTTTAGCCACTAGTAAGAATTTCAGTTCCATTTAATAGGCATTTTTAATCAAGAGCAATATGTTATTATGGCAGCAGGATCTTTATTTTTAGCCAAGGAGGCCAGATTGCTTAGAGGAAGAGATTTGGCTGGAAAGTCTTCATGTTTTTAAAATCTAAACATTATGTGTTTCAGTATATGCAACAACTGGCCAATTTCATTCCTCCCTTCCATCCTCCCTTACTTTATTCCCTCTTCCTCCCTTTTTTTCTTTCCCTCTGTATTTTTGCTTTCCTCACTTCTTTTCACGTGATGGAGCTTAGTAATTCCTTTTTCTCGTCTTACAGAATCACCAAAATACATAATACTTCAAAATACAAAAATTGGCAAGTACAACACTTGTAAAATCTCTGTAGGCTGATTTTATTTCAAACTGAAGTCAAGTGCATTAATCTACATCCTGGTTTTAAAGGCATGCAAAAAAATAGGAGAAGGGTTCTTTTCTCCTCTTTCCTTCCCTTCTCCCCAGAGCATGAAATGATTGTGAAATGTTGCATAAACTGGAGAGAAAATTTCCATCAAGTGCAGTATAGCTAAATATAGAGGTAACTCAAGTTTATGCTGCACCAGAAATACACAGTTAAATTCAGCAAACTCTGGCCAACCCTTAAAAATTGAAGAACACATGTGATGCCAAGATATATCTTAATATGCAATCTTAATTCATATTTCCTCTCCTTGTAGTTCTGCGGTCACTATCTAAACATATGTAGGCATGCATTTTCCAGACACAAAACCAGTTCCTCTCTCCCTCACTCCTAAGAGTCTCATAAGTGTAATAGCTTAAATAAACAGAAAGGAAGTGTTCAAGAATATACTGACTTTCTGATAGTTTGAGCTAACTGTCTACAGAAAAATAAACAGCAATATAATGGTAGTGGTAAACAAACGCATTTTCATTTCCAGAGCTTCCCAATACCTCTTCACACAAAAGAAGAAAAATATATATGTACTCTTAGTATCCCCCTTAATAAACTGGATATCTCCAAGTGTCACTAAAGAAAACTAATAACCCATAGTTAATTCCTGAAAATTTAATTATCTGTACCTTATACCTCCTGTAGGAATTTAAATAGAACATAATCTCCTATAAACCTTCTGTGCTTGGAACTAATCAGAGAATCTTAGAATGTATGGGGTTGAAAGGGTCTCTAGACCTTGTCCAGTTCCAACACCCCTGCCATGGGCAAAGAATCACCCACAGGACCTTTTACTCAGAGCCCCATCCAGGCTGGTTTTGAATCCTTCAAGAAAGGGGACTGCATAACCTCTTTGAACAACCTGTTTCGGTGTCTCACCACCCTCACAGGAAAAGATTTCTCCCTAATATCTAACTTAAATCCATCCTCCTTCAGTTTAAGGCAATTTTTCCTAATCCTATCACTACACGTCCTCGTGAAAAGCTCTCTCCAGCTCTCTTGTAGCTCTCTTTAGGGACTGCAGAGCTGCTATAAGAGCCAGGCTGAACAGCAATAACCCTCTCAGCTGACATTATAGCAAAGGTGTTCCAGCCCTGTGATCACATCAGTGGCTCCCCTCTGGACTTATTCCAGTAGATCAATGACTTTATTTTGTTGAGGGTCCCAGACTTGGACAGAGCACTCCAGGTATGGTCTCACAAGAGCTGAATAGGGGTGCAGAGTCACCTCCCTTGAGTGACTGGTCACAGCTCTCTGGATGCAGCCCAGGACAGCATTGGCTCTCTGGTTTGCAAGTGCACACTGCTGAGTCTTACTGAGCTTTTTGTCTATAAACAGCAAGACTTTCTCCCAAGAGCTCATCTCAATCTATTCTGGTCCCAGCCTGTACTGATGCTTGGGATTGCCCTGACCCAGGGGCCAGAACTTGCACTTGGCCTTGTTGAACTTCGTGAGGTTTGCCCAGATGCCTCTCAAGCCTGTTAACGCTCCTCTGGATGACACCCCTTCCCTCCAGCATGTCAACCTCACCACACAGCTTAGTGTCCTCAGCAAACTTGCTGTTCCACTGTCCATGTCACCAGCAAAAGTGTTAAGAGTGCTGGACCCGATACCAACCACTGAGGAGCCCAACTCATCACCATTTTCTGCTTGGACATCGAGATATTAACTACAACGCTTTGCGTGTTACTGTCCAAACAAATTTCTATTCATCAAGTGATCTATGCATCAAATTTAGTTTGATGGATAAGTCTTTCCAGTTTAAAGATTCGGATGTTGTAAGAGACAATGTCAAATGCACACTGAATATTTTTGTCTTCATCTTAATCTCTTTTTATTTGCCATTCATTACTTATTTCTGTTATTGCTTCCACAGCTTGGCTACATTTCCTACTAAGCCTAAGAATGGGACAGCTGTGATTCTGAGATTTGTTGATGAACCCATTTATGTCCTGATCTTTGTGAAGCTATCAACCAATATAATTAGAAATCTTTCTTCATTCAGTTGTCTGAAAGCACTATCTTTCACCTAGCAATTATTTCTCATGCTTAAATAAACACATGCCTCTGACAATAGAATTGTGCATCATTTACTTTATTTTTCAGTCTGTGATGTATTATGTCTCTTAAACATGTTTCTTTTTTTAAAAATTGTACAGTATCTAAAACAAAATTCAACAACACAAGCAAAATTATTAATTATATAAGTATTAACAGTGCCAAGATTTTTTTTCACAAGTATTTTGATACTTGTATTGGCCTGAGGTATGAAATTCCTCATATTCATTATTGTAGTTTCTAAGCACTTGTCAGCAAGCATATAAGAAAAAAAATTACTACAGATAAGTACAGTGCATATCTACAATGTATTTAAATGGAAATTTTGATCAGCATAATACATGAGAACTTTAAAATCCATGTATTCACTTACATATTCAAGAAACACAGCTGGCACACACTGAGATTTTTGTTTAAATTGCATGTGGTTAAGAATAGATTTCCGTATTGAACGCTACACTAAAGACATACTTCTAGTCCATTTTTGTGAAGTATGATATTTTGTAATGACAACTCAAGGAGAAACAGAGTTATGAGAAAGTAACTGAATTAACAGCATTGAAAGGTAAACATATAATCAATCTATTACAATTTTTTAGCTTTTAAAAACACCCTGAGAAAATGTATACAGACATTTGCCTAAAAGTGCTGAGAATCTTTTCTTTGTGAGGTCTGCACATGAAAAATAGCTAAATATTAGTGAGGTTACCAAAGAAACAACTGTAAAATGGTACAACATGGACACACGAGATGAACTTTGATAAAAGTTATTCAGTCTCAAGAAAATATGATATCATGTATTTTTTTAATTTGACTTTATAAATGACCTGTTTATGAGCAACAACAGTAACAAAAGCCATTTGTATGGGTTTTTTGTATCTTTTACCACTAAAATAATACAGACCATCTATTTATCGTGCAACTGGTAATTTTCTTAAAGACTGGTAATTTTCATTGTGTAGTATGCCACATAAATGTTGGCTTCACCTAATAAAAGAGAAAAATATTGTATACACTGTACATAAAATGGTAAATTTACATTTCCTCTCATCGCTCTCTGATAAATTCTGTAACTACCTTTACTCCATTTATAAAGTAAATTTCATATAGAAGCTATTTCAAAAATAGATTTAAATATCAAAAGTCAAGAGAGAAACAAAAATCTGATCTAGAAAGTGTCTCAATATGTAGTTTCTCTAACTTTGTTCAGTAAGGTAGTTTAGTAGGTATTTTACAGTTGCATTCCAATCAGAGCTTCAGAAATCAGCAAGTATTTTCCCAGGGATCTGACAGGCAGAACAAAAGCAGCATGACAATTAGCAGGTTATCATTAGGTGAAAGATATGGACATGAGTTATGGGTCCTGAAATATATTCTGTGAATGAGCCTGGATTTTCTACCATATACTGGTTTCTCTACTCTGTTCTCGTGAGACCTCATCTGAACTCTTGTCCCCAGTGCAGAAGGTACATGGACTTGTTGGAGCGTGTCCAGAGGAGGACCGTGAAAGTAATCAGAGGCCTAGAACAACTCTCCTATGAAGAAAGGCTGAGAGGGCTGGGGTTGCTCATCCTGGAGAAGACAAGGATCTGAGGAAACATTGTTGAGGTGTTTTAGCACTTAAAGAGAGCTTGTAAAGCAGATGGAGACTTTTTTACCAAGGCTTGTAGTAACAGGACAAGGGGCAAGAGTTTTAAACTGAAACTAATTTCTTTAGGAATATAAGGAATTTTATTTTTTTTTTCTACCATGAGGGTGGTGATACACTGGAAGAGGTTGTCCAGAGAAGCTGTGGATGTTCCGTAATTGGAAAAGTTCAAGGTCAGTTTGAATGGAGTTTCGAGCGACTTGGCCGAGTGGGAGGTGTCCCTGCTCAAGGGTCCCTTCCAACACAAACCAATTCGTGATTCTGTCATTGTAAAGTAGATATTACTAAAATAACTTTTATATTCCATTCCTCTTAGACAATATACAAAGTTAAGTAAATCAACAAATTTTCTTCTTTATAGTTGGTGAAACTACCATAATGATTCTCAGCATGCCTAGATATCAAGACTTATACCAAATCTAGTTTTAATTTGAACTTCGTGGCTTAAGTCCATATTTAATGATTCAAAATAGATACTCTAAAATGTTCTGTTGTCTAATGTGAGATTTCTCGTTAATTTTGGGCACAGTGTTCATATAAATTCAGATTTATGTGTATATGCACACAGGAAAAATCATAAGAGCATAACTCATTTGTTTTTAACATTTTTGATAGATCAGCTGCCTGTTTTCATCTTTTCATCACTGTATAAGCTAGATCAAGTTCTTTAGTTACCCATTTCAGATTTCCTTGTCCCAATGAAAATTCAATATTTTTATGACATTTATTGTAATTTGATATACAGAAATAATTTGCATTATTTTATACTGACATGCTTTGAACTGAAATAATTAAGAAAACAGTAAGAATTTTTGTTACTATTTTTCCAGCAGTCACTGAGAAGACAGTTGATGTTGATTTCCATAGGAAGAAAAATATGCTTCTAATAAACATATGTCATTTGATCAAAACTAGAGAGAAAATGAAGCAATCTAAGAGCAGGAAAATTGACAAATCTATTTCACGACTTTTTGACATAGACTTTTTTCACATACTCCTTTTTATTTCAATTTTCATAAGTATGATTAGAGAGAAGATGTATTTTGACTTTTTCTGTTGAAAAATGCATCCACATAAGTGAATGATAAAAATAGCCATGCTATTTTAAGACTGTTATTTTTCAGAAAATGAGGAAAGTATCAGTGTATGGTCATTCATGAACATGCTCATGGCTGCACACAGACATCTGTATAGAAAAAAGGGAATGTATAAAAGCAGTGACAATTTTAGAAGGATTTATGCTTTGTCCTGTAATGCTCCAACAATTTTGTGAGAATCTTTTTCTCAGTGGAAGTTAGCAATTATCTCTCATTTATCTGTTAGATATTGAAAGAAACTGTTTCCTTCCCTTGTCTTGTGCTTGACTCATTCCAGGTGCAAAAATTAACTAGAAAACAAATTATTTTCTGTATTGTACTCTTACTAATTCAATTTCTGGTTCACAGGATGTCTTCTAAAAATTTCTGGAAGAAATTTTAAGAAAGAGCTGAAAAAAATTGCAAAGTCTCACTTGGGTTTAATTAATGGTCAACAACAGGAAGAGAACACTAATTTTAGACTTTCATGGTTTACTGGACAAAGGGGAGTCAAAACTCATAAATAAGTCTATTTAAACTTTCAGAAACTGCCATTATGAAATAAATAGTATTCAATGTTAGACCTATCTGTGGAAGTTAGGGTCTTTTTTTTTTTTTTTTTTTTTTTTTTTTCTTTTTTTTTTTGGGTTTGGTTTTTTT
>VWYP01016917.1:100941-132002 GCA_013400435.1 Pycnonotus jocosus
TTTAGATTTCTTTTTTATTTTTCCAAATATGTGCAAATAATGACTGTTTTCAAATATTTATGAGATCTCAAGGGTACTGAGAAGCCTACAAATACTAAGATAACTGTATGAAAACTGAAGCAGAAAAATTTTCTATTTCAGTTTTGCATCTTTGAGTTTTGAATCTGTTAATATCTCTATAGATACTTTTGCTGTTCCACTTTTTTTAAAAAAAAGCTGGCATGCAGTTTTGCTAAACTGACATTTTTCTGAATGAATCATGGAAAATGCAAAATTTTGTGTGTACTTCAAGAAATGAAGAGGGATTAGAATACATCAGGCATGATTGCACTTTTCTCAGCGAGTTTAAAACAATTACAACATTAAAAAGAAGCTTCAAAAGACAATTGATTATCTTGAGTGAGACACCAGCTTTTCTTTTAAGGAAGAAAACACTTCATATAATATTGAACTGTTAATCTATGCATATAGAGGATCTTTCCTTCTCTTTTCAAGTGTTAATTACACTTGCTTGTTTCACTGTATTTATTTAGTCCCTTTTATCAAAGTGTAGTGTGAGTTTTCAAATACGTGGTAAGCAATTAAGCACCTAATTAGCATTAAAAAACCAAAGGTGGGTATGTGCTTGGTTACTACCTTTTACTGGTACCTCTAAATTTTGATTGTTTTCTCATGTGTGTTTTTCACAGTAATATTCCCACATTCTTACATAACTTCTAGAGCACCTAGCAAATAGTCTCAAACAGACCCAGAATGTTTATCTTCCTTTTTTGTTTTTATTTTTACTGGATCATTTCATATATTTTCACCTCTTTATTTATTAAAAACAGCACCAAAAAGGGTTGTCATAATTTCTCCAATAAACCAGTCCTATTCCTCATCTCTCATTTCTGTAGAAAAGAAAAAAGACTTTATTCTGGGAGCATTCATTATAAACATTTTTTACTCCCCTTCTTTTAATACTTACTGTTTGCTACATAATTTTTATTAAATTGGAGGGGTTTATCTTTCCTTTGTGAACCTTTTTGTTCAGAAAGTTTCACTAAAAAGAGAGTTGTGATGGTGTTTTTGCTGGAAATGATCTAGTTCCAATAAACCACCACGGAGCTTTTCCAGATTTGCATGATGTTCACTGAGTGATTATCTTGATCCACTTACACAGTTTAACCTACAGTGGCTGTCAAGAAATTGTCGATATCAGTCAAATCAAGTGCCCACAAGAACAGAGCAGGAAGCTGTATAACTAAGCAAAACCAGAAAAATTATGTTTCATTTATCTGGCATTTCAAAATGCTCCACAGCTGTCACATAAATAAACTTCTATTGTAAAGCAAAAGAGAGCAAAAATGTACTTTTTCAATATTTCAGTCCTGTAGTGAATTTGGGCACATTTGTCATGATACCAGATTTTAAATTCTTGTAAGATTCTGTTGCCTGACACAAGATCTCACCTGCCACTGTTAAATTCTGCAGCCCTTGGTACCAGTGTTATACGTCTATAACTGTTGTGTTTATATAAATCAGCAGAATTTTGGAAAGTTTGCACACCTGAACCTTAATTTTATCTTAATTACCATAATTTCTATAATTTCAGTCTTTTCCTTGCAGAGTAGAATTTCTTTTCTAAATTCACTACCTTTGATAGATATTTCTTACGAGTACTTTATGCAAAATTCAGTTTGTTACTTTTAGTCCTACGAGCTGTGAATAATAAAACCATTTTCAGTTTTTACAACTGTTCTTAGAAAATGTAAATGACAGTCACAAGAATGCAAACTTGGCCCAATCTTTTTTCCCACAACAACCCTAGAATTATTTTTTTTTTCCTTTCATTGCTGCAGGCCATAAATACTGAAAATCCTAATTAAAACACAAAGTTTGACTCTGTTCTCTTCAGGGATTACAGAAACTAAGTGAAAGGAATGTGAATTAAAAAATTATACTGTTCCCAACAAAGACACCCTCAGAGTTTTAAATTGTTAACTTTTCTTTGCTCTGGGATCATGTACCTTGTAAGGGAAATAGTTACTGTGGAAAAACTAATGAATGTAGACATCATTCAAACCAGTTTCACACATACATGAAGTGTCAATGTGAATAGAATTTCAGACAAAAACATCTAAGCAATTATGCAAGGAGGAAAGAATTATATTTGCTAGATACAAAGGCAGCTTTGTTGCTTCTGACTTCATAGAAATAAATGTAGTTGTGTTTGTGTGTGTATGGAAAGTATGCCTTACAGTAGCAGTAAGGCTTCACCACTCGAACAAACCAGGCAAGAAAACTGACACATTTTCCAGAGCTGATGTCAAGAGTTGCAGGCCAAGGTCAGGCTGAACACAATACCTTCTCCCTGTACAAGGCAATTTTTTTGATTGTTGCCTCTCTTAATTTTCCTTTTTTTTTTCCTTAGAGGTAACACACTCAAGTTGAAAAGGGCAAAAAGTAGCTCTATTTGCCAGAATCTTGCCTGGCTGCAGCCACCCTGTTGATAAGAAAACAAAAAAAAAACCAATCTAACCTTGTGGCTGGGTTATTTTTACAACAGATATGGAAAGGATAGCCAGTTCGTTTAATTTTCCTTTTTGTGTTCTACTGTATTAAAAATCAATATTAACAAAAACTCTGGATACAGACAATTAACTACATTCTATGTCTATTGTTGCATCAAAATAAATTAAATTCCAAATGACTGAGGTTTGCCAAGTGGACAGTGATTTCCCATAGTATATGATTTGGCTGATCTTATAGTATCTTACAAATGATCTTACAGGATTTTAGCAGAATTGATTTGAGATTTTTTTTAGGCTATGAAAATATTTGGAGAAAGATTAGAATAAAATAGAAAGAAATAGAAATAGAAATAGAAATAAATAGAAATAGAAATAGAAATAGACTATTTCAGTTGAAAGGAACCTAAAATGATCATCTAGTCCAACTGCCCCATTAATTCAGAGCTGCCCAAAAATTAAAGCATGCTATTAAGGTCATTTTCCAAATAGCTCTTACAGACACGTGGCCTTTGGCCTTGACCACCTTTCTAGGAAGCTGTCCCCGTGTTTAACCACCATTTCAGTGCCAAGACATGCTACTTCCTTGTGTGGGGAAGAAGAGGGGCAGACACCGATCTCCTATCTGTGGTGACTATTGACTACACCTGAGGGAATGGCCTGCAGGTGTGCCAGGAGAGGTTTAGGTTGGAAATCCAGGGAAGGTTTTTCACACAGAGGGTGGCTGGGCACTGGCACAGGCTCCCCAGGGAAGTGATCACAGCATCAGCCTGACAGAGCTCAAGAAGTGTTTGGACAATACTCTTATGCACATGGTGTGACAAGGGGGGCTGTCCTGTGCAGGGCCTGGAGTTAGATTTCAATGATCTTTGTGGGTCCCTTCCAACTCAGAATATTCCATGATTCAACAATAGATTTGTGTTTTTTCCCCTTAGGCTATATAAACTTTCCACATTCTTTCTTCATTTACTGTTCTTTCTACAATTCCTATTATCCTAGTTGTTCTCTGGTCTGCTTGTACAGGACCATGTTAACATGGACCAGGGCCTTTCACAGGCTATAATCTGCATGCATTTATATCCTTCCATTTTACAAATAAGGAATGTACAGACAGAAAATTCAGGCTTCAAATTTACAAACAGACAAAGTTGTGACATGATTCAGAATCACTCTTGTCATCTGTCTTAGGCATCCTTCTTTCAAAATGGAATTCACAGCCACTTAAGTGCCTTCTGTGAGATGGATTTATGTTAAGCACTTACTTTTTACTTTTAGCTTTTATATTTGCCTACTTATGTGAGACTTTCACAAGAGTCATTATCCAATCAAGAATCTAATTTACACAAATAAATGAGTCTGATTCACAACCCATTACTTCCAAAATAGAGTATGTAAGGCATATAATATACTCCACTTTAAAGTGCTAGAAACAAAAGTGATCAAAAAAATAATTGCATGATATCTCATATATACTTGCAATAAAAGCCTTTAAGTTACTGATATATAATGGATAAGAGGAAAAAGCAGAATTTGTGAATGATAAGTTCTGGCACTGAACTGAAACTGTTCAAGTGAAATAAAAATACTGGAAGAAAAAAATGAATAGTGTACATTTAAGTTAGAAGTAGACGTACAAAAGTTTGAAGTTACTTTTGGAACAGAGGTTGATATTAGCATAATATATATATATTTAAGCAGAAATCCAGATCATAAGGTAAGTTAAATATTCAGATGACAACACTTTTTCAGTTTTAAGAAAGTTATGAGGAGCTTCAGAAGTCAAGTAGCCTGCGCACTGGGCAATGAAAGCAAGCTCAAATCACTGTAGAGAAATGCTAGCTAATGTACAATTGAAGGAACAATTTGAACTTGCACAAACTGGAGGATTCTAAATTAACTGTAGCCATCCTAGAAAAAGTATAATAACAAATAAGGATAATTTTGAAAATTACAGGGAAAACATCTGTTGAATACCCACTGGCTCTCAGTAAAAGAAAGCAAGTGGTAAAACAAATTAATACATTAAATTACTGAAAACATTGTGTCTGAGGAGCTTCTCTTTGATATAAGTAAAACAAGTATAAAATTCAGGGAAAGAAGAAAAAACTTCAGAGTTATTTTGCTATATTACTGTAAGGTGATATTAAATAGAACTCTGAAACCAGATGAACAGCTGATTAAAATCTCTGTAGTGCCTTTGATTTTGTGAGTACTGTGCAGTTTACAGCAGCTGAAAAGTTGGCTACTAAGTTTAAAGAAGAGATGAATACCAGATGACTGACTGAGTAGTGTAAAATAACAAACAGTTTAAAAGCAATTATATGTTCTTGTTTTCCCCTTTAGTTACAAGACTAAAGACCAAAAGCTAAGAGACCAAGTTAAAAGACCAAAAACTTCAATAAAAAGAAAGGGAAAAAAAGTAGTTACAGTGGGGAGAAAAAAAAAAAGAAAAAAAAAGAAAAAAAAAAAAAGAAGGTAAAAAACCATCCCCACATATAGAGTGGCAGTGGGACTAAAAGCATTTTATTAGAAATTGGTACACCAAAGCAGTAAGGTATGCATTTTATTCTCTGACACTTACCCCATATATACATGTTTTGAGTTCAGATTCTATGATAATCTTATTTTCCTTTCTCTTGATTTGAAATCTCTTTTCATTCTCATTTTTTTCTCATATCTTTCTCAGCATGGCCTGCTCTAAAATATTTTTTTGCATCAACATTAAAATAGATTGCAACTGAAATAAACATACTGGAAGAAGAAAATTCCTAGTTAGTCCTAAAATAAACAAACAGGCAGAAGACCCAAGTAGAATTCAGATAGCAGTAAGACAAGTAGAACCAACTGAAGTAATAGAAAATGTCACCTGGGCTACAGCCCTGAAAATACCTTAGGAGTGTGTGATTTCTTGTGGCACTATGAGTATATCAATTTCCCTGTTCTTAATTTAAAAATAAAATTAATAACACTTTTTTCATCTAAAAAAATAAAAATTGTGAGGTACATTTCTAATGCAAGGATATCTTATCTTTTGTTTCCTTTAAAGAGAAAAAATTATCCTCAAGTGAAATTATTTAAATGAACCTAGTTTTTCATTATTTGGTGAAACATCTCTGATAATATAAGTGTCAAGTCAGTCAGAGACAGTTCAATTAGGAATTCCATCCAGTACTAGAGATCTAAATTCTGCTAGAACTTAGATTATTATTAGAAATTATTTTCCTCTGGAGGTCTGCAACCTTACCTGCTTCTCTCTGTTCACCAGACAGGTACACTTATATGATGTAAAGTTCAATGAATATCCAAACAGTACATGAAAACACATTATTCAAGTGAGCAGGACATAAATCTACAGATTTACCGCTTGTTTTTGAAACAAATCTTTCTTTACAACATTATTTGTACCTTTTTGCATCTGTGTTTTTTATTATTGTTATTGATATTTGTTTAAAAATCATAGAAAAAATTGATTGTTATAGAAGGTCAAAATTTTCTTCTCTAATAATTAATAAAGGAAAAATCAAATTAGATTATATTCTTGCATTATGAATATACCAATCAATTTTAATGATTACACAGTGGGAATTTTTCCAATGTTACTGTATTTGGAAATTCAAGGGGATCTAAATGGGGTTTACAATGTAATTAATATCAGTGCCTCAGGTCCATTTGTGTGTCTGAAATGCTGGAAATTTTTTAACTGAACCAAGACTGTGCTACTTTGTAAACATATGGTCCAAATATATTTAGGACTGGGCTTGGGATTTTGCTTCTTTACTTTTTTTTTTTTTTTTTAAATTATATTGGGAAACATACTTCAGTAAAAAAACATTAGAGCACCTTAAGTTTTGCTCATGGTCAAATTTAACTTACTCTGTGAGGGACAGAAATCACCATTCTGTGTAGCAATCTTAAAGTCCTTGTCAAGAGATTTCCTCTTTATCAGAACACCACAATTTGATCAATATAAGATGCTGAAGTTAAAATTCTGTACTACCTCTCTTTACTAAATAACAGAAGATAGATGGAGCTGAGATCAAACATTTATAAATTCTTCCTATGTGAAATATTTTCAAAGAGATAGTCTCAAAAATTGAAACTTTCAGGAAATAAATATTCTTGTAGCCATTTTTATAATTAAAAAATCAGAAAAAAACAAAAATAGACACATTACATTTATGGCCCTTAGCTGCCTGAGTAGTTAGAATAGAAAATATTTTGAATGTAAGCAGAACAAAGGAGAGCAATGCTAATGATCTATATCTAAGTAAATGTCATGACATAAATGAATTGCATATTTTGCAATTAGTCTCTTTCAAGTAACATTTTTTTTCTCTTTGATATAACTGAAATAACTACATAACTAAACAAGAGTAAAATGTGATCTATTTAAGATCCCATTCTTCTCTTTTTTATTTCATTTTTTGAAGGGTTTTTCCTCCATCATATAACAATGTTATCTATTTTTAAACATAGTTAAAACAAAGTTGTAGAACTTACAGACTTAGATTTTTCAGCTGTCTTAACTATTTAATAAGTGTTTTGTTTCCATTTTGAAGAAACGGGGTGAGGCCCAAAGCTTTGAAGACGAGATCACATAACCTGTAATGAGGTTTCTCAGTGTTTCAGAAAGAGGGAGGATAGAGATGCCTTCAACATTCCTGTGGTCTGGAGTAGTTTCACTGTTGGCATCTCATTTGTGGACATTTACAAATATTTGTTTACTCTCTTCAGAGTGGAACTGTTTATGTATTAGCCATTCCACTGAGGTAGAAATAGCTGCATTTCTTTAGTAGCTCACCTAAAACTGACTGTTTAAACTTTAGGCTTCAAGTTTAAGCAAGAGGTTTGGGTTCTGTCTCCAGTCAATGAGGGCAAAAGGAGAAGCCTCTAAAGATAGGTATTTGGCACACTGGAAACTACTCAAATTCTTAACTCATCTTCCCCTTTCAATCTCTCCTTCTCCTTCACCCCACTCCATGACCTCAGAGACAGCTTCATTAGAGTCCAAATTCCTGCTGTTAACAGCTCATATCCAAGATATCTTTCTTCAACACCTAGAATGCTCAAAATATCTAAGTTTTCTTATTAGAGCAGAGTCAGTTTCACATTATGATTTTTTCTGTGCTCTTCAGAAGACTTGATAGGAGTGTGGTTGATCTCCCAGCCCTAACAGCACGTGCTATGTGGTTATTCTAACCACCTTGTTACCTTTTGCGTTTTATCTACTGATGTACCATGTTTGGCTCAGTGATAAGTTGTGGTAAACTGTTAAATATGGAGATCTTGAGATGTTTTTGTAGTTAATACCTCCTTTAATATAGGATTGCTAAACAGTTGTATGAACTAGAAAGACAATGTATTGGTAAGAAAGACTAACCAAAAATCAGAACACAAGTCTGAATTTCAGGCCAAAATTTTACAATAATTGTTGAAAAAAAAGAAAAAACTATCTTGCAGCAAGAATGTTATACAACTTGGTCAAGATATCAAAAGTATTCTAAATCTATAATAAGGAACATATAATACAAGGAATCCTCCATATATCATGTTAGTTTTGTCTGAATTAAGGCACAACAATATCTTCCTCTTAAAATGAAAGAAAAAAATGCACTTATTTAGAAGAAGCCATTTGAAGGTTTCATTTGAATGCAGAAGATATTTAATGATCTCAATGTGAAAGTAGATGTCAGTGACTAAGGAAGTCAGTTGTGAAGAAGAGTATGCAGGGTGGCGAAGGATGAGATAGAGACATTTCCCAATATAAAAAACAATAACTAAAACACAGAAGAAATTTCCATGAGCAACAATGAATGCCTTGATAAGGAAGCATTGTCTTGAGAACATGCTTGGTTAAATTTTGGCATTTTTGTGTTATCCCATTTCATTAAAAAATTAATTATTTTTAATTTTACATATACGAAAACAAAAACAAATATTCTCAACCAGAGGAATAAAACAAATAAAACCAAACCAAACAAAGAAACAAACAAAAATAGAAACAACAAAACCTACCTTTCATACTTTACTAGACCAAAAGTAAAAACCTGTTCAGAATAAGCCATGTGAGAAAGATTGAAAACGCATCACTCTTGGAATTTCCTATGGCTTCTGGAGTCATAGAAAGCTCTGCCTAATTCTATCGCCATCTGTAGAAAAGCTTCTTTTTTTCTCTCACTTAAGATGACTTGTTGTCTACATGCTACTTGTTTTTTTTCCAGAATCAGTTCTCTAGCTTATCTGCAGTCTGTCACTCTGTGTCCTGAGGCTTCTGCCCCATCCCATGCCTTGATGCTTCACCAAAGAATCATACACATATACTGTGATAGAGAATATGCCATTCATCCCCCCATTCAAAAACTTATAGCAAATGTGTTTGTAACAGCCAGGAAAATACAAATATTCAAATTTCCTCTCACTTTTTAAGCCATTCCACCTAAAAAAGGATAGCATTTGGTAATATGTTTTAAATAGTAAATAAACACAATAAACATCAAAGAAGCTGACATTTATGTGATGCTGAGGAATTGCCATTTTATTTTCTAGACCATACTTGTCCCATTCTGACCCTTAATCTTTCTGTTGTTCAGAGTACTCTGTGGAGGTCACTACATCTCAACACCATGATGAAAACACATCTGAGGGCTTTGCAGAGAAATCTTTCGCCCATTACTTCTTTAGCAGCCAAACCCATCAAGTGCACCTTGCAAGTATCAGACTGTAGAGATGATATCTGGAATTGGGAAGTGGGCTGTAAATCTCACAAACTAATAGTTATTACCATAACAAAAAGCACAAATAGCATGTATTGTCAACTCTTTTGGAAGAGCAGCAAACAGTGACAGTCAAAACTTTAGAATAAGTAATTGTTTATTTCCTTTTATGTATGTATATTGGATTCATTTGTGCAAACTAGATGAATGTATCCCTTTAGGACAAATAAAGAATAAATCATAGTCTGAATAATAAAATCTAACAGCTGACATATTTGGAAAAATTATATTCAGATCTCCCAATAGACAGAAAATGCAATGAAACTTGCTTTCACGAGTTTTTAAAGCATAAATTTAAAAGCATTTTCTGTATTTTATTTTTTTTATTGTGGTGTTCTTCTCACTGTACCAATATTTAATTTGCATTGTTAGTTTACTGTTTTAAATGACAGTGATATGAGAATTCTACATGTATACATGCAATATAGAACTTCTGGAAGTTCTATATATAGGTGCCTTCTGAACAGCAACTTAAGAAATAGAAAAACAAAACTCCCTTGGTGAATTAATAAATATATGTAGATATTCATCCATTATTTGGATCACATATTTCCCAGAACTGCTTTTTTAAGACAGAGTTAGGGCCTAGTCTACTTCATCTAGCCATCTAACTTTTTTTGTGATTTCATCTGCCTAGTGCACCACTCTCCCTAAATAAATAAAGTTCTGCAATAGGTAGAAAGTGGCTTTTAAAGACCAATAGCCAAAAAAGCATTTCAGTCTAACATGGGGTCCTTTTCTATCGACTATGATATCTTTATCAAATGTCAAAACTTTCTGTAGGTGATGGATCCTGTAGAATGTTCCATGTTTTCCAACCAGTCTGTGAGTTAGAACAAATAGTGCACCACTGAAGTTCTATTGTCTGCATTTAGAGATAATCCAATAGACATGGTCACTGGAACTGTGGTCTTGGGGAGACAAATAGGTGAAAGACCCCTTGCCTGGAATTATCATTACGAATAAATAATAGTATTTTGACATAGAATGGTTGGCCAAATCACAGAATCCAGAGTTTTGTGGGGGATTTTATGGCACCGGATAAAAGCTATATCATGTCTTTTTGAGGACTGCTTCCTAAATAAACAATGTTAGAAAAAAATAATACATACTGTTGTACTTCTGCTAAGTGCTGTGCAAATACACCAGGTGTAAGTCTTAAGTATCAAAGAAGTCTATTTCAAATATGGAGCTGTGATACATGTAGACAGGTTTAAAATAAGTAATGAGAACAAAGCTCAGAAGAACACATTATCCTATATGATTTGCTTAACATTATTCTTTTAATTGAAGTTCAAGAATCTTCTCTTATAAATATGTGATAAATCACAAGTGGCAGATGCTGAAAATTAATCTATTCCCTAATGCCTTTCTGGTATCTCTACAATAAGAGTTATTATCGTGTTGCTATTGTTACTTTAGAAAAGACTGGTAATTTTGGTAACAGTGAGTAGATTATAACAGCCTTTCTGGCTTTGCTGCACAGAAAGAGGTCCAAAAGAAACTGAAGCCAGCAGTGAGGCTTTATGCTATCCTGCCATACTGAGTCACTAATTTTTCATGTTTCACTTTAGCCGTTACCAGTGTGTTTTTAAAAACCTATCATTTATTTGTTTCTTCCTCGAAAACATTTTAAGAATAATATTCGTTATGCATGACTGAGTTATCTGGCTTTGCGTGGATTTTTAGATAATAACATCCTCTGGGCCACACGGCATGGAGGGGCTCGTTTACAATGTTCAAGCTCTCTTGGATCAGACTTTTTGCATCCATGCTATAAACCATTTGGACTGCAGCTGGTCTGACTCTTATAGAGATAGAGTACCCCGGAATCATCACTGTTGTTTTGTGCAGGTTTTTTTCAGTTCAAAGAATGTAACATAATATGGAGGTTGTGTTACAGTTTATTGTTTTAGAATGGATGAAAAAAGGGTCTGGCATAAGGATAAAGAGGAGGATTCTGGAGATGCACAAATTGCTGGGATAAGTGTTGGTGGACTTGGAAAAGGGAAAAAAAGCCACTTGGGTTTTTTTTATCCCACTGTGAACAGATCTGAAGTGAAGCCACCAATGCCCAGATATTTTCTTGGAGAGCATGCTGTTAGCAATCCAAATCAGCCATGGATCAAAGGAACACTAACTGGTGTGAAGAAAGCGTTTCAGGTTTGTGGTCGTTCTCTATAGCAGTAGTACTCAGCCTCTTTCACTGTGTTAAAATAATTCAAAACAGAAAAGGTTTAAAAAAGAATTCCGTATTTCAAGAAATCCAGATACTGAAGGTATTCTTTACTTATTTTTATGAAGTAATACAACATCACAATGTTCATCATGTTTGTATAGAAAAACAAACTGAAGTCTTACACAGAAAGTGAAAAATACCAATAAAAGCCCATGGAGTGGTATTTTACATTTATGTATGTTGGTTTTTTAAATGTTTTTTGTAATTTTTTTCTATAGACACTAAAGTACATTAATTTCCAATTTTTAAAAAACATCCATAACTATTATCTTCATGTAATTACTCATCTCTCTTCTTTCTTACATATGCTGCTCTAAACACTGAGTTCAACCATGCCTCCTGTATTCTTATGAAACGCACTTCTCAGAAAGTGTTCCTGTGTATTAGTTTCTGAAAACTATAAAATTGCAAAGTTTCTACGTGTCTGTATTTTATGCAGTGAGTTTCTAACTTTGTCTATGTCTTGAAAATCAGTATTAAATTTAGAGTTTCCTTACTCTCCCTTAAAACCTCTCTCCATATATTATGAATTTCACACTGAAAAGTGTTAATCATACCTGAAGAAGTGTATAATGAAATCTTCATTTTCTATCACTGTTAACCATAGATGCAGATGGAAAATTGGAGGAGAAGCCCATATTTTTATGTTTGTTGTTTTTCCATCATGATTTATCAATGATGTTGAAGGGATAAGCTGCTGAATATTAAACAATAGTAAACACTTCTGATTTCGATGTAGCCAGAAGTTTATTTGAAAATACATAAATCTTTTGTGCATTAAGCAATTTAAGGCTGAAATAACACAATAAAATACAGCTAGCGCACAGTTATAACCTGGAGGATTATTTTTGACTGTTGACATTTATTTTGTGATTATAGAATAGGCTTGACCTGAATGGATATGTCATATGTGCTGTTTCAGAGAGTACTGGAAGCAATTGAAAAAGTAAAGTTCCTAGTCATTCTTTACTTTAAAAAGCAAATTTACTGAGAAATAGGTAGTGATGATGATATTTCTCAAAGACATACTGCACTGGAAAAAGCTTATTGCATCCTTAGGAGAATGGAAACTTTATAAATATGATTTTCATATGAGGTATTGAAAGAGAACATACCCTGCCCTAGACTACGGGGTTTTATGGAATAATTGCAAAGGTAAAAATACGTTCTTTCATCTGTTCTGTTCATTTGGGCTAGACTAGGACTTTGAAACAATGATGGTGTGGAGAGTCCTTTTGTTAACAAAAGCATAGGCCCTCTAGTTCTTTTTAAAGTTCTGATTTCTTTTTGCTTATTTTTTTTTTCCCTGCAGAAAGTTTGTTACTATAAGAGTTCATCAGAATACTTACAGCAAAGCTTTTGACTAGCAAACAAAATTTCCCATTCTGTTACTAGTGCCCAGCTGCAGTTCTGCTACAGAATCTGTCAATAGTTGTGCCTGTCTTTGCTGAAAGACAGAGAAAAGAGACCAGCAGTGAATATATCTTTCCTTTACATATTGTTGTCCCTTTGGTAATACTTGTGGAAATTCTGTTGATTGGTGCACTTAATGACTTTCATTTTGGAATTTGATGTAAGGAATGGCTCCAAAATATGTCAAAGAAGATGTAAAAAATTTAGGTTGGTGAACTAACATAACAAATTTTTTTAGTAAATTGTGTTAAATACATGTTCCTGCAGAACTATTGATCAAAAGTAGTTCATAGTTTGAAGAGTACTTTCTGATTAATCTGAGTCAGCTATGCCTGTCATGTCACTTTTTTTTCCTTTTAAAGATCATTAATAAATGAGAAGTTAATTTTAATCAGCATTAGAGATGCCACAGGCCATCCACAATGTGAGATAATTTATGATTCTAATGTAATCAATAGGATAAATTGAGGTGCAAACATTGCTTATGATTGCACACAAGAACAACTGTATTCAAAACCACATTTAACCTATCTGTTTAGCACAAACAGAAATTCCACAGACTTGTTTTTCTATTTAATTTTCAGTTTTTCTATTTAATTTTGCTTTCCTTAGGGGAAAGCAAAATTAATGCCATTTACCATAGCTTTAGGTGGAGAGAATGCACTCTTCCTTTCCCCAAAATTTTCCATTTATTCACCTCTTTTTACATGTGACTAGTAAATACATGTTTCCACATGTTTAAAAATACTGACAACTGTTATCACTGCTAACAGTTGTCTTGGGTTTCAGAGGTAGGGATTTTGGAGCTTAGTATATATTTTCAGATTCTAGGACACGTTTTGTTCCTGCTGGACCTAGAATCACTTTCTGCTTGGTCATTCTTCTGTTCATGACCTGCAAAGCCAGTTTGAGCAAGTCTTTGAAGAAAATTAATTGCATGGATGCCTAAAAAACCCTCTAATAGCTCTATGTTTGTTACTGGGCTGAGTGGGTTCTTGCTGTCTTTATTGCCAGAAGCTGTGAAAGAAAATATTCTTGCACAGTAAAAAGAAGATTAAAGACAGCTCAGCACTGTAAATGGAACAAAATGCCAAAGCATTTTAAAGATAGCACATATATAACATCTCACAATTAAAATATAGAAAATCCTAAATATAACTTGGGTACTAAAAATTTGAATACTTTCAATTCTTGTTCTTAAAATACTAAATATTGCTGTGGTAAATCTTAATGCATTTTTCCTCCTACTTCCTTCCTTACAGCAAGAATATTGTTGCCATTCCCAGTGATGGAAGAAATCTCCACTTTTAATTCAAATGCAGAGTTCATTTTATTTATTTATACTTCAACTTCTTCCATACTAACATAGGGGAAAATGCAAAAATTCCATAATAGATGGATACACATTCCAAAATCCTTCCCTTCTTCAGCGATCAATATGAAGTTCTTACCAATGAAAATGGGAACTCTCCATGAAATGTGACGTCAGGCTTCCCTTTTGTAAACTTTCAACAGTATAAAACTTATACCCTTACTCTTCTTACAAAAATGCAGTTATGTTTGAGTCTACTAAACTATTTGGCATTAAGACCATGATGTGACAAGATGTTCTATTGATACATTGAGTTACTACCTTTTACATTTACAATTCTTCGTTAACTTCTCATTACATTTCCAAAGTGCTCACAGACAGGAAAATAGGATATATTGTTCCACCTTCTCTGCAGTATGTTGATATTATGAGCAAATTGTCAGAAAGTGATGGCAAGTGCTTCTCACTCTTCTCTGAACACCTAAACAAGGGTGATAAGTGTTAAATAACTGGTGTTGTGAAAGGAGACACATTACTGGACTGCATAATCAAATAACTTTAAGACACTCTGAACAACCATTTACAGTTTTTGTCGCTTCTTGGAGCTGTATTGAGGGCACTACAAAAAATGCCTGAAGGTGCATGCAATGAATTGGCATCGTCATTGGATGCTACACTGGCATCATTTCCTAATCAATTCACTCAGGTTTTTGTGTTGATGTGGTTCAATGTAGGTTGGTGTCAGAGCTCTGCAAACTGTGGAGAAAAATGTGGCTGGATTCAGCCCTTTGCACTCCTGTAATCCTGGCCAAAATCACCATGTGAGGTGGCCTAAAGGAAGCCTGTAAAGGACAGCAAACAAAAACATGCACTAATGCCTGTCAAAAGCCACTCAAAATTATGGCTCATTTCAGCAGACCTGGAAAGAAAAAAAATATTTTATTTCTTTGTGACTTTTTCATCAGCAGCACTTTTGCATGATTTAATGATATTTTCTGAATGCACCATAGGACAAGTACTGCTTGTGTTTCTCAGACACATCCAAGGCTGTAAATATATTTTGGATTCTAATAGTCTCCTAGTATTTATAGCCCACTGCTCTTACATACACAGACACACAGACACACAGACAAAAAACAACAACAACAACAAAACTCTTTTTAATTACTTGTAAGTCTTTTTTTAATATGTTTTTTCTCCATATCTTCAAGCTAATCATCTTTCTAAATGAAGAAAAATAATTTAGTCAGATTTGTGGGTTTCTAGTTTCCTTATTTTCATTTTTTATAAGTTTATTCTGCTTTCATTTTAATAAGAATGTATGAGATAGTTCAACCCTTTGAAGTTCATGCAAGACAAACTTTGCTTACAAAGTAGGTTGATGAAGTTTTAATGCACAACATTTGCTTCCATTATTGCTTTACTGTTTTTCACAATATTGTATCTTCTCACTGAAATACCTGCATCCACCAGCATACCTGATACCATGATAGGTACAAATACAATTCCCTCAACTGCTCATCTTGCATAAAATCTCAGAGCAGCCCAACTTCATTCTGAAGCATGGTCCCTTTCTGCAGAATTGATAGTTACCTTTCATCCATCACAATTCCTTCTGAGCTAGGTAAGTGTGGCAGTGGGTCACTGTCNCAGAGTTCTTCTTGTGTAATCCTGGAATGCTGTGGGCTGAGCAAACTGATCCTGTTTCTATCATGTGATCCCAATGAGCTTGTGGCCAGGGAAGCTGAGAAATGTTGCTCCTATAGGATGCCAGTAATGTGTAATCACCTTCCCAACAGCAACTTCAAAAAGCTTCTTTGAATGAAAGCCTAAGATAATGCTTGACTTAAAAAGAATCAGCACACAGAATTCTAGCAAATCACTGTACAGTTTTCCAGTATAATTTTTAAACACTGCATAATATTTGAATTTGTGCTCTCGGGCAATGGAGACTAAAGCATTTTGGTACTGTTTAAGCTATTCTGATGTTGTGAAATCCAATGTATGACCAGATTATAACATTGTTTATATACAATAATGTATGGTGGTTGATCATGGCTGGGTGCCAGATGCCCTTCAAAGCTTCTCTGTCACTCCTCTATTCAGCTAGCTGTGGAGAGAAAATGTAACAAAATGCTCATGGGTTGAAATAAGTACAGGAAGTGATCACTCATCAGTTACTGTCACGAGCAAAACAAATTCAACACAGGGAAATCAGTTTAATTTATTACCAGTGAAATAAGAATGAAATAATAAATAAAATCTAATCTTGAAACACCTTCCCCTGGGCCCTTCCTTCTCTACCTCCCCCTCAGCAGTGCAGGGTGATGGGGAGTAATGATCAGTTCCTCACCTGTTGTCTCTGTCACTCCTCCCTCCACAGGGGCATGAGACTCCTGGCATTCTTCCTCTGCTCCAGCATAGGAGACAGTCCTCTACAAACTTCTCCAACATCCTTCTCATGGGATGAACTTCTTGTCAAACTGCTCCAGTATGGATCCCTTTCAAAGGGTGCAATCCTTCAGGAAGAACTGCTCTTGTGTGGGTCTCCTGGAAGGTCACGAGTCCTGCCAGCAAACCTGCCCTAATGTGGACTTCTCATTCCATAGTCCATAGGCCCTGCTAGGAGCTGCACCAGTGTGGGTTTCCCATGGCTCACAGCTTCCTTTGGGTTCCAGCATGTACCTCCATGGGCTGCAGATGGATCCCTGCTCCACCATGTACCTCCATGGGCTGCAGGGGAACAGTCTGACTCATCTCAGCCCTCACCACAGGCTGCAGGGCAATCTGCTCTGGGACTTGAAGCACCTTTTCCTCCACTGATCTTATCCTGTAGAACTGTTTCATATATCCTGACTGCCCTATCTGGCTGTCATTGAACATGAGTTTTGCCCCCTTTTTTAATCTCTTGTCTCAAAGGCAGTACCAGCACCGCTGATGGGCTCAGTTTTGGGCTGCAGCAGCTCTTGGAGCTGGCTGGCATTGGCTCCATCAGACACTGAGGAAGCCTCTAGCACCTTCTCATGGATGCCACCCCATAGCCCCCCTGAAACCTAAGGCTTGCCATGCAAACCCAATACACTGGTGTATATGTATACACATATTATTTATTATATTGATCCTTTAAATGATGGTAAAAAAATAAGTGACAGGAAAAAAAGTATAAAGTTAAGTGAAAAACTTACTAAAAAAAAAGAAGAGAGAGATTCCAAAATCTAGACATTTATATTTTTAAGTGAAGGAGAAAGACATAGAGAAAAATACAAAAATGAACAAACAAAAAAATTACAGCTGTTCAAAAGCTACCAAAAGGAAAGAGAGGTGTTTTCCATTTTAGAAAATTATTTCTGATTTCCTACAATTGGACAATACTGATTTTCAGCTAAGAACAGTGGTAAAAAATCTCCCAAAGTAGAGAGTTTTATAGCTTTCTTAGGTCACCTACAGACACCTCTAACAATAGTCTAGTATGTTGCCTTAAACTTTGTGGGAAGGGTCAAAGTATAGCAAATCTAATTATGTAAGTAGCAGAGAAGCTGGCTCTTAGCAAGGTTGATAACTGCAGCAAATTCAGAGAATCGGTCATCATCTTGGGAAAGAAAAAAAAGCTGATTTTTTTCCTTGTTTTTATTAGCATATATTATTGGTATATATTTATCTTCATATATTTATCTTCTTGAAATTAAAAGAATGAAAATGTGTTTAGATTGCTAGTTTGTAGACTTTTGCTTTGTATGCTGGAAAGTGGTGCATAAAAGCTCAAAAATGTCAGGTTTTAAGTCAGTAGTTGTAGAATACCTTACAAAAAACCTCAGTGAATAATAGTTGACATACTGTGCAGAAACAACTAAAATTGTCCTAAGTAGAAAGTGTGACTGAAATTATTTTGGATCAGTTTGAATCTATAGAGTCCTGGGAAAAAAAAAAAAAAAAAAAAAAAAAAAAAAAAAAAAAAAAAGCCCAAAGAACACACNAAAAAAAAAAAAAAGTATTTCATTTCTCAGACAAAGACTGGAGGCATAGCTTTGCTCAGGTTATGAAATATCCTTTGTGTTGTGACACAAAAATTTTAGGACATGTCAGTAATATTGGTTCAATGAACATGGTACACACTGTCTGTTAAATATTTTCTTAGAAACATCTAGAGGAATTAATTTTACTTAGAGTTTTCTGATTTAAATGTTCCCTAAGAAGCAAAGTTGAAGCGTAATCTCATCAACTATCTTCTTAAAACTTTCTAGAGCTGCTGAGAAAGCGTTAATAACTGGCAGTAGATTTCCCGTGCCCATCCATATGATGTGAGAGAGACTTAGGTTTGCCTTTAAACTGATTCCCTTGTTTCCTTGCACACCCTAGGAAGTCTGTAAAGAAAATATATTCAGAAGCTTAGTGTCAAGCTTTTGAGCAGATGTTCTTTCTGCTTATACACCTCTCAGCAGATATCTCTGACTTTTTCTCCCCAGTCATCAGCTAAAAGAAAGAAAGATATGCAATATCTTTCCTGCCAGCTACTGAGTTTAAGCCCCATCCTACTCCTTTTCTCCATGGGGAGATGAGCAAGACTTAAAAGAGTAGCCAAAGGCTATAAATTCCTGGAAGGAGACTGAAGTGTCAATACCAAAACAGAATGGGAAAAGGGAAAAGAGCCTAAGGATAAAAGCACAGAGTAAGAGATACCGAAGATGGACAGGACTGAAGAGGCAATGGAGAAAGATAATATTTTAAGTGCTGGAGAGTAGAAGAGGCAAAGTTTAACTAAAAGGCATTTAGAAACCAGTGAAACAAATACATAGAGCATAATCATGACCTCAAAAGAAACCTGGATTTTGGCCAATTTCATAAAGCTGGAAGTATGGTAGTTGAATGCAATTACATTTATTGTGGGAAACGTTTGTATGTTTGCAGGAAGTATAATTTCTGATCCTGAATCTTTTCAGCCATAAATTATGGCCTTGCAAAAGGAAATTTACCCTCTCAAATACAGCTGTATCACCTAATTGTTAGGGGTCAGTCTCTGACAGTGAAGTTTACTTTGCTGAGAGAGTTTCTGATTCATTGGAAAGGGCAAGAATCAGGCTTCTGACTCTGGAATAAAAAAACAGCTGCTAAAAAGGGAGATTGAGTGGGAAAAAGACTGTGTGCAGGGGGTTGGGTACTCATCTCATGGGCAAAAGCATGAATCTCTTTAAAAGTGAGATACAGAGCTACTTAGATTAATGCCATCCAGAATTATGGTGTACTCTGAGAAGGAGGTGCTGGCAAATGACGATTCAAGGAAAGAGGGCTGCCTAGAAAACAGAAGTAAAAGTGTATTCTAAATCATCATTTTTTCCAAAGATCTGAGGATTTCTTTAGATGCCATTTCAGTTTTGAGATGGAGATTTCCTGTAAAGCTAGACATTTATGAGAAACAAATAAGACTGGGGAGGCGGTGAAAGAGAACATGTAGGGAGGGATGTAAATGGTGTGAAAAGTGTGCTTACCAAAAAGTGGGAGGCCAGTGTTCAGTATTCTCTTGAGCCTGAGGAGTTTCAAACTCACATCTGCAGGAGCTAAAGGTAATTCCTTAATCACTAGGCTGGAGAATAATTGGATGACATGTGCATTTACATTATACAGTGAAAGACTGAGGCAGCTTACCACTATCAGTTGAAGTGCTTGGTGCCAAAAAGTAACAAGTTCAGGATTTTTCATTCTTGTGTTCTCTCTGACCATCTGCTTTGTATGAAGAAAAATAATATCTGATTGCAATGGATTTAAAGTTATCATTTTCTTACTGATGTGTAAGTTACTCAAACAAGTAAAGAAAAGAGTCTCGACACTTTCATGAATTTAATTGAATCCCACTGATGTCAAGGGGATTTATCATGCACTGGACTGAGGTTTAGCAAATAATACTTATCTCGACAGTTTCCAGCCAATGGTGAGGAGATTCTGCCTTCAGTTGCAAATGGATTAAGGCAAAATGGTTTCAGACATTCGATACTGCCACTTTTGTGGCAAGCTAATGAGCTCAGCCCTCACAAAGTGGTCTCAGGACATTATTTTCAAGTTAGCAACCCAGCAGTGTTTGAGCATTATATGGACAGCTGTTGTAAAGGGGTCACAAAGCCCTGTCAAAACAGCAGTCTTCTCTTGTTTTTTCAAAACCATAAATTAAACAGAACTCACTTCCAAAAAATCCACAGGCAAGGTTTTCACAGTCTGTGTCAATTAAATAACAGTATATTTGGTGATAGAGTCACGCAACCATTCTCTTTATTGTCCTAATTGTTTAAAGTGCTCCTGCTCCACTCTATTACTGGCAAAGTGACTTGACCTATCCTTTTCCTTATATTGCTTGCCTCCTGGCCTCACGCCTCCCCTCTAATTATTATTCAAATATCAGGATTTAAATCAGTAGGAAGATACTGAAACTGTTCTACCATCAATAGCTTTGCTTTTCTTGTACAGTGTTGATATGGTAAACATAACTTGTTAGAGGGCTGACAAAACATGACCTATTTGACAGGAAATCAAAATGCTGTAGTTAGCATTAGAAACCACGTACTGATTAAATATGAGAAAATTTTAGTTAGTCTAAAAGACAAATTAAATAACACAAAGATGAATTTCAAAAATGTTTAAGAAGATCTGAGGAGAAATGATTAAATACCTCTCTGGAAACTGGCATTAATTACCAGAGGACTTCTGAATTTGTTTTTAGTCTCTGTGTCCTCTTCTGGTATTCCAAGTTTTCAGTTTTAACTTGTTTTTCTCCTGTTGCTTACTACTTAGTCTCATACCAATTTTCTTTCACACTCTTCCCTTTTAGATTATTTTTGTGTTGCTCTTGTTCTCACTTCATTTTAACCATCAGCTTACTGTATATTTTTCTGTTCCTGTATAATCTAAGCAGTCTTTTGGTTTTTGCACATTTACATGGTCCTTCTTTTCTCCTTTCCATAAGTTTTTTTTCTTATTTTGCCTTTTTTTCTATTCCCACTGTTGCCTCACACTTACACTCAACCTTTCTTTTCTTCCTTTTCTATCCTTGTTGTCTCCCAAGCTGCAAATTTTCTTAACACCTTGGAGGCTCCCTGGAAACCACCTAAAAGAGCACTTAGATCTATAAGTTTATGAACACAGAGCTGAAATGCCAGATAATTTGAAACATACTGGCAGCAGACTGATGGTTATGGCAGTGCAAGAGCAAAATATATTGAAATTCTATGCAAAATGTAGGTTCTACTGTGAGATTTTTACATGCAGCTTGCACCTTTATGGACAGCAAAGTTAACCTCCACCACAGCTTATCTTCCGATGACAAAACACGGTGTGAAAGACCTACTAATCTATCTTTTATATGAACCTTTCAGAATGTTTTACTATTATATTTTTTATTCATTTTTAAACACACATAGGAAGATTTCCAAGCTTAACCATCATATAGTTCTGTACATTATATTTTATATCAGGACCCTGAGCTATTGCTCAATAAACTCGCATAATACAGAACTAGGCTGGGTACTGGAAAGTAATACAGCGTGTTTTTCCTCAAAGCAACTCACAGACACTGAGGTAATTAAGAATTTTCATTGCCAGCTAGAGGCTATTTCACCACTTTTGGTGGTGTTAGTAGGGGGTCAAAAACAATTCATCTTTATGAACCTTCGGTAAGTTAGTAACGTCTCAGATTATTTCCTCACAATCTGAGGAGCTCTGTTTGGAATTTCCTTACACCTTTTCAGCTGAATGATGTAATAAATAAATAGTTTTCTTTTCAACACTGCAGAATAATAATTTAAGAAGAGATAACTTTAACCCTGACACTGTACAGGGACTCTCCTTGAGCACGCTCAAGGTCCATCTTCTAAAAACCAATTGTTTTCTGATTGTATCATATTTGCACTCAAAAATGCTGATAGCATTAAAAAAGCTTTGTCTTTTAAGACACAAGAAAGCTATAAGTATTAATTTTGTCTATGCACTTAAACTCAAAATTATCCATATTTTCAGTTTTAAATATATACAGAGACACATAACATAAAAGTATTCCAGTGCATAGTCTGAAAAGCTCAAGATTGAACAAATAAATAAGTCTTTAGAATAACTTTTTTAGTAACATTATAAATAAATTAAATAGATAAGTAGGCATTAAAATTCTCAGAGACTGCTTGCAATCTGTCACCTAAGGTGAAAGTCACAAAAATCTTACAATGACCACTAATAAAATAGAAAAATGATAGTCTTAGTGTTATAAACCATTTTCCTAGTCATTTAAGGGCTGTGAACAAGACAGGATGCATTCATTTGTGGATTTCAGCACATATTTTGTCTCAGGAAGTTAAAAAATCTATCACAATACTAGAAGTAGGAAGGCATGTGGTTGAATAAATCCCTTGCTCTGTTAACTGCAAGTCAAAAAGAAATCAGTGCTTGCATTTATGAACAAAATTTCTCTAAGGATTGTACTTCTATCCAAACATATTTCAGGACTGCATTGAAATACAATAGAGTCCATTTGTGCCAGAAAACACGATATAGAACCATAGCATCATTAAGGTTGGAAAATACCTCCAAGATCATTGAGTCCAGCCTCTGGCTGATCACCACATCCAATCATTTCTTGAACAATTCCATGGATGGTAACTTCACCACTTCCCAGGGCAGCACGTTCCAATGCCTAACTACCCTTCCCATGAATAAATATTTCCTCATGTCCATCCTGAACCTCAGCTTGAGGCCATTTTCTCTTGTCCTGTTGCTGGCTGCCTGGGAGAAGAGGCCGACCCTCACGTGGGTACAGCCTCCTTTCAGATGGTTCTAGAGAGCAATGAGGTCTCCCTTGAGCCTCCTTTTCTCCAGGCAAAACAATCTCAGAGCCCTCAGCTGCTCCTCATATGGCTTACAGAGGACATTTCCAAACAAGCAACAGGTATAGATCACAGAGTTTCAGATGCATGATCTGTTTTCTTCATTGTTTGCACAAAACCCCTCTTCCATTTGCACTGTCATTTATAAACAGCCTCTAAATATTATTTTCCAATTTTTATTCACTTATGGGCAGGAGGTGAACGTTCTGTTTTGTGAATCTGTGTCCAAACTGGTAATCACGTGTAAGATCTGTCTTTCTGTTAGTCATCCTAATTTCCTTCTGAGAGGACATTGCATTTCTAAAGTAGTTTGTTGGTGTATTTTGTTTATTTGTCAGTGAATTTTATGGAAATACTCAAGAATTCACCACCCAGTCAAGGAGAATTTTCATTTTTTGTATAAATTTTAAAAAATAACAAACAAAATTGAAAAAACCCCAACAAAATAAATCAAAACCACTAGGAGTCATAGATTGCCTATGGCAGGAACTTGTTCCTGGTTGCAGAAAGTCACTTGCTTTTTTCAGAAAGAATCTTGAGTCCATTTTAAGGGCTTGAAGAACACAGCTAAAAAAAAGAAAAATTGAAACAGCTCTCACAAAAACCAGCTGCTATTATCGATGTAAATTCTAAAACTATTGGAAGTTGAAAATTGATAGATGAAGTTCTAGGCATTATCTTTATGCAAGGCAGATTTGGCAGACAGTCTATGTTTACTTGAAGAGTGATGTATAATTTCATTGTGACGCTGATTCTTCTTAGAACAAAACTAAAGCACAATCTGAATAATTGCCTGTTAATTGAGCTGTCATATATCCAATGGAAGACATTTGTTTGCTTATTTTTAAGTGCATGCATCTCTGCAAGCACAAATTTGGGCACTTGCCTGCTTTGGAAACTATGGGAAAATACACACTTGCTTGCAATTGTAATACAATTCATTTTCTTTGGGGTCTGTAGTATAGGGAAGGCAAACATAACTGGACCAGCTATCAGTCTGGCAAAAACTATATTGAAGATAACAAAGTTTCAGAGTGAGGAAATACAGACTAAACACGGATAAAATACAGGCAAAGATTTGGAAAAAAATTAAAAAGGAGACCTGAAAGATATGTCCAAATAGAAAGTGGCATACAGTGATATACAGACACAAAAGAGGGTATATTTATTCTATTCATAAAAGTATGAAGAGTACAGAAAAATATGAACAGCTTGATAAGGATGGAAGCCAAAGAAAAAATATTAAAACAATAGCTAAAAATAATAGGAAAAAAGTATGCTTGTCTGCCAAAACATATTTTATACGGATACTTAAATTGTAGAATCATAGAATAAGCTGAGTTGGAAGGGACCCACAAGAATCATCGAGTCCAACTTCTGGCCCTGCACAGAACCATTCCCAAGAGTGCCACCTGTGCCTGAGGATGTTTTTCAAATACTTCTTGAACTCTTCCAGGCTTGTTGATGTGCCCACCTTCCTGGGGAGCCTGTTCCAGTGTGTGACCATCTGGGTGAAAAACCTTTTCCAGATTTCCAACCTAAACCTTCTCCAACTCAGCCTCATATTATGATCAAAAATGATTCAGCTGAATGGCAACTTGGTATTACAATCTGTAGGCAAATTTTCTTTTAGCTTAAACAGTACCTTGTTTTCATCCTCCTTGAAACATACATTAAGTTGATACATGGTGTTATCCATGAAAGGTGGTGTTTTCTTCTGTTTTCTGATTATACATGTATGTATACACCTATGCATGGATTTTTATCATGACCTGCCTTACTGATCCAAAGATTTATTCTATTACAAAAGCTCCTTAATACTCCAGGATCTATCAAAGAGTTCAACAAATTATTTCCTAAAGATTTCATTATACAATTCTGCCTAAAGTGCACATTACTTGGCTGGTGTCCATTATAGTTTCTCTCCAGATCATGCTCCTAACATGACTTTCGGTAAAAGATGGAGTAAATCTTGTCTTAATATGCATGATCAGCCTTGCACATCCTTCAACATGAGGCATTATTAGTAAATAACAACAGCATTATTTTCCTTTTGAATGGAAAACACATTAAAAATTAATTTTGTTTTCTATTATGTTTCTATTTTTCTGTTTCTATTATTCTAATTTCTACATTCTATCACAGCCTAATATCATTAAATTCATTAATGTCTTTATTTTCCCTCAAGGAACATTCTAGTGGATGTGCCCTGGTTTTGACTGGGATAGAGTTATTTTTTTTTCCTAGGAGCTGGTACAGTGTTGTGTTTTGGATTTAGTATGAGAATAATGTTGAAAACATGAGGATGTTGTTCATTAGTGTTTATCTTCAGTCAAGGACTGTTCAGTTTCCCATGCTCAGACATGCTCAATAGGTGCACAAAATGCCAAGAAGGAATATATACAGGACAGATGACCTGATATTCCAAGGGGTTGTTCCATACAGAATATCACACCCAGTACATAAACTTGGAGGAGGTGATTGCTGCTTGGGGATGGACTGGAAAGTCCTGCAGGTTTTAACGGAAATTTAATTTTTAAATTCCATTTTAAGAAATTTCATTTCTTCCAGTTTTAGTATATTTTTCTGATATTTTTATATGAAAAAGTTTCCCAGTCTTAAGTGAGAAGAAAATGTTATTTGTCCCCCAGCCCTTGTATGCAAACAGTTTTCTCTTAGTTTCACTCACTGGCCTCTCCCTATGCCCATCTATTACCCACCCAAAAACTTCACTATTAATCTTTCAGATTGTGGTTTGTTTTTTGTTTTTGTTTTTTTTTTGAGACATTATGTCTTCCCACAGCAGGTCACCAAAGAAGCTATTTTTCGTTTCTGATCAGATATCCCCCACCTGGGAGAAGCTTTTTTTCAAGAGGAGGAGGAGACCGGAACAACTTATTACAGTTAGTTTAAAAAATAAAACAAAACACTTTCATTGTTATCTTTAGGATGCTAATTCTGAGGGGAATCAAAGGTTCAGCATATGCTGGTGTAAGTGTTTGGATACAAATGTGACTACAACAGTGTTTGTGAAATGAAAATTTAGAGTAGTGTTGACATCAATTGAAATACAATCAAAGGAAGTGTCACAAATAAACTTTTGTCTCCCTTAGGTCATGAAACTTTTGTTTCCAAGATCATGAATTCTGAATAAGCATGTATATGAATACAAATGCACAAATTGCTAAGGAAATAATCAAAATTTCTGAGGTTTGTTATTTTTAGATGCTTTCTTACTAGACAAAGTATGAATAAGTTAATATAAATACAAGAACTATTCAGAAAGAAGAAGAAGAAAGTGATTCAATACCAGCAGTAATCAAGGCTAGTTATATATTCTATTTAACTGAAATTTATAGATTTTAAAATATATTTCCATCAACACAGGTTTGCACCTGTGAATGGGCTGCATTTGTAGCTGTTTTTACCAACTTCAATGGAAATGTGATAAAGACATAAAATGAAAATAATATTCACATTAAAAATATCACAAGCGTATTTTTTGAAAATGTCTTTGAAACCTAGTCCTTTCAATACTACTCTGATAAAATAGAAATCTGTTGCAGACAGTATAGCTGTCATAGATCACATGCAGGAAGAGCCTTTACTGATTACGTGGTCCTTAATTTAGGATTTTCAGTCAGGAATCCAAAGTGTAGTGTAAAACAAAGAGTTAAATATATATATGTTAAGTAGACAAATGGAATTTCAGGTGCTTCTGTGAATACTAAATCATTGTTTTATTATTTAAGTATCTGTAGGTCTGTCACCAAACAGATCTTTTTAGGGTTACTGTTGACCTGTTTATTGACCAGTGTAAGCATATGCCATCCTCATCCCAGGGGTAATATTGAGGGTAAATAATATCCCTTACTTATAAGATATCTTTATATTTTTAATTATTCAATATTTTTATGGCAGGTTATATTTTTCTACTTCTAATGTATTTTCCTGGGTTACCAACATGCATGTTGTCATGAACAAGATCAAACAATGTGTGGTTTATGTGGAAAACCATGTTGTTCCATGTGGGCAAGCAGCGTGCAGCAAAATTCCATATCACAATCTATCAGTCAGAAATCTTTTCAGCTATACTTATGAAGATCTCCGTAGTGCCATCTTTTGCTGCATCAAAATTTACTCTTTTAGGCATGAACTCACTCATAGGCTGTGGAAAATGGAAGGAATTTGTTCAAATGGAATTCTTAATACGAGCACAAACTATCAGCTGAAATAGCAGTGCTTAATTCTATGTTTGTCTGATGTTATATTTATTTGAGAAAAATGAATACACCTTTATGTAGAAATATATAGTTAATAAGGATGCATATCTATTTGATTTTGCAGTAGCACACTCTAAACTTGTTTAGTTAACTTCAATTCTAAGTAGGGCAAATCAGCAATCAGTCCATGGGTTTTAATAGAGGATGATAGGGAAAAATAAAATCAAAACAATGTTTGATGTTACAAATTTTGAGGCACAAAATAGTCAGCTCTGCCTGTCATATTGCCTAGGTTTACTTTTTAACCTGCTTACCTCCTCATTTTCTTCACATGGTGAGCCTTTATGACTTAGCCTTTGCTGAGTTTCAACCGAAAACAAAGAAGAAGGAATAAAAAAAAATATTTTTAAGGGATTTACTTGCACTCCTCTCCAGGAGGCAACACTCCTAGGTTGAGAAATGGTTCTCTAAAGAACTGGGAATTGAGTGTTCTTAATCCACTAGATCTTACAATGACCAACTCTCCAAGGAGCTGCCTTGTTTCCATTATAACTTTTCTTTTATTGTGTGAAATATTTGAGAGAGAGTGTATGTGTGTGTATGTGCTTGTGTTCCTAAAGAACAAAGAAAACACAATGTAAGTTCAAAGTCTGTCACAGAAAGAGTTTTAGCTATGTGTGTGGTTCACGTAGATAAATCATTCTCTTTCAGAATATTCATTAAATTAACTAGAATTAGTCTCTTTGGACTGATGTATTAAAGTGAGCTGAAGAACATAGAAAAAAAAAGTGGAAATTTTTCTTTTCTTTTTTTTTCATTATCATAATAATTAACTACAATTAATTTAAAGAGAAAATGAAAACAAAAATTACTTAAAGCTTCAAAGAACTGGTTTAATTTAGCACCCTCATATAATCCTCCAAATGTGTTATTGTTAGTAAACACCTGCCGTTCTGAACCTGTGGACCAAACAATTTTTCAATTTCAGTTTTAGGTCCATGAGGGCGGATGTGAATGTAATTACACCCAGGGTGGGGTACATACAAGATATCAGACTAAATTTAAGAGTACAGTGTCTTTGCAAAAGATCAGGTAGGTTCTATTTTTTTACAATGTAAACATTTAGTTCTTCAAATGTTATGGTACCAGAACATTCTCATCTCCCACTGACATCAATGGACATGGGAGGTGGAGATCATTCACCACCACCCCCATCACTTGGCATCTGTTATCCCATCTTTGAGATATGTGTCACACTATACTAGAAGGAATCCAGGATTCATGGGGGTTACAAAAAGTAGTGAGCACAAAAGAACCTTACTCCATATTGTCGTGATGGAAATCTGTTTTCCAGCTCTTCTTCATAACAGAGCCTCTGTGTTTTGCACCATTGTAGTTTCACATAGGTTTTAGGACTCTGTGAATCCATGACACTCACTTGTGCAAACAGGCACCTGACTGCTCCCTCTCTTTTATCCATGAATCTCACTTATATTTTTTCATATTAGTAGAACAGGTTCTTCTCCTAGGTCACTACAACTTTATCTAGTTTATTCTCCTCTGATATCCATGTGACATCAGTTTCATCCCACTCAGCCCAAAGTGGTGTTTTGTTAGATATAGCTGGAAACATCCATTTTGAAGAGAATTAATAAGCTGAAGTCTATACCCAAAGTAATTGCTTGGTTTATATCTGTGATCCTAGATAGATAGATACTGCCACAGAATCATTCCACGCAAAATTGTAATCTGCAGTTAATCATAGGAAAAGAAACGGGATTTTAAACATGCTATTTTTTTTGTGCTTTTGCTAAGTTAATGCATCCTGCCCACACATTGTTATTGCTCTTCTGACCAATATTTGAATGTGTCAGAACCTGAAATTTGAATTCCTAGTTAAGCACGAAAATGCCTTTGTTTCCTTGGCTTAAGCGAATTAGTCAAGTTGTCAAAATTTGGAGCTTTTAGATTGCTCCTCCTCTAGCTGTTTGCAGTGTGGAATAAATATACATGCGATAATTATTGAAGTACCCATCATTTGTGTTACACAACAAAAACAAAATCCTCTTTGGAACATTAGGTGTGAAAAACTAACTCTTATTATTTTTATTTCGTTATATACATATAATTCTTCCCAATAAAAATAGCATAACCTTATTATGAACAAGCAACAAAACCCAAGGAAACACAAATAGATTCATTTTGAACTTGAACATGGAATTCAGTTTATTATAAGACCTAAGATCCACAAGTACAGAATGCATAAAAATAAGATTTCATGCCTTCATTTTTCTTCTATGATTGTTTCAAAATGTTAAAATTAAAACACTAATCATTTTTTATTGTCAAGAGAGTCATGGCACTTTACTAACAGGAGCATAAGGCCAGAGTCATGGTCACATTACTGTATATTAATAACTACGTATCATCTGAGTCTCATTGATCTCCTGTGTGCTTTCATCCGTATTTTAATTTTGATTAATTCACCTTCACTGTGATCTGGGTTATGCTGAATCCTTTCACAACTGCTGCACATTTGTGATTACCCAACCACAGAGTTTAAATGTAATTGCAGTCTGTATTCTACCCCTTCAGCCTCTGTGACTCTTTCCACCTCACCTTACTGTGCTAATAAATTTAGCTGCACAAAAGGAAGAATAGGCTAATGTGAAAGCATATAGCATAGCAGCAGAAGTAGGATAATGTGAACTTTTATAACTCTTTAGATAATATTCTTTACTCCACTGAACAACTTTATGTCCCTGATTGTTTCAAAGGAAGCAGACACTGTAATTTGAATCACACTCAAGCATGACTTTTCAAGAGACATGAGAGGAATTCTGGGAGAAAACAAAGCAGGGCTTGCCCAAGACATGCTTGGGTTTGTCTTACAAATATGAAGTGTACAGAAAGTTTTTTATACACTTTCATCTAATTTTTGACATGTCAGTTAATGGTAAGTTGAATTTTTCCCTAAGGACACCCATCCCTTTGAGGCAAGGTCTTCTGGATATGAAGTCAGGACAAATGTGAAAACAAAAATGTGGCGTAATAGAAACTAGCTTATAATGGGACTAAATTGAGAGGAAAAAAACCCCAAAACATTACTCCTGAGCAACTTATTTATTCCATGAGAAGCAAAATATATAAACAAACATAGACTCGCATTTCTCAAAAAAATTCCTACTTAATTTCTTGTTAAAGATCATTGTCTTCATAATATGAAAGCTATTAAATCGTTCATGTTTTAAATGAGTAAGTTCTAATTGTATTATTGAGATCATTATACAAGTCAGTAGATTATTAATACTCTAATGGACATTTGTGTTGCCACGTGGGAGAAACCTGGCAGAATGGTCTTTACCATGGGGAAATGCAAATATGAAAGACAACAAAACTGAGGAAAAAAGTGAGGCTATTACCATAAAACTTCTTTCCTACTGTAACTTTCTGGTTTAGTACCCTTACTGTGAATAAGTTAGTAAATCGTTTATTAACAAGGCACAAATTTAATGTTCAGTACAAAAAATCTACAGCTTCATCAAAACTCTTAAAAGTACATTTATAGGTATCTATGCAAATTAGAATGGTACAAATAAGATATATATGGCTTACTTCTCAATTAATGTATACAACTTGAGTTATTTTAACATATTATTTTTGATTGTCTGTTCTCATTCCCTTTTCTAAAATGATCTCTTTCAAACCCATGAAGATAAAAATACATTAAAGTCCT
>VWYP01016919.1:0-11968 GCA_013400435.1 Pycnonotus jocosus
TGTTGGATCATTTTTGGTCATGGTGGTGCTCCAAGGGCTGGAGCTGCTCTGGAGCCAGGCTGGGAGAGCTGGGAATGTTCCCCTGGAGAGGAGAAGGATCCAGGGAGAGCTCAGAGCCCCTGGCAGGGCCTGAAGGGGCTCCAGGAGAGCTGGAGAGGGACTGGGGACAAGGGCTGGAGGGACAGGACACAGGGAATGGCTTCAGATTGGCAATGGGGAGATTGAGCTGGGAGATTGGGAATTGGGAATTGCTGGCCGGGCTGGAATTGCCAGAGCAGCTGTGGCTGCCCCTGGATCCCTGGAATGTCCAAGTCCAGGCTGGAGCAGCCTGGGACAGTGGGAGGTGTCCCTGTCATGGAATCATCTCTAAAGTCACTTCCTACCCAAACAATCCAAGGATTCTCAGATTAACCAGTAAAAACCTGGGCTCTGCTGTTGCAGACCCTTCCCAGCGGATTTTTTTGGGAATGTCACCAGCACAGGGAGCTCCAAAGGAGCAGCAAATGTGCAAATAAATCTGCAACTGTTCTCTGAGACTCAGCAAAGTGCCAGCCTCGCTCCAAAGAGACCCCAAAGAACGGGGATGTGATCAAACAGCCCGAGATGAAACAACTTTTTGTCCTCAAACTCCTCACAAACAGTCCCTGCCCTCCCTCATTAATTACATTTTCAAAGTTATAAAATGCAGGCATCTCAAGCAAGCCCTATTTGCATTCAGCAGGTTTGGTTTGTTGTTTTTTTTTTTTTTTCCCACCCCCTCCCTGATCCACCCCAAAATTTTCCTTCAACGCCTCAGAACGTTCCTGCCTCCCCAATTTCCAGCGGCTCAAACACCACCCCCCAAATACATCGAGTTCTGCTCCATTTTCTGCACTGTTTTTAGGCTTTGGGACGAGAATTACGGAGCCCTGGCTGCTTCCCAAGGGGATGCAGGACATGAGGAATGCTCGGATTTGTGGCTGCTGATGGTCCTGCCTGTGTTTAACCTGCGACAACGGTGCCGCGGAGCAGCAAAACTCCAAATTTCTGATTTGAACCCTCAGTGAGCAGCCAGAGACCCTCTGAGGCTCCTTCTGTGCCCTCCCCGGAGGAGAATTTGGGGTCGTTTTGGTTGTTTCCCTCATTTTTTGTCCGTGATTTTGTTTTGAACCTTTCCCAGGGAACAAGAGGAGAATTCCACCCAAGCAGATGTGGAGCCCTGTGCAGATTTTGGAGAGATCCAAATCCAGCCTGGCCCTTGTTCCTGAGCACCAGAACGGGACATTTCCCATCTTCCAACACTTTCATGCCCAGACCCACCTCACTTCCAGGATCTTCCAAAATTCCCTGGGAATTCTGTGATCTCCTGGGTCTCACCATGAGCTGGGTCAGAGAGGCCAGGAAACCTTTCCTGGTGTCCAGGTGTTCCTGATCCCTTCCTGTTTCCTTCTCACGCGCGGGAAAAAGAGTTTGAGATCCTGGGAAAGGTTCTCCACTTGATTTTTAGGGATGATGGACTATAGAGCCACAGCAAGGAAATGGCCAAAGATCCCAGAATTCTGGGATGGTTTGGGTTGAAAAGGACCTTAAGGATTGTCCAGTCCCACCTCATGAACAGGGACATCTCCCACCATCCCAGGTTTCTCCAAGGTCCATCCAACCTGGCCAAACCATCCTGGAATGGATGAAACAACAAAATCTGCTCCGGTGCCCCAGGTGGGAGGAGCCCTGCAGTCCGTATTTATTTTTTTATCTGGAATTCCAGCCTGAATGGATCCATTTACTGCCCCAAACCCCTCATTCCCAGTGAATAAAACCCCACAGAAACCCTTCCCTGCTCTCTCGGCAGTAATTTGTCCACTGCTGTCAAATCAAGGGAAGGAAAATCCAAGATTTCATCCCAAGCTCTGAAGAGACACCGAATCTTTGTTTATTTTGGCTGCAGGCCAAAACAAAGTTGGGTCTGTCTTCAGCCTTGTCCAGGATTCCCTTAAACTCCATTATCCAAACAATTTAACAACTGTCCAAAAGATCTTTGTCACTGGTGATCATCCCAGTGTGGTCATTGAACTTTGTTCTTTACATGAAAATACATTTTGACATTTTTCCGTGGATAAGGAACAGGAAAAACTCGGATTTGTTGTTGCCAAAAATTCCCCTTTGCTGTCACGGAGCAGAAAAATACTGGAGAGGGAAATAACGGAGAGGAAATTAAAGATTCCTGGCTTAATTGTGAAATTTAATTATGAATAGAAGAGCAAAACCACACCCCAAATAAGAGAGTTTGTGGATATCAGCTCGGCATAATCAAAGTGTGGCACAGAATTCCAGAAGGACTTGGGTTGGAAGAGTCCATAAATCCCATCCAGTGCCACCCCTGCCACGGCAGGGACACCTCCCACTGTCCCAGGGACACCTCCCACTGTCCCCAGTGTCCAACCTGGCCTTGGGCACTGCCAGGGATCCAGGGGCAGCCACAGCTGTTCTGGCAATTCCAGCCCAGCCAGCAATTCCCAATTCCCAATCTCCCAGCCCAATCTCCCCTTTTCCAATCTGAAGCCATTCCCTGTGTCCTGTCCCTCCAGCCCTTGTCCCCAGTCCCTCTCCAGCTCTCCTGGAGCCCCTTCAGGCCCTGCCAGGGGCTCTCAGCTCTCCCTGGATTTTTCCCTTCTCCAGGTGAGCATTCCCAGCTCTTGGAGCAGCTCCAGCCCTGGGAGCAGCTCCATGGCCTCCTCCAACTCATCCCCACCTTCCCTGTCCTGAGAAGCCCAGACCTGGATGCAATTCCAGCCATCAGGACCAGTCTGGGTTGGAAGGAAATCTAAAATAATTCCAAAACCATTAAAAAATAGAGAAATGAAATAAATATTCTGAGTATTTAGGGATGATACTCCAACTTGGACCACTCTCAAAATCCAAATTCCTTAAATTGGGCATTCAGAATCATGGAATCGTTCAGTTTGGAGAAGTCCTCTGAGGTCACCAGGTCCAACCATCGACCCCCTCTGTGGTCACTACCAAACCTTGTCCTCATCCACGCATTTTGGGCACAATTCCAGGGATTGTGACCCCACCCCACCCCTGAGCAGCCTCTTCCAACACTTCCCAATCCATGAGGGAAAGACTCTGGGACAAGTGAGAAAATTCCAGGGATTTTGACCCCACCCCACCCCTGAGCAGCCTCTTCCAACCCTTCCCAATCCACGAGGGAAAGACTCTGCAACAAGTGAGAAAATTCCGCTTCCCCGCCGCTCCCTTGAAGGCTTGAAGCAAATTCCCGCTAAAAAAAGCCCCGAGTTCCCAACATTTCAGATCCTTCTGCTTCTCCTGTCAGCAGGGTTTGAGATGGAAGTTTTTGAAATCCCCCAACTTCCAGCAGCTCCCCGAACAATTAAGATGTCAAACGTCTCCTCCTGAAGCATCTCCAAACTTTTAAATATCAAGCAATTATTTGGCGCTTCCAAGACCAGATGCATTCCCACTTCCAATTTAAATGCAAATCCCACGGAGAGACTTCAGGGTTTTTTTGTCTCTGCTTTTAGAAACCGCTGCTAATTTTGCAAAGAAAAGGAATTTTTTTTATTATTATTATTATTCCTGTTTTTTTTCCGTGTGCTCGGCTTAATTAGCTCCCGGCTCCTTCGGAGCTGCTCTTTTCGAAGGAGGGGGAGGTTTGTGTTCCTTTGAATGATGAAAATTTCAGTTTACAACTCGCTCCAAATCTGATCCGTTCAGGAGATGAAGGAGAGATCAAAGGGGGAGAAGCTCAGCGTGGTTCCTCTTTTAACGGCTTTTAGAAGGAAAGATCCCACGGAAATTGGGGGTTGGGAATTGAGGATCTCTGAGACCTCCTCCAGCACAAACCATTCTGTAATTCTGAGAAATATCCAGGTGGGATTGAGCTCAGGCATGGAGACTCCACCCTACACCTGTGCCAGGGCTGGACAACAAATTTAGGGAAGAAATTTTCCCAAGTATCCAATCTAAAGCTCACGGAATCCCTGAGCTTGGAAAAGAGCTCCAAGATCAGAGTCCCAGCTGTGCCCACCCTGTCACCAGCCCAGAGCTCTGAGTGCCACCTCCAGGAATTCCTTGGGCACCTCCAGGGATGGGCACTCCAAACCTCCCTGGGCAATTCCTGAGCCCCCTTTCCATGGGGAAATTCCTGCTGCTGTCCACCCTGAGCCTCCCCTGGCCCAGCCTGAGGCTGTTCCCTCTCCTCCTGTCCCTGTTCCCTGCCAGCACAGCCCCACCCCCCCGGCTGTCCCCTCCTGCCAGGGACTTGTGCAGAGCCACAAGGTCCCCCCTGAGCCTCCTTTGCTCCAGGCTCAGCCCCTTCCCAGCTCCCTCAGGAATTCTCCAGCCCTTTCCCAGCTCCCTCAGGAATTTTCCAGCCCTTTCCCAGCTCCACTCCCTTCTCTGGACACTCTCCAGCCCCTCCAGGTCCTTCCGCATCCAGAACTGGGCACAGCCTTTGAGGTTCTCCAGCAGTTCCAGCCCAGGGGACAATCAGCACAATCCCATCCCTTCTCCTGCTGCCACAAAATTCCTGTTCCAATCCAGGTGCCTTTGGCCTCTTTCCCACCTGGCCACACCTGGGCAAAATTGGGGGAAAAAATGTGAACCTGAACACAAGGAGAGGGATCAGACAAATCCCATCTCCTGAAATCCCTTCTGCTGAATCCTCCCAGACCCACGTGGTGCCCACCAGGCTCCTCGTGATGTCCTCCAGAGCAGCAAATTCCCTTCAAAATCAAATTCCTGCTCACAAGAATTCCGGGAAGTCCTAACGAAAGGGCAGAGGGATCCATGAACCATCTCTGTTTTTATAGGAGAGCTTTTTATGGACTCATCCCTGACCCTCCAGCCTGGGAAGGGCTCACAGGCCTGAGCCCGTGGCAGATAATAAAAATAAATGGATTTATCCAACTCCAAAGCTCCACTTTTTTTCCCACATTCATTCCCAGAGCTGTAAACTTTTAGGGAACACGCTGGGAATTCATGGCTCAATTCAAACCTTTTGAAATCCCATCACCGAGGGCGTTTCTCCACAGAGGAGCTCCCTGTGGATATTCACCATTTTGGGATTCTCCAGGCAGGAAATAAGATGGGAAATCAGAATTATTAAGGCTGGAAAAGCCCTCAGAGATCATGGAGCCATCCCTAAATTTATTCCGTTGTCCCGCTTGCTGGAAGCTTTTCCTGGGATACAGAGAGGAAAAAAAGGATGGAAAAGAAATTTCAATTTCCTCCTCCTACAATTTCGTGGAAAATCCAACATTTTAGGATTTTAGAATTCCCAACCAAAGCCAGATGATTCCACACCTGCCAGATCCCATCCCTAAATTTATTCCATTCTCCAACTTGCTGGGAGATTTTCCCAGGATACAGAGAGGAAAAAAGGGTGGAAAAAACCCCAGGCTCCTCCTCCAATTTCATGGAAAATCCAACATTTTAGGATTTTAGAATTCCTAACCAAACTCAGATGATTCCACATCTGCCAGATCCCCATCCCTAAATTTATTCCATTCTCCCACTTGCTGGGAAATTTTCCCAGGATACAGAGAGGAAAAAAAGAAAAGAAAAAACAAGGCTCCTCCTCCACTTTCATGGAAAATCCAACATTTTAGGATTTTAGAATTCCCAACCAACCCCAGATGATTCCACATATGCCAGATCCCCATCCCTAAATTTATTCCATTCTCCCATTTGCCTGAAGCTTTTCCCAGAATACAAAGGGAACAAAAATTACAGGAAAAAAATCCCCTTCTGCCAATTCCATGGAAAACCCAACATTTTTGGGATTTTAGCATTCCCGACCACTCCCAGCTGATTCCAGGCAGTGACCACACCTGCCAGACCCACATCCCAAAATTTAATCAATTCTCCTTCCTGGCAGCCCTTCCCAGGATACAGAGAGGAAAGAAAGGATGGAAAAAAAGTTCCTTGTGCCAGTTCCATGGAAAATCCAACATTTTGGGATATGAGAATTCCCGAGCAATCCCAGAAGATTCCAGGCAGTGACCACAAGTCCAGATGTGCCGTTGCTCACCCTCCTGCCTGCCAGGAGTGGCCTGTTGGGTGACGAATGTCACCGCTGCCACCAAACCCCAATCCCAGCTCTGGGATAAAATTCCAGAGCTTTTCCCATGATCTGGTGCTCAGCAGCTCATGGGGGCCCTGCTCATGTTCCAGTTGATGGAATTTGGGATCATTCCAGAGGTCCGACCAGCCTTAATTTTATCCTTTGCTCCTCCAAACCCCAAGGGAAATTCCTAAAAGCAGCTTTGGGATAAGGAACAGGAAGGCAGGTGCAGAGCACAAAATCCTGGGATTTTCATTTAATTAAAAAAGCAACAAAAAGTTCATTAATTTCCCAATCTGAGCCTCCTCCTTCCGTTTTTATTCCTTAATTTTTTTTTTTCTTTTTTTGGCAGCTGCTCCTACAGTTCACACACCGTTTTTAAAGGGATAATCCAGAGGTGCTCCCAGCAATCCTGGCCTTAGAAGGGATTTCCCTGGAGTGCCTTTTGTTCGGGAAGAGCTTTCCGGCTGCTGTTGAGCACAGTCATTATTTTCCATTTCAGCTGACAGGGAATCCCACCCCTTGGAAAAAATGAACTCCCAGGATGAGGTTTCCACTTCCCAGAAGGCGAAAGTCAAACAGGCGGAGTCGAATGGAATTAAAAACGTGCTGCTGTTACAGTGGGAAAGAAGAAGGGATCCGATAAAAGATGGGAATGGGAGAAGGTGCTCGGGAGGGAATAAATGGAACAGGATGAGCAGGAATGGGCTGGAATCCCCATTCCTGCAGGGATTTAAAGCCCTGTGGAGGTGGCACTTGGGGACATGGGGCAATGGTGGCCTTGGCAGTGCTGGGGATGGTTGGACTCGATCATGGGGAGCTTTTCCAACCTCAGCAATTCTGTGCTTCCATGATTTTCCCTCACCCTGACATCCTTCCCAACTCTGGCAATGCTCTTGGCTTTGAGCTCTGTAAAACATTTCTGTGGCTCTCCCTGTGTCCCAGTCAAGGATGTTCTCCAGCAATTTCCTCTCTTATGGATGGAAAAGCCACCTTGGAATCAGAGAATCCTGAAACGGTTTGGAGTGGAAGGGACCTTAAAGCCCATCCCATTCCCATCCCATTCCATGGGCAGGAACTCCTTCCACCATCCCAGGCTGCTCCAACCTGGCCTTGGGCATTGCCAGGGATCCAGGGGCAGCCACAGCAAATCTGAGATTTCCAGCCCAGCCAGGAATTCCTTCCCAATATCCCATTTAATCTCCCCTTTTCCAATTTGAAGCCGTTTCCTGTGTCCTTTTCACTCCAGCCAGGAATTCCCAGTTCCCAATCTCCCAGCCCAATCTCCCCTTTTCCAATCTGAAGCCATTCCCTGTGTCCTGTCCCTCCATCCCTTGTCCCCAGTCCCTCTCCAGCTCTCCTGGAGCCCCTTTAGGTACCCTCAGCTCTCCCTGGATTCTTCTCCTCTCCAGGTGAACATTCCCAGCTCTCCCAGGCTCCAGCCCTGAGAGCAGCTCCATGGCCTCCTCCAACAAATCCACACCTTCCTTGTCCCAAGTCCCTCTCCACCTTTAACTCAGGTGTGGGTCACCAGCAGCCACAAAAATAGGAAAACATCCAGAAAAAAATCATGGAGCTGCTTCCATCATGGAATGAAGCACAGACAGCAAAGGGACACTCGGATAAAGACGCTGAAATTTAGAGAAATTTCAAGGGAAAACTTTTCCTCAGAGCCCTGCTGGTGCTTTGAGGGAACCAAACATTTATTTCTGGGTCGGATGGGGGGATTATTGTCAAATCCTGGGATTCGGGGTGCACTTGACACAAGGTGGGAATTCCATTTACCAAACTCTTCTCCTGCCTGGCGTGGAAGTTTCTATTTCCAGCAAATTCTCTTCTCTCCTCAGCTGCTGTGTGAAAATCCTGACCCACAACAGCAAAATGAGCCAACGTGAGAGAGAAATGAGTCAAAACGCTGAGAAATAAACAAGCAAAGTCAACCCAAACCCTGCTTTTCTCTCATCTTTCACTCCTCAACTCAGCATCACTTACAGCAAAAAAAATTTTTAAAAATCCAAGATTGGAATGGAGATTTTTTTTTTTTTCCTACTAAAGGGAAATTTTTTTACCCATTTAGCAGAAATAATAAAGGGGAAATAATAAAACTGGGGCGAGGAAGGAGCTGGGCTTCATTTATTTAATGCATTCTTCTGGCTGTGGTGGCTTCTCAGCATTAACAGGGCCACGGGAGCAGAGAGGGAAAAGGAATTGAAAACAACAAAACACCTCGAGTGTTTTAATGTTTGTTCAACACCTTGCGGCTCCCAGGCATCATCTTCAATAAATAAAACCGTGAGGGGATGTTGTTATTGTTTTTATTGTGATGCCGTGACTCCTGGAATTTGTGTCTGCAGGGATTTAGGGATGTGGCTTTTCCTCAGGGCTGGCTGGTGCTGGCTGCTGGGTCAATTAAAACATCGAGGTTTCTCTTCACACCAAGTTCTTCCTCTCTTTTTTCTCATCCCAAGCTGCTTTTCGCTCCCAATTCCTCTTCCCCACCTCATCCCCAGCGAATTAAAGTTCCCGAGCCATGGAATGCCAACAAAACCTCAGAGCCAAATGTCAGAAATTCAAACTCAAACGCGATATTCCAAATAAATCCGTGCCCAACTCCTGATCCAATCCAGGCGGATCCAATGCTCCCCTCCCTGACCCCCCAGGACAGAAACAGCTCCTAATTCCTCATCCTGCCGAAGAGCAGGAGATGTTGGGGAATAAGGAATGGGCAGGGGTTGTGGCTCCTGTGAAATATTCCCACATTGGCTCTTTATCCATCAGTTTTTCCCGAGTTTGAACAATCCTGGGTTATTCTTTCAAATTCCTGTAGCTTGGAGTTTATGTTTCACCGCCATTCCCAGATTAAATAGTGGAAAATGGGGTTCAGAGGAAGTGTTTGGTTCAGGGAGGTGAATCCTCCCTGATGATGCCAATCAGCCAACCCAGCTCTTTATCCAAACCAACTGCCCGTGTCCCAGGGATTTTCCAGAAGGGAATAAAGGAGCAGGGACAGATTCCCTCCAGCCAGGAGCAACTGTTGTGCAAGACCATTTTCAGAAACTTTTCCTGGTATTTCCTGGAATTGAAATGCAGGGATCAACCTAAAGCTCATTGAACATCAAACATTAAACCTCGAATGTTGCTGTCCCACTAGATAAGGACCGGAATAACCTTCCAGGAGAAGAGTCCGTGGTTTTCCAACCGCACTCACCTCTTACGATGATGTTGGTGGACTTTTTCGCGGGATTGCCGACGTTGTTGTTGGCGATGCAGCTGTAGGTGCCGGAATCCTCGGAGGTGATGGCGGGAATGGTCAGAGTGCCCCCGTTCAGGACGGTCTTGTCGGGCAGGGACCCCGCAGACCTCACCCAGGTCAGGCTGGGCGCCGGCTCCCCCCCGGTGGTCACGCACACCAAGGTGATGGCTTCTCCAGGGTTCACCACGATGGGATCGTCCACCAGGAGCTTGATGGAAGGGGATGCTGCAAAACAACAGGAATCGGAGAATCAGGGAATGGTTGGGATGGAAGGGATCTTAAAGGTCATCCCATTCCACCCATTCCACACCTTCCACTATCCCAGGCTGTTCCGAGCCCCGTCCACCCTGGCCTTGGGCACTGCCAGGGATCCAGGGGCAGCCACAGCTTCCTTGAGCATGCAGAGGCAGGTAGGGATTGGTGGATTGATGGGATCAGGGATGGATGGAAAAAGGAATTAGTAAAGAACATCCTTGGCATGGGAAGCCTGGAGTTCTCCTCCAGTCAGATCCTGCCACTCATCCATCCCTCTTCATCAACCTTCTCCCCAGCGAACTCCTGGGAACTTGGGAGCTGGGATGAATCCCTGGAGTTTGAATCCAGAGAGGACATCCATCTCCCTTGGGCCATCATCTCCCTGAACATGGAGAGACTGAACAATCCCGGACAGAGGCATTGTCCCCTCTCTGGGATGTACAACCTGCAGCTCACACCTAATTCCCAAAATTCCCATAAAATTCCCATAAAATCCTATGACCACGTGCAGTGGGAGCAGCCAGCACAGGTTGATGGGGAGACACTGCTGATCATGGAAAAAAGTGAACAAATTTAATTCTCTTTTTTGTCTCTCCTTTTCCATGAAATATTTCCATGTGACAAAAGAGGAGCAAAGGCTCAATAATAAAGGACAGGGCAGCAATTCATTGGATAATATAGATATGAATAAAATATGAATAATAAAAACAATATTAATATTAATATTAATAATATGAATATAAATAGATAACATATAAATGCTAAAATTAAAATAAAAATATTAAAATTAAAATTTAAAATATAAATATAATATAAATAAAAATATAAATAATATTAGTATTAATAAGATAGATATAAATTATATTAACATATAAATACTAAAAATAAAATAAAAAATTAAAATGAAAATTAAATATAAATCACACTCGGAGCTGTGACATCCTGTGTCCCCTGTGGTGAGGGATCCACCCTTGCTGGATCCAGGCTTTGCTCCAAAACATCCCTGAAGCTGCATAAATGATGAACCAATGTATAAATATCCACTGCTAGGCCAGTAAAAACAGCAATTCCCAAAAAAAAAAAAATCAGGAATGAAAGTGAAGGATTGACATTCTGGGCCAAGAATGCCAGCAGAAGTGGTAATAAAAAGGGAGAGGCAATAAAAATGTTACATTCCGAAATCACATCCCCATCCTTGTTATTACACCGAGATATTCCCGGGTGTTCTGCTTTAGATGGGAATCTTATTTCAATATTAAAGGAATACAAACCAAGCACTAGAGGCAAACACGGGAATCAGCCATAAAATCAGAGCTGGCTTTGTCTGGGCTTCACCCAGGAGGAATTTGCTTTGTCTGCATTTGGAAACGGGAACAAAATAAATGGGAAGAGCTTCCTTTGTGCCTGTCCTGGCACTGGGAGAATTGGGAACGTCGTATTTATGGAATATCCTGAGCTGGAAGGGATCCACCGTGATCATTGATCCGGCTCCTGGCCCTGCACAGACCCCCCAAAAATCCCACCCTGGGCATCCCTGGCAGAGCTGTCCAAGCACTCCTGGAACTTTGGGAATGTCCCCATTCCCTGGGGAGCCTGGGCAGTGCCCAGCACCCTCTGGAATAGTGGAAACTTCCCCTGAAATCCATCCTATCCCTCTTTGACAGCTCCAGCCACTCCCTCAGTCCTTGGTCACCAGCAGGAAATTCCTTAGGAGAGCAGAGATTGACAATCCAAACCCTCCCTTCCAGTTCTTCCCAGTTTTGGGCTTTTCAAATCCCTCCTGGCATTAATTCCTGGTTCAGGGAATTTAAAACCAAAGGAATTGGGCTCTTGTGGCTAAAAAATCCCAATCAGTCAGCTGTGCCAGCTGTGCCAGCTGTGCCAGGGCCTCTTTGCTCTCATCCTCTGAGCTCTCCTTCCATCAGCTGATGGATCCCCGATTTGGGATTCCAGCTGGGAAACTGGGAATTGTGCCACGTTCTCTGCTTAAAGAGACTTTTTTTTTTGGAGAAGGTGACAAAACCAGGGATCCAGGTACAACCAGAACCTGTGGGGTCAACACCCAGCTGGCACCTATTTCCCTCTGCCTTCCTCTCTCCTGGATTTCACCATTTTTCCTGAACAATTCCAGCACGGAGCCGCTCTTTGCTCTCACTTCCCATCAAAATCTCGAGACAGGGAACACGGGAGCCACGGATAACCCTTCAAAACTTGAAGGAAAAGATAAAAGCACCGACGTCAGCCCGAGCTGGTGGGGCCATTTCCATAATCCTGGGGATGAAAGGGAGCCCTTTGCCATCCTTCAGGAACAAAGCGGGATGGGATAAAAGGCTGGGACACGTCCCTTTCATCCCAGCACTCCAAACACAAAGTACATGGAAATCAGGGTTTGGATG
>VWYP01016921.1:0-70151 GCA_013400435.1 Pycnonotus jocosus
GCTTTCAAACCTCAACAGCAGGTACTTAATGTTTTTGCACACTTGGATTTCATAGAATGGGTGACCTTAGAAACACTATCTAGTTCCAACACTCCTGCCATGGGCAGGGGCACCTTGTATTAGACCAGGTTGCTCAGAGCCCCATCCAGCCTGGCCTTGAACACCTCCAGGGATGGGGCATCCACAGCATCACTAGACAACAGGTTCCAGTGCCTCACCACCCTCACAGTAAAGAATTTCTTCCTACTGCCTGGAATCTAAGTGTGCCTTCTTTCAGATTAAAGCCATTTACCCCTTGTCCTATCACTTCATGCTCTTGTAAAATAATCCCGCACCACTTCCATCAGGATGAATATCCAGAAAGTTTTTGGTAATATTAGAGATACAAGTATTTTTAAAAGAGTGATCTTTGGCTAGACAACCATATTTTCTGGTTCACTGTCTGCTGTGCTTTTCCCTTACATTCCCTTTCGTCTGTGCTGTTTCCTTGCAGCCCCTGCTGTGGAGCTGGCAGGCCAGGGGAGAGGGAAGCAGCCAACCAAAGCTCTTTGCACAGCAGTGCTCTTGCCACCACTGCTCTTCAGCAGGAAGCAGTAGGCATGTCAGTCTTTACAATTATTTGCTATTATCTTGTTCTTCCAGGCTTTGCTGCCTTCTGAGGCACAAAAAGTTTGGCCCACCTTGTCAATATTGTGTATTAACTCTACTTGTCAGTGCAGGGATTGCTTCACTGTTGTCCTTGCCAGGTCTGATGCTTAGTCATTGAATGTCTTTCCCTGACTTGCTTCTTGCTTCATTTTTCTTTCATGTCATGTAACATGCAAGAGCTTTTGCTGAATGATATATGCAGAATTATCCATCATTTTAATATATAAAGGCTTGATGCATACCTGAGTCTAATGAATAAGGAAATAGTTGTTTAAGTTGCAGTACTTAATTTATATTTTGTAGCTCAAAATAAACAGTACAAATCCATAGGCTTCTTTCCAGTTAATCATGCTTATAATACTACTGTGGAGCTGTGTGTCTTCTTTTCTCTATTTCTATTCCTTGCGTCCATCAACCTCACCCTTTGTTTATCCTCATTTGTCTTATTTTCTCTCAAGGCTCTAAATGACTTTGAGAAAAGGTCTTTTACTGGGTGTACAGCTCAGGTTGGAGCCTCTTAGCATAGGCAGTGGGAGTTTTCCGTGGGAGTGACACAGGTGAGAGACAGCAGTTGTGGCACCATCATTAAAGTAAAGAGGTAGGGCCAGTTTTAGGATGAGCATAAGCTCCAAATTATGATCTGGGTGCAAAATTGGAGTAGCCTGTTCCTCTGTTCTGCTCAAGTCTGTAGCTTAGTACCAAGCTTTTACAGAGCAATGCTTAGTCAGACCTGCACAGCTCAAGGAATTTTATCCAGTAATCTCTCTACCAGGGTCAGTAATGCATGTCTGAGCTGATCATCTCTCCTTGAAATGCGTTTGACAACTAAAAATGATATATATTAAAATAAATTCATCCTAAAAGAGAAGTATTCTCAAGGTATACTTTGAAGTCTGTTCCTCTTCCCTAAGACATTGTACTTTGCAACACATGTGAAAAATACAAGTTTGAGTTCTTTTCAGTAGAGAAAAAATAACTACAAAATATTTGAACATGAGTAATATTTTTTTTAGTAAGTCTGGATTGTCCTGGCATTCATTATATAATCCCATGTGTATGGAAATGTTGAATTTGCAATTTATTTGCATCATTTCAAGAGACAGCACCAGAAGGACTTACACAGGCCACATACTCAGCCAAAACTTAAAGCAGAAAGAAAACTGCGTGGTTTTAGCCCTAAAGCTGGAAATAGTGGCTTTATCAATGTGTATCTGTCGTACAACTCTTGACCAAACTTTTGGAGTTTGCATGCTCACAATAGGGAATTTTCTAGTGCTAACACTTTTTACAAATAGGCGGGACTTCCTTAGAGGTGGCACTTTGTCAGCCCGTGGTGTCTAAGAAGCAGCAGAAAAATAACCTCATTGTTACATTCCTTTTGTTTTCCAACTGCTACAGTCAGTTAGTTTTGTTAGATGTACATCATATGCTTCTTTCTAGGAAAGCACAGTAACTACTCTGAACACACGGTATGTGCCGTACACTCTGAGAACATTTCATGAGCAGCAGAAGTTTCTTGCAGCACCCTTGGTGTATTTTTGTGCTGGTGTGATTCCAGGGAGCCAAAGGTTGTCAGAGGTGAAATAAATGAAGTATTAGAAACTTATAATCTTCTTTTGGGGGATTTAATGAAATGTTCAAATAAGAAGAAAATAGCTATTAAACAGAAGTAAATGTAAACCTGGGGGAGGTAGATGGAGAGAATTGATAAAATATATTTTGTGTGAGTTTGACTACTTGCACCAGTTTTCATATAAATAAACATCATTAGGATGTGATTCCAAATCTTGGTGATCTTTTTTCAGCTGTGTACCACAGTATAGTGCCAGAGAGCTGAAGAGCTACAAATTGGAACTTTGCAACTTAATTTTCTCAGTGAGCTGAAAGCTTCTGTGCATTAGTAATAGCTTTAGTTAAGACTTCTTGGAGTTGTTCTTTGGTTATACTTTCAGGTCTGTATATATTTATTTTTCCAAATCAGTAATTTATAAAAGAAAGTGGAATATAGATTACATGGATGCTGGGATTATGCATGGAATATGGATTATATGGATTACATGGATCTGGGAATCTCTGTTAATAAAAGGCATAAAATGCTTTTTCTTGTCTAAGTAATTGTGAGGCTTGCTGGGATGGAGTGGGGACAAAAAATGAGCCCTGTTACCTTTTTCAGACTGGGTTTTTTCCACTGTATATGAGTTTTCTACATGGTTATTTTATTCTCCAAAATTTATCTGTGCAAGAATAAGCCAAATCAATGACTTGCAGCTTTTTTCCTCTTCATTGTTGCACGTGTGATTTTTACTGCACGTAAGACTTCTTTTACATTCCGCAGAAGCCTGCCAGGGTTTTCTGTTCTGTTTCAAAGCAAGAGTTCACATCTAAGTGTTTTCTCACTCTAGTGGTGGAACAGATCTGTTGAAGTGTGCTGTGATAACTCTGCAGAGAGTAAAAACTCAGGGGAACAGGAATCAAGCATTTGAAAAGGTGGAAAGGTATTTTTATTTTAATAAAAGTGATGAGCATTTTATTTTCCTTGGGTATGAATGCTGTTTGCCTTGCAAATGAGACTTCAGCTTCTCAAATCAAAGATCGTTTAAGCAGTTGGGAATGTATGAATGAAACAAAACATGGAGATTGCGAAAGTAATGCAAATGAATGAGGAATTGTATGTTTTTAAAAGTTGAAGTAAACTGAGTTGAGGGGATTTGAAACTGATATGTAATAAAAACCCAATCATTTAACTGCACTCAGAATTCTGCTTGTAATACAAATGGTTTAGCAACTGCATTTTCTCTTTGGATTCAAAGCTCTGTTTGAATGTCAGTGTTACATGCACTAGAAGACAAGAGCTTTGGGGTTTGCAAGTAAAACTTTTCTATGTGCATTTTCTTGCACGTGCCTGGTCAGGAGCACAGGTGACAAGCCTTGGACAGTTGCATCTCTTGGGATGCCACGTCACAGTTTGTCGTTTTGTAACCTAAAATCAGGGCTGCAGCCTGGGCATGCCAGCCACAGGCAATTCCTTCAGCAGGTGGCTTGTCTTTCACTCTGTAGGGGACTCCCTAGTGACAGCAGACAGTGACAGGGAGCCAGCATCTTTGGAACACGGTGTTATTTACTCATCCCCTGAAATTGTCTGTTGGATACACAATACAGCAGTGCACAAGATGTAGCTTTGTCTCCAGAGACAGTTATGTGGATAGGTTTGAGTTGCTCATTTATAAATTCCTCTTAGCCTAGATAAGTCTGTCCCTGGCAAGGAGAGCTGGCTTTGGCTGTGTTTTTACGAGATGAATTCACATCCCCAGTTTCAGCCCTGTGCACACATGCACACGGGTTGTTCTGGCACAGCCATACAGCTCTTGTGTGAGAGTTCTGCAAGTACCCAGAACAGGGACTGGATCTGGCTTAAAATTCAGAAAAACCCAACGTGTTCTGTGGCTTTTGTTTTGTGTGGCTGTGCAAACAGGCATGCTGGCATTGCTGTAGGGTGCAGGCAGCAGCATTTCAGTCAGGCTCTACCATGGGAGGCTCTTGAGGATGAAATCACATCATGAGTTTACAGCATGTCTGTGTGGGGGTCAGACTGTGCTCTTCTCACTGGCACAGTCGTGCTGGTTTTTTGTTTTCTTTCCCTGCTTCATTCAGACCTGTTCTCTTTTCTTGGAGTATGAAATCGCCTTTGATTCAGTTGTAAGCTTTGGGAAAATTAACACATTCAAATATGGATGGATTTATGCAGGCAGTCTCCCCAGTTAATGGTGTTGGCACTGTCAGTTCCTTTTGAAGCTGTGTCTTTGAGACATTTACCTGCTTGCTTATTTTCCTTTTTTTTTTTTTTCTGCTTCGAAGCTTGGCAACCCCTTTATAGCTCACTTTCTTCTTCAAGGAAGCAGAGTTAAAAGTTGAAGAGCACATCTGACAACACTGATCAAAAATAAGCATTTTTCTACTTCTTCCCTTTTCTACTTCTACCCTAACCTCTACCTCCCCTCAAGTTAATCTTTAAAACTTCCAGTGCAGTAGTTTACCAAAATAGTTAAATTTAAATATTTTGGGAGACACCTCCATCTTCTCTCTTCCTGACTGCCATTTTCTCCCGTGGGCTGATTATACTGCCTTGTTATCTGTGTTCACTCCTGGGGTTGGTTGCAGATACATCTCTAATGTGAGAAGATGGCAGAAGCTGCCACTGTTATTACAGGGTTTTGAATATGTTGTAGTCTGGTATTTTCCTGCTTCTAGAGCTCTTTGAAGAGCCTGAGAACCAGTTGTGTGTGCTTTTTGAAGTTCTTCCTCTTGAGTGAGGCAGGAATCCCAACTGGCTGTTCCTGCTGATATGTGAACCCAAGAGCTTTTCCTTAGGACTGCGTCCTGAAAAATGGATGTGGTGACATAATGGCCTCTTTGGTTTTTCACCCTTTTCCTTCACTCCTCCTCCCAGCTCACTGAGGAGAAGCATGTAGATGCATGCCTGAAACCATGCAGAGATACTTGGATTGGCATGCAAAAGCAATTGCAGATTGTCTGTGTTTGTGTTTGCTGGGGAAGCCTTAGAATGTAATGGCAGTCTGATTGTTACTGCATTCGGGTTTCAATGCTTGAAACAGCGAAACTGTATGAAGTCGTATGTAGTAATTTGAATGAAACAAGATAAAATCAAGAGGAAAGGAAGTGATGAAGGGCCTTTAGCATGCCCTTATTAAGACTGTAACCAAAATACATGTAGAATTTAGGATTAAAGACCTAGTCTGCTTTTACACTTCTCATCTGAATATTACAGTTTCAAAGGGGAGGGATTAGTTTGACTCGTCAGTTAACAGAGGAAAGAGATGAGAGGTGGAAAAATGTCTGATTCACCAGTCAGTGCACATCCGAAATTGTCATGTTAGGCTTTGGCTTATTTTGGATATGCATGACTGCAATTTCCCTGTGCTTAATGCACGGAGATCAAGCATTTCAGGAGACCTGGCAAAAAGGATGGGAAGTGTTCTGTGTGCAGGGAGCCGCTGCCAGCCTTTGCCTGCACTGTGGCTGATGCCTGCACTGGTTCATCCTCATCCTTTGGCCACTGCAGCTGGGTGATGGGCTCTGGGACAAGCTTCAGCATGGGAGGACCACGTGTGGGCATGGCCTGCTGGGCTGCCCTGCTTTGATGAATTGCCTTTCAAGGCATTTCAAAAGCACGTGTGTGTTTGTGATAGATAAACTGGGTGTTGTTGAGGTAGTTGGTTTGAATGTTTTAATGGAGAGATATAAGCTGTAATTTTTTCAGTGGAGCAATGTGCCGTGCTCTATTCTCACCTCCATCCCTTCCTCCTTCCATTATTTCTTTTTGTTATTTTTCAGAAGCACAGGTAGTTGGACCCATAGATGTTTTGAGACTGATAGTGCTGTGATATGTCGGGAACACAACTGCTGTGGATATTCACTTTATCTAGGCCATTGTTCTACACTTGCGACAAATTATACATAGCTTGTTATGAACAGAACAAAGACTTTTCCGTATCATTGCCAGCCCTTAAGTGCAGTCAGGTTCATCTCCATACCTGAGTCTGCACAGCCTAAGAAAGTCTGTTTTTTTATAAATCTAAATAGAGAACATAAAAGTGATGCAGGAAAAGAATCCACATTTAGTCAGTTTGATGCAGTTTCCCCATGATGTGTCACTGTCTTGCAGTCCCTGCATTACTAGTAGCATTGCTTTTCAGGATGCTCTCCATAGGGCAGTTCTGCAGTGATCAGTGGTCCCAGCTGTGATGTCCCGTAGCACAGGCACCTCACAGCCACTTCGTTGGAGGCCACTTTGTCTGGTCTGATTGAATTAAGATTCTGTGAGCAGGGACTATGATCAGGAGTAGTCTATGGGGAATGTGGAGTATAGTTTGAAGAGCAAAGCAGAGAGCCCAACTCAAAACCAAGAGATAGCTCTTGGGGTGAAATTGCTGTCTAGGTTGATACTGCTGGCATTGAATATTCAGTGTGTTGAAGGAGAGATACCAGTTGGATGGGTGTGTATTTTGTGTGTTGTGGTATGCCAAGCTGATATGCAGAACTGATTTACTACTTAATGTTTGCCTCATGATGGGAGGTGGAGCTCAAAAACAACAGCCATTTAGTCCTCAGTTTCTTCTCCAGTTATGTTCCTTTATTGTCTTTCTGCATTTTATTATAGCTGCAGAAGAGTATGTTCCTCTAATGGAATAGAAGATGGTGACAGATATATATATAACTGAAGTCCTTATGCAATTACCACTGTAATAAAAACAGGAGATTCAGTAACTTTCTTTCAAAGCTGTAAACAAATGATGAAATGAAGGATCTGCTGGAGGTGATAATTTTCCATGAGGAGATTTGATGGTCTTGTGCACGCACGCGGAAGCTGCGGAGCTCCCAGGCCCTGCTTCTGGTCCTGGCAGCGACTGCTCTGGTGGTGAGCGAGTTGCATCACTTCTCCCCGCCTTCCGTGTTAAATAGTTTCCTCTATTAACTGGCCAAATGGTTTGTTTCCTCTGGAGCACTTCATCACGGAGCTGCCAAACCTGACATAGAGTGGATCCTGTCTCATTCTTTGCCGAGTCTCACTGAAGCCAGTGGGTGTGCTTGTTATGCTGTAATTAGACTTTGTTATGAGTAAGCAGCACCAGGCTATAAACTTAATATGCTTCTGAGGTGAGTGCTGCTTAAATAATAAGTAGCCTTCTGTTTTGTCTATCCAGTCTAGTTTAAGTCCAGTAAGCTTTCAAAATGAAACACTATATTGTATGGCTCTAATAATGTCCTGTAAATAGCAGCTATTTCATACTGCATTCAGAGTTGCCTTGTATTTGATGAAAATACATATGCTGATGTGACCCTTACTAATATACACTTTCTAATTCAAATAGCTTTCTTTTGCAAATGAGCTCTTCCTGGACCCTCTTGGCCTCAGCACTAATACTCATCTTGCATACTACTGTTCCTTCTAAAGCAATTATTGCTTACATGCTGTACGGTACTTGCTGTAACAAACATTTTCATATGGGATATAAAATAAAATAGAGCTAGATATTTCAAATTTAGCATTAGTTAGGACTGCTTAGGAAATCGTGGTTTGTTTCTTCTTCAGTTCTGTCTTCCTTTTGCTTCCCTGCCTATGAAAGCTGCACAGTCTGAATACTTTTGGAATAATATGACAGGGTTAGGAGGTGGATGATGGCCTTCAGTGAGACTTGGGAATGTATGAACTCACAGAGAACATGATCGTGTTGGTAGAAACGCAGCCTGCATTATTTTAAATTAGTAAGTCAGCTACAGAAATTCCAGTTGTCAGTGCATGACCCTTGAACTCTCTGTGCTATGTGGAGCCGTGGGAGAGGCATGATGGGAGAGCACATGTGAAGCTGCCTATATTGCCAAAAATCATGTAATTGTAGTGATTTCAAATGTGTTGGCTGTCCTTCCCTGGCCACCTGCAATCACTTCATCTGGCACGTCCTTTTCTCTCATGGCCATGTGGCCTCACACCGTGGGTTGGCTGTGCCATTGCAGCTCTGTAAGCTGTGCAGCTCTCCTGTGAGCTGGCATGGAAAAGGGAAAAAGGAAAAGGATCAGGCTTTTTTCATCAGTGTCACACACATGCTTGCTGGGTACAGCTAGCAGGGACAGGGAGAGGAGGGATGAGGTGGTGAGGAATGGCGATTGTTCAGGCTGCGTGCCGCTCTCAGTCTGAGCGGCAAGGCCGAGATGTCAGAGCACATCGCACAGCCAACTCACTGCCGGCTCAGGTGTTCCTGTGCAGAGCTTCAGGTGCTTTTGCTGATTGTGTATGCTTTTGACAAAGTGAATGTGGTTGATTTAATGTTCATGCACCATGTGGTTGGGACTGCTCAGGACACGGCAGGTTGGTGGCCAGCTCTCTGCTAGCAGCTTGCAGCTTCTGAAGCGGCACCAGACAGAAAGCGCTTCCTGCGTGCAGCCCCTGAGGAGCCACCGTGCCACCTCCTCCTGGGATGGGCTCTCCTGGCCCAGGGGGATTTCTTTAGGGATGAAAACAGGAAATATGTGAGGGCAGTATGGTGAAATGGTTACCACGAAGGGGGAATAAAGCATGAGGAGGGTAGGGGCTCCCCCTGAGGCACTCAGGCTGTGCTTGTGGTGAATCATCAGTGCTCTTCAGCACTGGGAGAGGCTTATGGCAGGCCCCAGAGGCACCACAAGAAGGGATGGGCAGGGCAGGTGTATTTTGTGTGGATTTTGACTTTCCCCTCAAGCTCTTTCTAAACAGAACAAGAGGAACAAAACCTTTGCCCCCAAATATTTCTTCATAAAAGGTGTAAAAACAACCACAAACCCCTTTGTGTTATGCAGATAATTGAGAGGGCACCTTAAACACCAAATTCAGTTGTTTGAAGTTATTTTTTGTTGAAGTTATATGTGTGCCTCTAAAATTTCAAGGTGATTAAATGTTTGTTTAACAAAAGAACTTGTTTTCTTTGAGCTAAACTAAATACCCAAGATTTGAAAGGACTTCTTAGGCAAAAGAGCCACCTTCTCATCCCAAGGACTAATTACTGCGGCCTTCTGTTTTCTCAGGAGTCTCATCCTCTTAGAATACATATTGCATTTTGAGAGCACATTTCCTTGCTCAGAGTTTCTCTTGTTGGGATTAGCTATTGTGGTGCTGTCACCCACCCTGCAGGGTTGCTCCTGCTTGGCTGCACGGGGGAGAGAAAAGGGGGAAATTACTGCAGTTCACAAAGATGCTTTGCCCTAATTATGATTCTTACATTGAGGAGCAATGGTCCACCCCAGTGCTGACCATGGGAAAGCACACACTTGCCAAGTGTGCACTCCTGGAGATCCAGGACAAGCCTAGATCTTTATACCTCTATTCAGGTATAAAGAAAATTTCTAATTCAGCTGCTCCAGGTGTGAGTTTGATCAATTTGTTTCTCTTTTTTTGTTCTGTTGTTTGTTTGTTTTCTCTTGCAAGTATATATGTTTTTTAAGGGAGGCAGGTGTTATTCCTTACAGCAGAAAAGAGCTTAAGTTTATTTTTATTTGGCTAAGTGAAAATAGGATGTCAGTACATGTACAGGGTACTTTTGGGGCAGTCAGAATGGCACCCACTACATGACCTTGATTACCCTAAGGGAACAGAAGTACTCTGGTTTTTAATTTTCACAATTTAAGCACAGTAAAATGCTGTCAAAAAAGGTTCATCAAGATCCTGTAAGTTTGATGAGGCCCTTTTCTTCTGTTATTTTTCCTTGCTAAGCTGCTTGGTTTTCCAGTGGCCTCCAAACTTTTGCATGCTGTGAAGTAACGAAGCAGAACATTAAATCTTTTAAATCCTAAGAGTGCCGGCAATCTACTGAGCATTTCACAGTGCTGTTGTCAGTGAAGAATGCTTGTGTATATTCTCTACATTGTAATCCCCTGAGTGTGAAATTAGATCTGGTACCAGTTTATTTTTCTCTTCTTTAAATCTTTTTCATATCAAATATTAAATGTACTTTAATCACACTATCTGTTTCTGAGTATATAAAGCAAAGGATTACCCTCTTGGTAAGTAGGCTTCCAACTTTTTTTTTTTTTTTTTTGTAGCACAGCCTAATGGAATAAGAGACTGTGAAGAATTATAGGCCTCTCCCCCTTTATTTTTATGTGTGAGCTCCTTTTGAATGTTTATTAATGTTGCTCCTATGGACCTCTTTTTTATATTTAAAAAATCTGCTTTAGTAACATATGGTCTTTTTGTGATCAAAGTTGAGCTTAATGAATTCTTTCAAAACATTACTTTGTTAAACATAATGACAGTATTGTATTAACTTCAAGTTTCAGTAGTACAGTACTAACAGGGTCTTAAATAGTTCTTATCCTTTACTCTGTTTCTGCTGATCACAAGTGTTAACTCACAAATCTTTTTTTTTTCTTTTTCTCCTCAGTTTAATCAAGTGAATACATTTTTTTTATATCTGTGTCTTCCGCTGTGAAATGAGACTAATGCTTACCTGGTGCATCGTGGAGTAATGTGAAACTAGGTAGTGTCTGAGATTTAGAGAGGGGCTCAGGAGAACAGGGAAAGTGTGTGAGTGACTGATATTTGGTAGCTGGCACGGATGTACAGTTATCTGCAAGGGTGAAAATATGTAGATGATGGAAAAGACATGAATGAGATTGAATTGGTTTAGTTTGTACAAAGAAACCTAGTAGTACAGATGGCTTAAACAGCTGAAATTGTGCTGCACTCACCAGCATGATGAAATCCTTTCTTGTGATATGGGAAGCCCCTGCGTTGTGAAGAATGGAGAAAGTTCAGATTCCTTTATGGAAAACTGAGCCACTTTAGGACATGTTCCTCCGAGGAGACAGCAGGTAGTGCTTTTTTTTTTGAGTTCTCTTGTGAGTTAATCTGGAGAGAGAATGGATAGCCAAGGGAGAAGCAAGTAAGGCCATTTCTGGATGTGGGCACTATTTGGGGAATTTATTTTATTTCTATGTAAAACAGATTTCTAGTCCCTCCTTACTGCAAGTAAATTTAAATAGGGAATTATATCTTTTTGTATTTAGTTGACCAGAGAAGAAAGGACTTGCTTTCATATTTGTGAAAGAACAAGTTGTCCTTGCTGTTGAGAATTGTTGCTCTTCATCTGAACATGAAGCTAGGTTTAAAAAAAAGTCTAACCGTGCACAAGGTCTCCCGCTGTAGAGAAACATATGTATTCTTTGCTTTAAGTGAATAAATTTTTTCACTGATTTATCTTCAGTCAGAACTGTAATGTGAAGTTGTGAGGGACTTCATTGTAATGAATCCTGGAATGGCAGGATTCATTGCCCTACTTAAAACAGTCAGGTAGGACTGTGGAAAACTTAAACTTCCTTATACTGATAAGCTCACAGGAGGTGCAGACTAAGACTAGCAAAGAATGAAGATTCTTTTTTCTTCAAAGCTGATTTGCAAAAATATTTTCATGCCTTTTAAGATAATAAGTAAGAGCTTTGAGTATTCACAGATATTCTTGTTTGAGACCAATCTAAGCTGCTTTTGTGCTTGAAGTATTCAGTAATTCTGTTCTGTGATTGTGGGTAGGTCAGAAGCAGTGTTTGTTGAAGCTGCATACTTTGCCTTCCTGTGGCCTTACATGTTTTTAGTGAAAAGTATGAACACTTGAAATGTTGGAATTTCCTTTAAGCATCAGCACTGTAGGCTTTCGCTTCTTCCATTTTCTTAAATCAGGATGAGTATGTCTGAAAAACTATGCTGACATGGCAGTTATTGTCCACATGACAAATGTTTACATTGTGTTGCAACATCAAGGAAACCTCATGCAAAAATTTTATTGTTTGACATTTGACATATAGGTGTATGTGGTTTCAGTATGCTGTTGCATCCCTTGTTTCCTGGAGAACCCTCTGATATAATAATAGTGGCATTTTTCTCATGTGTGAAACTTACTGCTGTTAGCTATGCTTTTCTGGCTTCTAGAGGTGTTTAATGAATCCTTCTCTTTGAAGTCCTGTGAGAGGTATAGCCAGATCAGAGTGGAGCAGACCCTCCTGTTTATCGCTTTCCTTGCAGGGAGAGTCATTCAGCTGCTGTGCTGAATCCTGCTCTGCTGCCTAGTGTGGCTCAGAGCAGTTCATTTCCCTGTGACCTTTCCTGTGAGAGCTGCTGTATTCACATTGGTCAGTGTAGTTCTTGCTCACACTTAATAAAGGCAGGTCCTTTTGATGCTGTTGGCACAATTCTGTATGCAAAGACTGCAATGATTTGGTCGTAGTTAAAGCTTAATGAAGTCATGTATGTTTGCTCATTTTCTGCCCAAAAAGCTTGGTGAGGACTTGTGTATGCCTTTGTCTTAGGCATGTGTCATACCCAGGATATAAGTTTTGTTTTAAAATTGAGCAGGGAAGTGTTGTGGAACCCATCTTTCATGATTTTTAGCATGTGTTTGTTTCAGTGGGACACTGTCTATGTAGAGAAAAATTCATTATTCAAAAGACCCCAGGTCAGCCAAGTGCAAAAAATTCTGTATGTCTACCATGGCTTATAATCTAAGCAATTTCATATTAAGAACTCGATCTAAAACACTTTGAAAAGCTTTCCTTCCTCCATTTCGGGTATTTAATGATTTTTTAAGTGAATACAGCAATAATCCTGTTGACTGGATGAATCTTCCAAATCTCATTACAATACTATTTTAATTGGAAAATGAAGGAAAAGCTGTTATAACCAGGGGCAAAGGCAAATACGAAAGAAGTGAGAATCCTCAGAGGGACTCCATCCCTTGCTGGAGTGGCCTTTGGTATGTGCTTTAGCAACACATTTAAATTATTCATACAAAAAATTTCAATGTAAGTAATAACCATTCAGTGCTTTTTCAATAAAGTTCTTCTGAAGAACAAGAGCTTTTAAAAACCTGGTAGGTGTTGAGACCAGGTTTTGAAGATTTTAAAATAAATACTGCTCTTAGATAGACGTAGTCTTGTAGCTAATAATACTGAGAACTCAGTGGTGCCTTCCAGTGATCACAACTGCTTTATAAATGCTTTGTCTAGTCTTGCTTCTGTTAAAAATAATGAGAGTTTTGCCACAGGCTTCAGTGGAAGCAGGCTATGTCTCTTTAATTATTTGAGCTCTGCTTCACTGAAGTTTGGTAGTAATTGTGAAGTTAAAGCACAGGCACGGAGTCAGAGACCAGAGAAAAATCCTGGCCCTATGGAAATATGCTGTCTTCCATTGTGGGTTTCCTCACAGAGCTTTTTAATAACCTGTTCATCTGAGATAACTGCTGTTGTGTAGTTTTCTCTGTTTGTAAAGTGGAGGAAATAATATCACACATCATAAGGTGGTTGTGGGGCTTCATGTATTAATAATCTCTAATGGAGTGTTGATTGTCTTGGTTGAAGCATGATGTGGGTGTGTAGATAGATTATTGAATCTCTTGTAAATAATAAAGTTGTCTCCTCCAATTCACAACTGGAAACCTCGCAGAAAGAAATCCCATTTACTAAACAAAGGCATATTTATGCAGGTACCAATTAATTCTTTTAAGGTATCTGTTGCTGGATGGTGATTTCAGACAAGGGCATCTCCTCCTTGATGATCTTAATGGTGTTTTTTTGTATTTTTTCCACCTACTGCAGGAAATGAAAGAATCATGGCCCTGCCTTCACAGCATGTTCACGCAGTAGGGCATGCTGTGTTTCTTTGTGGAAAATGCCACGCTGTCACACACAAACGATGACAGCTTGTGCTGGCTGTGTTGCATCAGATCTCTCCTGTTGAAGAAGATCAACAAAGATGCTGAGGCATAGCCGTGGTTATCCCACCAGGGGGGCACTGTTGGGAATCTGAGGCTCAGAATTGGGTGTGTGACCTGCCCCTTTGCTCAGTGCCCAGCCTGGGAGCTCCACTGAGCTTCAATGCCAGTCGTGGGAGTTTGAGTGAGCCTGCAAATGTTGGGCTTCAGTCAGGACTTCCCTCAACCTGTGGTGAGACGCCACTCCACCCCATGTCTCACCACAGCCTTTCTCTGTGGCTTTGAAGAGGGCAGTTTGGAGGAAGTTCTGATTGATTTTTGCTTGACAGAGCTGGGATTTAGTATGCAAGTTATGAGACCCATAGGAATCATCAGCCAGCCCTTGCATCTCTTTGATGACTTGCTGTGGCAGCATTGTGGAGCAGTGCTGTGGTGAGACCTGTATATTCTGCAGTCCTGAAAGACATGAGAAGTATTTGCAACAGCTCTTTAATGTACAGCCTATGAGCAAAGGCAAAGTTAAATTAGAAGTAAGGGTGATGCAAAGGTTTGTGGCAATGCTGAGTTATATCTAAAAGTAGGAATTGCTGCAAAATGAATTGATGTCAGCAGCGGCCTAAGAAAACCTATCTGGGAATTGAATGGTGTCTCCTGCACTACTGTGGTCCTGCTCTCCATTCTTTGCTGAGCCATTTCAGTAAGCAGACAAAAACAAAACCCATGGGATGACACAACAGAAAAAAAAAAAAATTCTGTTGGGTAATGGGCTCAGGAGTGGAGGGCTGGGATGCCGGCAGACAGCAATTAGATGGGCTTAAGCTGCACGAAACTGGGGCCTCGGGGCTTCCTTCTGCTTCATCTCTCAGCTGTAACTGGCTGCTCTCTCCTCAGGCCAAGGCGAGGTTTGCAGCAGGAGCAGCCTGGGCTGGGGCTGGGGAGAGCCTCAGTGCCAGTGCAGCTCCTGGAGTGCTGGAGCTGTGTCTCTGCAGCTGGTCAGTCCTGTTCTTCTCTTGATGGGTTTCATTGGGAAATGAAGGAAATTTGAGTCCTGTCTTGAGCAGAACCTTGGCCCCTGTGCCTGTTGTGCCCTCCTTGCGCTGGCGCACGCGTGTTTGTGATCGCACAGAGACTCAGACGGCGGTGGAGAGGATGGAAACTTGCCCACAGAAGGTTTGATTTGCTTTACTTGACTTTGCCAGGTTATTTTTCAGCCGGATCAGCTCCTGGGGCTGTGTGTGTGCAGAAGCAGTTGGGTCCTTTGCCCAGCACAGGGAGAGCTGCGGGTGGGCAGCGCTGCTCCAGACGTCAAACCCCAGCCTCGGTGTGTCCTGTGCTGCCCTGATAGTCGGGGTAATTTGTTTGGGGTTCCCTTGAGAAAGCCATTTGTTATGAAAACTTAAATATGATAATGTTGCTTGACTAATTCCTCCCTCATTACCCATGTGATGTGCCACAGGGAACTGTGTGATTCCATTTTCCCCCAAGAATGCTGGATTTCAGTAACCTGTGCTAACACTACGTCTCTATTCTGGTAGCCTGGACTGAAACATTTATTGATGTTGTAAAGGTGTGTTCATTTCCAGTAGAATTTTCAGCTTTGCACTTTAATAAGAATACTTCAATATTTTAAGGTACTTTGAACTCATCTTGATGGAACACAGCTTTATTATTTTGTTAAAGCTTAGTGTCACTCATAAAATGTAAATTGCTTTAGAAAAGTGAATATTTCCTGTTGTTTTTAAAGCAAATGTCTTCATTTAGTTGTAGATAAGTGGTAGAGTTATTAATTTTTAAAATACATGTATGAAGCAAAGAAAGAGGAAAGAAATACATAAATAGGTAGAGTTGCTCTGTAGTTGCTTACTACAAATGCATTTATGCCTTAGACATCACTAAGTGAAATGCCCTCCTTTTACAAGTGCACTTGTTATTATCTCATCATGTTGACATAGATGAGTCAAATTAGAGTTCAGCAGTAACTATATTCGTTGGAAAAACTGAACAATATTAGTCTTAATGTTTCCCCTTATAATTATGGGAAATACATGATCCTATTTGTGGTACTGGCTGGCTACCCATACATCTAATAACTGTAATTGTTAACGTAGAAGTAAAACAGAAACATGGGGTTTTCTGGTGCTACATAAGTTTCTTTGGAGCTTGGTAACGATTGCAGTGAACATGCATTTTTGAAGATTAAGTAAACAAACAAACAAACAAAAGATCAGTTGGCAGGCTGACAACTTGCTACAGTTTCTGCTGACTCCTCTGAGTTTGCACTGTGATCGCCTTCCTTTGAAAACAGGACAAACGGGTTCAAATTTATCTGTCTGTGCTGTCTAAATTGGCTACTTTTCACTGTCACAGTGAATGAATTTTGATTAAAGAGATGCTTTGAGCAAAGGTGGTGACAGATTTATGCTGTGCAAAGCTTTACCTGGTGACCTGAGTGTCTAGGACTGGCATTATTCTGTATTTAGAAGGGGGCAATTGACTACAGCAGGAGCAACTGAAGGTTTTTATTAGAACTGTGCAGCATTTATAATTATGCAGCTGAAGGCCACATTTTGGTTTATGGATGAAAACTTTGCAATTTATTTTGGTGTATATAAAAGGTCAGAGTCCAAGTGCCCAGATTTTAACCTAAGTATTTGTCATTTTGAGTGCACAATACATTTTAAACCAAGCGAAAATAATAACAGAGAATGTTGCTGAGTAAACCTAAATCACTCAACCGCTTTAACAAAGTAAATAACAAAAAAAGGCAAAGACTCTCAACTCCTCGCTTTTTGGAGCAATACTGGTGAACTGAACGTCCACTTGGAGGATGTCAAAATTCAGATTTACGATACTATCAAATGCATGTCATTGTTCTCATAGTGCCGCACTCCAAATGGGGGAGATTTATAAATTGAAGTATAACTAAGAACACCTTTTAAAATGGGATTTAATATTTCACATGTTCCAGAAGCAGCATCTCTTTTTGGATGACCTTTTTGTTAGCTGCTTTGTATTTAGGACTTCAACTGTTGGGTAGATTTAAATAGTCTGCAATATTTAAAAGGAATGGAAAGTGTCCCTATCTGTGTATATGTATAAATAGATTAAAGCAGATGTCTGATGGGAGTAATTTCCTGCAGAAAGAAGATGCTGACTGAATGCACTTCATTCCTGCACCTGGATTTTTTGGGGGGTTTTTTGTTTGTTTTTGTTCTTGTTTTTTGGGGTTGTTTTTTTTTTTTTTGGTGTGTGTATGTGCTTGTATGTGTTTCATAGAACATCAAAAGCCTTTAATGAAGTCATCTGTCGATTGATAGCTTTCATATAAATTTAGAATGTTAAAGAACTTACCATCAATTATAGGAATAGTAAGGTGCCCATAGTATTTTCTTTCTAAGTGGCAGTTAAAGCAGTTTAATTTATATTAGTAAAACTGTTCAATTTTGAGTTCTTTATCTGTTGCTAGTCACTGTTCCATTTGATGTTTTTGTTTGGCGTAAACCTGAGTTTCGGGGTTTACTTCAGGGTCTCAAAATGAAATACTTTTCTCAGTTCTCCAGCCAGGATGTTTTCAGGCACTAGACTGTAGATTTTAGCTGGCTTAGGTCACCTTATATGCAAAGACTATTTTAAAGGAGGAAATTGATACGTTTGGGAATTTTAAAAATTTGTGCTCCTTTCAGGACTAGTACAACACTCATGAAGGTTTGGATGAATGTGTGGGTTGAGAAAATTGTTGTGCAGTTTGTGCAGGTACTTTATGCATTTGCTGCCTTGGTAACACTGATATCAGACCAGGTAAGGGCCAGAAGGGATGACAGGGATGGAAAGAAGGCAGTGTGCCTGCAGTGACTGCCTGGAGAGGCAGCCAAGTGGACCATTCCATGGGGAGGCTGGCCTCCACAGCCCTAGGAGAGGTACTTGCTTCCCATTCAGAGTCCGCAAGCAGATCCTGTATTTCTATTACAGTCTGTCCAGATTTAAAATCCCTGGAGTTCCTCAAGCCCATTATTTGGTAAGAGCACAGACTATTTTTACATGCAGTGTGTAAGGCCAATATTACACAGTCCAAGAGGATTACAAGAAAGTGTTAGTATGTGTTTAAAAAAACCCCAAACATATGATTGAGTTTATATTAATGCCTTTATGTAAAAAGTTGTTTTTGAAAAAGCATTCACGTTGCATCAAATCCAAGTTTAAATAATGAAGTCCAAGATTCTCCAGTTACTGATGAGTTTTATACATGGTGCTATTGTAATTTTTGGAAGAGACACAGGAGTGACTTCATTTGAATCAAGGGGTATGGCTCTTTTCCACCATCTCCTGGAACTGGTCTGAGAGAAACACATGTACTCTGTATCCTTCCACAGAACTACCAAGGGTCCACATTTACAAAGCCCTCATTAAAATGTGCTAGTCTTTCTCAAATCAGTAAAAACAAGAAATGAATTGCCAAGTTTATAAAACTATATGCTCTGCTCAACAACACTGCTTTCTCTTTCGCATGGTATATTTAAAGAAAAGCAGCCAGTCTGGTTCACATTTTCTAGGAATATTCCAGGCCCTAGTACCAGAAGTCTGTTCATTTTATTTACATTAGCTTCCCCCAAAGGGGAAGAAACATGCAGCACAGTGCTGTGTTAGCCTAGCCACTCTTTCTAGTGCTTCTGCAGGTTGCAGTAATTCTCCTGCTTATGGTCTCTCTAGAAAATGTGTTGATAACATGAGTGATCATCTTCAGGAGCACTAACAGGTGACAGGGAACAGTGGTGGGAGAATGGAGGGAATGGCTCATTTCAAGAAACAACTGGCAGGTGGTAAAATGAACACTTGTTTGGGAGAATTTTTGAACCAGTGATGAGGAGGCTGGTGCAAGTGAAGTTTCTGAGGGGGGCAGGTTGAAGGACAAAGGCTGATGGACAGAGTGCAGTTGGCTTGGAAAAGCAATGATGTGTTTGGCCTTCAGTATTTTCTCTTGCATATTTTTTTCCCTCCTTGCTGCATCAAGTGGGCTCAAGACATGTCAGACTCAGGGACAGTAGATGTCTGAGAATTCCAGCTTTGGATGCAATGGCTCTCTGCTGGAGAGCAGACTTTATCTCCATGAGAAACTTGATTTTAGCATCGTGTCTGTGTTGCTTTGTGTGGGCTTGAGCACTTTTGCTGGAGGCCAGCTGTGTTTGGGGAGCAGGCTGCACTGGTGGCACAAGGGGAATGCTGACAAAATCTGTATCACTTCAGGTTCATTTAGAGGCAAGGGCTTGTTGGCAGCTGTGGCAGGTAAATGAAACTGTGCAGCATCTTCCTTAGCTTGTGACAGGGAGCCCTTGGACCATGGGGCCTTGCAAGTGTCTTTCACTGTAAATGTGCCCCAAGTGCTGGGGCTGTTTCTGGGAGGCTGTTTCTAAGAGGCCATACTGCTGAGAATTTAGCAAATGGAATATAATAAAAACCAGGCTGAAGTGACATCATTTTCTGTTTCATAAGCACGCTCTGCATGTGTGGACAGTGCACAGATGTTTTGCTTTGATGACTTGCTGTGTAGGTTTATGGCCTCGGAATGTTGATAACTACAGAGGTTGGTTTTATTTTGAGCTGCATTAAATTCTGTGGAAGCATGTACCAAACTTTAAGTTACATGCCTGCAATTTTTAGGATGTTTTAGTCATAAAAACGGAATACTTTACTACTTAATGTTTTAAAGTTTTAAAATTTTTTATTACTCTTCCATTTTTAAGTTGCTAATTGTTTCCAGACATTTTTCACTATGATGAAGACCTTTGTCGATGTTTTCCTTTTATTTAATTTCTTTCTTTCCTTTTTTTTTTTTTTTCTTTTTTAAACATGCAGTGTGTTTTGATTCCATCCTCTTGCTAAAAAGTCACAGCTTTAAACTCATGACGTTTCTTGCCATCAGGTTTTCCTGCCACTGGTATCTGAAAAAAAGAAAAAAAAAGAAGAAATCCCTGGAGAATTTTCTAATGGTTTGTCTAAGCTTATGCTTGTATTTCAGACTAGACTCTATTGTGTCTAAGAGCAGGATTGATATAGGCTGCCTGAAACTGCTGATTGCTAGGGAACAGCTTTGCTAGATGAACATAACACATTCCATAGGTTTCTCCCTTTTATGGTCTCAGCTACAAATATTTTTTTTTGGTTTCAGTATATTTTAGTGAAGTATTCTGCTTTTAAATAGACATTCAACATATGTGTGTCTGCTTTAACAACGGGCCATCAAGCTATACATCAGATCAAAAAATCATTTTTCAGTTTGACTATATAATCCTACTAAATGGAGTTTATTTTTCCTTGTATGTCTTTTCTCTTGTTTGCCAAAGTTCCTGTTCCTTAATATTACCCCCAAGTTTCCTGGGAACTTACCAAGACCAGGACCCTATTTTGGTCTTTTATGTTGATGATTCAGAAATGCCATAAATTGAGAAGAGGAAATTAAGCAGTAATACAGATACAGTAGAGATGGTAGGCAGACAGCTTCAGCTGTGGACCATCAAATTGACAGTAGAGCATAGCTGCTGTTTCTTTAGCCATGATTTGTGTTTCAGAGCACTGAAAGGGATCAATAAAATGGAAGAAGTTTTGTATTTTATGTTGTATGAAGGCTGTGCTGAGTTCTCAAAACCCCCTCACCAACAACAAAACAAACAAAAACCCTACCCAAAACAAAAAAGAAAAAAAAAATCACGAAACAAAACCAACCCATGTTCAAATGCCCCACACCTGTAAAATTTCTGAAGGCAATGAAGCTTTAGGTCAGATGCCTTATGGGGGTGAGGAAAATACTTCTCTTTTCTGTCCCCAAATTGTGTCATCTTTCCTGTGGGCAGGGGATCATCTTCATTCTTCTGATAGAAACACCAGCCCTTGTTCTGCTGATTATCTTGTTTTCTTTCAAATCTTTCTTAGCAGTCTCCTATGTTGTCCAGCACTCTCACCATCGTCTCCCTTTGCATGGCATAAGAATGTGATTTTTTTTTTAATATTCCAAACTGTTGGTGAGTTCTAGTTCCAAAGCATTATTTTGGTTTAAAGAAATTATGGTTTGTTTTGAGTAACTGACTCTTATGCACTGCTTATCTCTTGCCAGCTGTCTGTTAATTTGATCACAACAGAAGAGTTACTTGGGCTATACCTCTTGTTTTCAAGGCAAACCTATCAATTAGTGGCTTAGTTTATTAAATGTCAATTAAAATATTTTCAGTATACCCTGATTAATATAGTCAGTCATTAATGCTGCTTCTTTCTCACCCCTCAATATATTGGCTTAACTTTTTCTAAGAAAGGACAAAAGAAAATGTCAGTGTATGGCAAACAAAGGTCACTTGACAAAATTTTTAGGTATGTGTCATCTTTAAATACAAAGTGTTAAATGTTGAATTTAGTCCCTTCTTGCTTTTTCTGAGAACAAAGTAGCTTTTTTTGGAAGCTGATCTATGAACTCAGCAGTAACCTGTCTCTTAGAAGAATATAAGGAAATATAAATAGGAAATTTTTCAATAGGGCCTTACAGTTTAATCTTTCACATAATTAAGTATAAAAATTGGTAAGCTCATTTATTGGTTAATTGGCTTGAGTAGGTGTCAGCAGTTGAATTGTAGTCTTGTGTTTTTGTCCTAAATTCATTGCTGATGCAGGAAAAATGAAATGGGAGAGGCAGAAAATAGATGAAGTACAAATCTTGTGACAGTAATTGATAGCTAGGTGGAGGCATCCATCCAGAGCTGCCTGCTTGTCTTTATACACACCCAGTTTAGTGTGATTGAGAAAGAGAATTTACAGAGCTGGTAAAGAAAGGGAGGGAGGTGGACTTGCTACTGACAGTCCCACTCTGGTGATCTCAGATGTTGCTTGCTTTGTGCTTAAAACAAACAAACAACTGTGGAATTGCTCTTTTCAGAATGAGAGCTTTTTTAAATTTGGGAGGTTTTTTAAGTCTGAATGAAACTGGAGTGATGAAACATTTTAAAAATTGAGATCTGATTTTCAGTAAACTCTCTGAGTAAAATAAGTATTGTAGGATAAGATTTTAAGTTTCTTTAAGTATTGAGCTAAATCATTTTTACCACTTGTGCTAATTTTTGGCTGTGTTTTTTGGGGGGAGACTGTGTGTTATTGGTTTGTACTGGCGAAAGCCTTTAGAGCCATATAGAAAGATTTCTTACTTTCATACAGCTGCTGCTTCAGTTTTTGCTTCTCTTCTAACCCTTGGGATCTTGCAGTATCTTTGTTGGTGTGCTTGTTCTTGCTACTTGGAGATGAGTTACCTACTTAACAAACTACTTTCACTACTAAGGGTGTGCATCCAATTATCCAATAGTGAAAAGCCTGTATGTTTTCTTTCTTCCACCCCGATGAGGCATTACCTCAACAGGAGTTAAAATTATTGTATGCAAGCACTCAGCACCCTCCCCAGAAAAACATCCCTTATCCTGCTCTAGCTGCATTCCTGCAGTCTAACTCCTTCCATAGCAGAGAATCTGGCTAAGATTTTTCCACCTGTAGATGTGGGTTTAAGCAAAGCACTCGGGATCTTGAGCTTACCCTCAAAAAACTTGTGAAACAAAAAGCGTTTTAAATACCTCTTGGGATTTGAACTTTTATGATGTTTAGGTTGTGTGAATTGCTGCATCCCTCAAATTAAATTTAGAAATTTTCACTTTCCTTTGAAGATAAAAGACATGACTCTTGCCCAGATACGTGACTCCCAAGAACTGGGATGTGGGAAGAAGCAGCACAAATATGATTCACCCTGGATTTTGCAGAAATTGGCAGCGCTGTGGAAGGCATTGAGGGAATGGTTCACAGGGATGCTGCCTCCCCCCACACCCTGCATGCAGAGCTGCTCTGTGGTTGCTCTGTGCTATCTTGCCTTCCTTGGCTTAGTTTCCCACTTGTGCTATCCTGGGAAACTGCGTTAGGAGAGGGAGTGATATTGGAGGGAATGTTTGATGAAGTTCAAGATATTTTCTCATGTGTCAGTTTGTGGCTCTGACTAACAGTGTCCGTGACTGGAGAAGAAAGCAGTCATTATGAGAAGCTGTGGGATGAGAGGGGAAGGTAGGAGGGGGCCAGCCTCCCTGCAAGGAGACGGCAGACCCAGTTTTACAGGCAGAACCTGAAGAACGACTGCAGATGAACCTCTAGTGAAGACATGCAAAAGCAACAGCCCTCTCTGAGCTTAAAACTACCTGGTAGTGCCTAAAGGATGAGAGTCTGCCCAGTGGACCTGCTGCTGAAGGCAGGGAGGGTATTTTAGGATGCATCTTGAGCTGTTTTTCCAAGAAGGGGCGTGTGCATGTTCTGTGCTTTGTTTGAGGAGTGAGCTTGTGCGTGCACACCTCAGCTGCAAGGCAGTGACATCTCTTTTCCATCAGGGCTGGAATGCCAGGGATGCCTGTCCTACCCCTATTCACATGACTGACTTGTCGTCTTGGTTTTTTCTCTCCGTGCTCACCAGCCTAGCACAGAAATGTATTTCTGTCCTGTCTTGTACTGGCTTTCTACAATATGGTCTGAAGCTGATGGTTTCCATGAAAAACCAAAAGAGCTGTTGAAAGCCAAGTAGCAGGCAACAGCATTGTCAAGGGGGCCTGGAGTTAAAAAAAATTGTAAGGAAAACAAGTTTTTCTGGAATTAAGGTGGAAATACACTTCCACTTAATTTCACCAGGCTAACAAATTGTAATGTTTATAGTTGGCTGTAGAAATAACTCACGAACCAAAAGAAAAGTTTACTTCGGGAGATGGCTCTCAAATTATTTACCTTGGCTTCATCCTTCTCTGCATTAAGAAGAACAAAATATTGTTTCCCTCTCTTGATCTCTGTCTTGGTTGTTTGCTGAGATGCTTTTGGATATAATTCTTAGCACAGGAGGGAACTTCCAACATAGCAAAACTGATTGCCAAGCCTGAAAAATAGGAAGTCTGCATCCAGTAATGACACTTTGGAGATCCTAGATGCCATATTCCTTTTCTACCATCTCAATGAATTTTCCACACATTTTTATGAAGTGTTTTGAGTCTATTTTGGTGATATAATTCACATGAATGTTTTGAGTGCTCTTTTTGCTCAACCTTGACCTCACCCCATGGAGATTTTTTTTATCCTGTGTTGAAAAACTGCCAAAGACTTGAGGCATAATTTTCCCCCACACAGTGGAAATAAAGCACTTTTAAAAAAAAAAAACCCCACACTCAAGAAATGCCACTCCAAACAGATTTTTCCCCCAAAAGAAGAGTTCTGTTTGAAAATCAAAGCAGTTGTTTTGTTTGGTTTCTTGCTTTTTTTTTTTTTTTTCACTTTGAATAGACATCCAGGGAAGTACTATGCTTGGACCTTCTTCTCCTTATCAATACCCTGAATTTGTTCACCGGAGAACTGGAGAGTTTGCAGAACTCCTGGACAGTTGTAGCCTTGGAGGTACAGCGGCTTAACCTGCCGCACCCTGCTCTAGGAGTTCCTGTTCTTTCAGTGCTCGTGTCCACCCTTCTCCTTCAGCTTGCTGTGTCCTCGGTTGTGCTGACACAGCTGGTTGGGGGCCATGAGCTGCTGGCTGCAAGGATTTATTTAGATGAAATCCCAGCATTTCTGGGAGGCCAGGGTTGTGGTGTCACAGTGAGCAGGGCAGTGCCTGCAGCGCAGGATGAGCCCAGCTGAGGTGCACCCAGAGGGCTGGGAAGGACAGGAGCTTGCTCTCCTGGTTTTACTGGAGAGGAAGAGAAAAGGTGCTTCATAATGCCCTCACCTCAGGGCAAATCCCACTGACTACCCAGGAGGATGGGCTGCAAGCACTCTCCTGGTGAATGTTTGTTAGGGATTTTTTTTTGAGATGATCACAGGGACCCCTAGAGCACCCAGAATTTAGGAGCCATAAAGGAGCTGCATAGTCACTTAATTTCTTTATTTAAAGAAATAAATATGTGTCTTAAAAGTGGCACACTTTTTTTTTTTCTTTTAAGACAAACCGCATAGGATATTAAGTTGGCATTAAGATGTCTTTTAAGCATTGCTGAAGGATGCTGGCAGGTACCAAATATTTTAGCCAGTATGTGATATTATTTATTTATTCATTCTCCTCCTGAGTGATGTTTAGAGTTGTCAATCTGTTGCATTTTGCAACAGGATCCTGTAACCAGAGCAGCCCTTTATAAATTAAGGTCAGTTGGGTGCAGTGGTATAACAACAGCCTGTAGAAATAGCCCCAGACCAAGGCATCTTTTGTTAACCAGAGGAATATTAACTACACTGGGAGTTCCTGAAAGTGGGTGGTTTCTACTGCCAAGCTCAGCAATGCTTTGTCATAATGAAAAAACAATACTGTCTGCAAGTAGGGATTGAAAGCGTCTCCTCACATCTGTTTGTCTAAGCTTGGGGAAAGGTGCCATTGGATGAGAGCAGCAAATCCTGCTGTGACTGTGCTTGTGCTTGAAGGGAAAGCCTTAAATGCCAGCAAATGGCCAGGCATCTTTCATGAAGCTAATTTTAATTTATTTTTAGACTTGATTAATAGTTACTGCAGTATTTGCCTTGCACATTTTTAATGGAATACTTTAAAAAAAAAAGTGTTTAATATGTGATCCCTTCTGTGTAATTGTGCTCTCATACAATGTCTTTGGTGAGAATGGACTAGCAGAGTTTTACCCAGAATTGTTTGGGAGATACCAGTGTGGAAAGCAGAGATGACTCACAGTGCCTTGGAGGAAGAAGAGCTAGCAGTTAACCACAGAGCATGGCATTATCTCTACGCCAAAGCTGGCTGAGGGAGCCAGCATATTTTCCGCTTCACTGTGTCGGGGGAAAAAGTACTCCAGAGAAATATTGGCTCTCTAAGCAATCTTGATAATCTCGTCAACTTGATGAGTTTAGAACAGGTGTACCACGGGAGGCATGTGAATCAAAAGAAGGTGGTAGTTCCCATCTAGAAACAATTGTTATTTTTATTTGATGAATAAATATATATGAAGCATTCTCATTTTTGGTGGATTCCCCTGGGTGAATAAACTTGGTTGCACAACAAGAATGTGGTATGTGATGGATAGAGCACATGATTAGATAATAAATATTTCTGCATAAATTTATTTTGTATCTAATCCCATGTGTCTGTATTCTTATTTCTTTAGGATTATCTACATGGCATCTCTTTCTACTGCAGGCAATTTGCCAGATGCCAGTAAATAAGGAATGTCTGCTGCAAGTGAAATAATAAGTATCTCTTACTTCTCAATGTAATTTGTTTGCCATTTGCATTTAGCGATGTAGTGTTCTCGTTGGGGAAGGTAGCTTGACTTTACAGGCAGAATTATGTGAAAACACAGCAGTTAAATCTTCTTTTTGATTTCATTACCATAAAAATCTATCTTTTACAGTATAGAGCTGAATATTTTCTTTTGGGGGAGGTGTTTCATTTAAATTAATTTGACATATCCTGTTATGTCTAGTGGCCTTTACTTACACAGAAGAGAGCAGTTGGCTTCCATTTTGGGTCCTTTTCTCATGAATCACCTTCTGAAAGATGTAAAGAAATATTATTGCTGTGGTGCTGTGCTGCCCTGGGACCTAGGCATGTTCTCCTGCACATCTAATGCTCCATTTCATTTTGTGTAAATGTGAACGCTTGGGTATCCAGCTCTAGCCATGTTCATTGTTTCTGCCAAGGAGAAGGCAAAACACCTCATGAAATACTGGATTTAGCATGGGGGCTGCCAGTTGTGCTAAAAGAGGAAAAAAACAATGGTGTAGATTGGAGCAGTATTTTGCCATTGGCCATAGGAGAAGTCAAACTGAAGGATTGATACTTGGTTTCCAAGCATCTGAAAAAGAAAGTGTTGAAGAACCTGAGTGATGAGTACCTTGGAGTTGCCTTCAGGCTGGCAGGGTAATCCAAGCAGATTGTCTTGTGGGCAGGCAAAAGCACTGGGTGAAGACTAAGCCTGTGATTTAGTCCACTGGTTAATAGTGAAATGTCTGTATGACTTCATTTAACAATGACTATCAAGGTGTGAATCTTTTTGCCCTGATGAAACCACCTGAAATAGTGATTAGTGGTTGGCATTGGCTGTGAGAAGGCAGTGAGTCTGCTTTCTAAACTCTCCTGCCTGGGAGAAGTGGGTTTGGGGTGTTGCTATTGTGGGAGACATCCACTGGGCTCTCAGCAGATTAGTATCTGATGAACAAACATTTTTTACACCTGTAATTTCAATAGTATGTGATTTCTCTTTCACTTTCTACCCCTCCCACCCTGTATTTCAGTGAGTGCCAGAAGATGAGCTTTCTTTAGATACATAAACAAGATGATGTGGTGCAAATTACAGAAGATTGCAAAGCCTTGATTTCATTTCTCTGTGCTGTGATTTAAGAATTGATACTCTTGGGTTTTTAACTGTGACTAAGCAACTGTTTTGTTGAGGCTGATTATTTCACATGCCTGTGGTTGAGAGGTAGCATGAGATTATTCCTGCTGCTAGCGTGAATGTCCTTATTTATCCTGTCTTCTCTTCCACTGAAAATAACTTGGACTTTAATTTTACCTCCTGTTCTCACCTTATTTTCACAGCTGATGAATGTGAACACTTCCTGTGTCTCAAATGTTTTATTTAGGGGGGACCACAGGCTCTGCACGATTGACCCTATATATTATTATTTTGTATTCTCAGATTTTTTTTTCACCTAGAAAACTTCTGTTGGTAGGGGACAATATTAAAGCATTTCAGATTGAAAAAAAAAATTAAATCAAGGTTGATTTGAGACCTGTATATAGCAGAAGGAAGAATTGCAGCGAGAGAGAAAAATTTTCTAGTTGGTCACAGTGCTCCTGCTGAATATGTGGATGTGTACATATGGAGTGAGCACAGGCACAGGCACTCCATACAGAGAGAGCACATACACAGGCCATATGTTCATTATTTTAGAAGTTTCTTTTTCTCTTGTATTTTCATCAAGCTTTTAACGGAGCTATTTTAATTGGGATTAAACATAACTATGTAGGACAGTAACTAAGACACAAATTCAGTGTTTTCCTCTTCACCCTTTGTGTGTCAGCAACATTCCTTGTGCTCATCCTCCACCTAGAAATGAGTTTCTTTTAACCTAGAGCCTGTTTTCAAGAAGAGAGAAGATTACAGCGTTCTTCCAGGTGTGGTGGGGCTGAGTTTCATTTACAAATTTTCTCCAGAGTTGCAACACACTCCTCTGTACTTACCATGTGCCAGGCTTAGCTCTCATGTAAACATAGGAATAAACTGGAAAAACACTGCTGCAGTCCTGTACCTGTGGACATACATGCAAATGTGAGCCCTCTGTCTGTCTTCTGAAGCTCTATATTTATGAATGGTTTACAAAAACAGCACATGCTTAGATTTGTTCCTAGAAGAGACTTATATACAGTTTCAGTAAGGTAAATAATTTTGCTAGTTTGGCTGTGAAATAATTTTGAAATATGTTTTAAAAATCCTTAGGACTTAAGACAAAAAGATGTGCACAAACAGCATTTGTATCTATAGGAAGAAATCGTTTCCTGTGGTTTATATATCAAACAGTGAGACCTGTTTATAACAGTCATATGAACTGTGTTTTCAGTGTTTGAATGGTCAGGTCTGCCCGAGTATCTCGCAGGGTTCTAAAGTTCCTTTTTAGCATTTTTTATTTCAAATACCTCATAAGGTTTATCAAATTTAGTATTTTGTAATTCAAAGGGTATGTAAATGCAAACAGAAAAAAAAGTAAAGAAGATGAAGAATAAGGATTTCCGAGATGCTGATGGTTCTTGTTCTTCACTGCTTTTTCTTCAGCTACTGTCTCCTTTCTTGTTCTTTGTGGTTCTCTTATCTACAAAAACATTTAGATTAGTAGGCTAATTAGTTTATGTTAACCAGCAGAGGGCTTCCACCTCAAAGCAAACAGCCTTATCCCTTCTGCAGTTTCCCTGGTATCCTCTTAAACAGAGAAGTGGGAAATAGACATTTACTTAGTTGTCTTAGGGTACTTCCCTGCTGGCAGAACGATCTTCAATTACATGTTAACTATTTTTTAATACAGTTTGTTTTGAACTGGCTTCCAGTTCCTTCAATACAGCCGTCAGCATTTCCACAGGAAACTGGGATGATTCAGTTGAAGTTTCTTGTGCTTCACCAAAGTCTCCTATTTGTAAGTTTCTAATGTAACTGGTGGCTTGCAAAGTTTCTATGCAGTCAGATGCTAAAAGTGTTTTAAGCTTCTTAGTATGAACACAGCCTACATTGAGTAAAGTAGTAAGAGAGACTAAACTGATCTTACAACTTAGGTTAAAGCAGTGCAAGCTGAGTTTATAAACTCGTGTTCATTGCAGTGTTCCACAGCAAAGATGAGTACCTGTGGATGCAGGATACTATAAAAGCACACAGCTTTTCTGGGAGGTTGGAGTTGCCTTTGAGGCACGGGGTGGTTCCATTCGGAGCATCCTTGGTGCGGGCTGTGCCGGCGGCTTGGAGTGGGTGCGTGCTGCTGGAGCAAGGGTCAGTGCAGTGTGGCAGAGGAGTGCCGAGTTGCTGAATGCTGCTGGAGCACCTCTCCAGTTTCTCTCCCAGACTCTGTAAATTACTTCCCGTGTTGATCAGAATTGCTGTTGATAAATTCTGGTGATTCAACGAACAGATGAGTGCCTGGGGGGAAAAAAAAACCCCACAATCTTCGAACAGAAAACTTACTGTGTCTGCAAAAATTCCATACTTAGATAGTTAATCTTCCCAGTCTATCAGCACTTGGGATGTGTTGGCTAACAGTTGTGAGCAGAGTACTTCTCTGGCCAAGCCTCAGCTTTGGGAAGGAGGTGAGCCTATGGTTAGGCGATTTTAAAAAACATTTTGTGTTATGAAAGCAAGAGCCGCACAGCCTCGGAAAATGTGTGTAGCAATCGAGGCGGTGACTACAGTTAGAGGGAGCTTTTAGCAGAGTTGTCTTAATTAGTGAGTTGTCGTGCCCCAATGAAAAAACCACTAAACTTGTTAATTATTTTTGAAGCAGAGATAATAACAGCTTACTACAGGCAAACTGCTGGAAGATCAGTCACTATCGTGTGTCACCGTAACCGTGTCGCTGCTGCGGTCCCTCGGGCGGTGGGAGCGCGGATCCCGGCTGCATCCCGGCTGGATCCCTGCTGCCACCTCCCGGCCGGGCTCGCTCCCCATCCTGGGCTGCGCTGCTGGTCAGGAGGGCTGCCCATGAAGTACCCAAATATTTGCACATTGCCCAAAGTCACCAAAGCCCTGTCACTCGTCCCCTTACGTGGTACGACCGCATCAAATCTCACGAAGGAAAAGCTCGTCCGTGTGTAGGCGAGGTTGAAACTTAACGCAGTTCAAGCCCTTTCCTCCTGAATGTCATAGAATCATTTAAGTTGGAGAGGAGCTCTAAGATCATTGAGTTCAACCCAGCACTACCATGTCCCCAGGAGTCACACCTACAGGTTCTTTAAATGCCTTAAGGGTATCGTTCACGCTCTTACTTAGCAAAGTTCAGTACTTGAAACTGCTCCTGCCATCAGTAATTGCCCTACTCCTTGCACACTTGCAAGCACATTTATATGATATTTGGGGGTTGCATCAGTTCTGGAATTATGCTGATGAAGAATGCCAAAAGCTTGTCAATGCATTTGGATGTGGTTAGAGCAGGTGCATGTCTATGCACAGTTAACTTTCCTGCTCTTTTGGCATCAATGTATTTTAGAGGAAAACAGAATTTTTTTTCTGGGCAGTTATGGCATTGGTTCTGCCCCTCTTAAAATATCTTTTTTGCTAACAACCAGCTTGTACTGTTCGTGTTCCTTGCTCGATTTCTCTCAGTAGGAGCCATCATTATCCCTACATACAGCTGCTGTTGAGGGAAGAACCAGCTCCAGGTTAGCCTAGCATTTTATAGAAACTGTACCCCTGTTTTTACAGAATTTTCCTATCAAAGCAAGTCCAGCTGTTAAATCAGAGAAAATATTGCCCTGCTGCAGTTAATCCTTCTAGGATACAATACAAAAGCTGAAAGGAGGAAGAGAGGGTGGTGGCAGGTGCATCCTACACACCTGTTCAAAAGCTGGTTTTTCCTCTGTAAGATAAAATAGTTCTCTGCAGTCTTATTTTTTTTTTTTTTCCTTGTGGACCTAATAAAGTTGGAAATGCGGATGGGCTGCTTGGAAGCAGGCCTACAGTATAAAACTCCCTCTGCCTTTAGTTTTGGTATGGTGTATTTTTAAATTTAAAAAAACACCCCAAACCAAAAGGGTAAAAACAGAAAGGAAGTTTTTCTTTGTAATTAGGGCATTCAAAGGTTCTGTAAGGGTTGTGATAGAAACAATTAATAGGCATTGCTTTTATGTGAGACAGTGCCTACTTTAAGTAGGTCGCAAGGCTGGTAGCCAGGAGACCTACTTTCTTTTCTTAGCTTTGCTGCTTATCCTTTCTGTGATCTTGGGCAAGTAACTTCATTTTTGTTCCTTTATTTCTTTACTATTTTTTCCCCCCTCGCAGGTCCATTCACACTGAGAGGGAAAGAGTTTCTCACTTATGTGCCTTGCACATAAAAAGAGGGAGACAATCTTAACTGGAAGTTTGCGGCCCTCTTATACCAAAATGTTCTCTGTGGCTGCTTTGCTGTAAATAATCATGCAGGAGTATGGAATACTTTGTGGGTTTGCTATGTCAGCATTTTGTAGGGTACCTGTAAAAGAACAGGCATGGTGTAGATAATGACCTCCAATGGAGGTCAGGTTGACCAGGTTTCAAGAGTGACTGAAATTCCCACACATCTGCCTAGGATGATGAGTGCACTGGGGAAGTGACCAAGTGTAGCAGATCTGGTGTTGGGGCAGTTTCTGGGACAGAGGGGTTCTCAGGGCTGCTGGAGCACCCCTCTCCTCTCGCTGGCTTCAGCAAGAGCTTTGTAAGGACAGGCTGAGACTGCAGGGAAGGTGTTTTCAATGGGCTTCTGCCAGTGCTTAATCCAAATGGCTTTATGACTGACTGATGATGAGTTGTTACCACCTGAAGGAAAACACCCAGGAAGTCTGGGAGAGAGGTGTCTTCTCAGCTGCTGGAGCATGAGCTATCCCAGCAAGCTGTAATTGTGATTCATCCATGTTACTGGTCTCGTTGAGTCATGAGAAATAATAGACTAGGAAATGCAGGAATTAAATTCACAGATTCGTGGATTAAAGTTCATGCATTGTGCTAAAAGCCAAAACCAGAGCACGTCTGCGGTGGTTTGGCGTTTTTGTCTTTCTGCTTTTTTTGATTGTTTTACACTGACCCAAAATCTTTTCTCTGAAACGTTCTTTTTGCTGGTTTTTTTCTGGTCTTAGGAGAACACACTGGCTGTAACCATGTATGTGTGTTTGCTTAACAACTTTTAGAGAATTCTTAGACAATCAGGTTGTAATACATGGTAAAAATCCTGATGGTATGTGAGACTATGCTTATTTGGTCTTGTTCACCTCCAAAAAGAAATAAATAAAAAAAAGGCAGGGGAAGGAACCAGTTTAGCTTTCTACTTCAAGCCCTGTGTTTCTTCTTCTGTGGTTCCCTCATGTTTTTTACTAAGATGGATTTGTATTAAAGAATGTAGCAAAAATAATGCCTTAATCTTCACATACATAACCTGGAAAATATGAAGCCTATATACTTGTATGATGTCTTCATAAGGGAGAAAAGGTGTTGGAAAATCAGCTTAGCTTATTAGTACCCTGTTTCTTTTATATGGCTTTATAGAGTGTTTTACATAATTAAATTTAAGCCTCTACAGTGTTTCAGATGTTAAAATTTCCAACTCCGTGGCCTTGTATTCGGGTAGTGATTAAAGCATGGCTTAACTTGCAAAAGTTGCTCAACATGTATTGTTTTTCAAATGGTAATTACTGTTTTCTCTTGATCTTGGGCAATTTATTTTTGATCCACATGTATAACGATGTATGCTGATAAGAAGCTTGTCACCTAGAAATAAGAAGCATTCTGTGGTAGTGACAGTGTCGAAGTGTATAGCAATGGATCTTTTCCTGCAATGAAATCGAATGATACCAAACTCTGAGCAAAGCCTTGCACGACTCTGTTTACAGTAACAAGGAAATGTTATGGTCAGTCACGGTGCTTTTGCCCTTACATCACCAAGCTGTAACTCAGCACCGTGTTAAAAAGGCAGAGGTACAGACAGGTCAGGAAAATTCCTGAAATTAAATTGCTGCCTAGAGTCTGGGCAGGCCTCTGGGATTTACCCTGGCATTTTGGGTTAACCCGAAAGGGTTTCCTTCTTGTTGGTTCCTCTGATCTTCCGTTTCTAAGTAGTACAGTGGAGAGGAGATGACTGTGATTCTGCAGTTCCTACCAGGGTTTTTATACATCTGGCTCTGTATAATTTAGCCAGTAATAGCTGTGGTAGTTTACAGTTCTCTGTACTTTTCAGTACTGCCAGTTCCAAATGTTTGCTCTTTGTCAGAAGAACTAAGTTGACTTTAAGCATGGTCTTTGATATTTTTAATTTTTGTAGTAAATCCTGCCTATTTGTACATGAGCTGTTCCAAAATGGATATCTCAGTGCTTGGGTCTCTAGGGGTATCTCACTCCACATTCTCAAGTCTTCTCGTAAGCAAAAGGAAGAAAAACAAAGGAAACCTCCCAACCCTACACAGGTCTCTTGTCTCATCAAGGATGGGGAGTGGTGTCTGTTAACAAAGACAAAAAGCTCCGAACTAGAAGGAGTTGATGACAAAGTGAGAAAAGCGAGTGTTAGCGGCGCCTTAGTTCCCACTCCCACTCACTTAGCACACACCCAGCTTACACCCCCTGCAGCCCCCTCCCTCCACAACCCCACCGTAGCACCACTGACTTTGGGAAGCGGTGGGAGACCTGTGTATGTACATATGCATCACCTCATTGGAGTGAGGTCAATTTAAATGCAGCCTATTAAATTATTTACAGAAGACAGTTGGCCAACCCATTGTGCTGTGTTAGTGGGAGCCAAAGGTCACTTTGGTGTGCCTGGTTGATTCATAGGGTAATCTGATACAGTACTTAGCTTTTTGCCTCTCAGTCAGTGGGTTAAACCTTATCCTCTTATTATGAGTCAGAGAGCCATAAGTTTAAGAAAAAGCCAGAGCCTTTGTTTTTAATGGTTTTGAAGAGGCTGCGCAGCAGAATCCAGAGGGCTGCGGTAGCATCTGCTAAGGGGTTGGGGCGTGTTCTGCAATAGTGTAAATCTGACTGGCGGCTTGGGAGCCGGAACACTGCACCCTTGTTTTCTTAGATCCTTGTCCGTTTGATAACATCATCTGCAGCCGTTAGGCTCTTAATACATTAATGTTTGTTCTTCAGATAAAGGGTATGTTTTTGTGTTTTTTTTCTCNGATCTTACTGGCTGTCTCCCACATTCAAGTCTTATTTTTTTTTCCCCTGCAAGATAGAAACTTGTCGGGTTTTTTTGTCAACTTTTTATCTTGGTACCAATTCCAGCAAACCCATGGGTATTGGGGTGCCTTGGTCTATCCAACTCCTGTCTGCTTTAAAATGCTCCCTTTGCCTCTCCATCTTGGACGTTTATTCCCTCCTGGGAGTAGCATTGGTATTGGCATGCAGGGCAAGCACTGCAGCTTTCAGTAGTGCCTGGCTTTTTCAATCTTTCACACTATGGAATGCTTTTCGTAGCTGCTAGTTTAAAGAGAAGGCAGCAGAATGTAACAGCTGGGAGCGAAACCTGTTTTATGAGCTGTAGTGACCCCAGTGAGAGCCTGATCACTAAAGATCTGCTCAGATTTTGTTTATGTCTATGCACTTAGTTTCTTTTCAGATATACCACGAGTTACAGGGGCACTAATGTTTTCAGCATATTGTTCGGGATGCTTTTGGTGTGGAAAAGCTCCAGGGTTTTATTTTCCCCCTCTCCAAGTCCGCAGAGGTGCACAAGTGCTTTTCTATTTCTGCACGCAGAGTTCAGAAGTTTGTGCTGCCACTGAGCTGGCTGAGGAAAGGAGGAGTTTTGCTTTTAGGAGAGCGAGCCTATCATATTTCACTCTAATCCTAAGCGATAGCCACGCAGTCGGTTTTATTGTTAGAAGAGCCTTCCTGGAGCTCCTTCACGAGGCTTTTCTCTAAGGGAGAGAGCAGGGCAGCCAGAATGAGGCGGCAGAAGTGTCGTGGCTTTACTGTCCCTCGTGAGCTGTGCCGTGCCAGGGCGTGATCTCTGCCTGCTCTTCCCTCCTCGTGGGCTGTTTCTGATGAGCCAGAAGAGAGGACTGAATTGCCTGCACGCTCCTGGGCAGCGATGCCAGGGAGAAGAGTGGAGCTGCAGTTTTTGCTGTTGAGTGGAGAATGGGGAAAACACTTGCCTCAATGCTATCCTCTGCTCAGCCCTTACATGCTCCGCTGAGCTGCTGCAAGGTGCCACTTTCTGCTGCTTTTCTCCCCTTTGTTTTCTTTGGCAGCTCCCTAAGTGCTGTATCAAAACAGCTTCAGGGGAGCTGCGCTGGCACAGTCCCCTACCTCCATACTGGTGCTGGTTTAAAGGCAGCGAGGAGAAACCTGGACTGAAGTGGGATTGAGTTTGTTCAGCCTCCCGCGCAAACCGCTGAGAAACGGGACAGGAACAATTTCAGAGAGGTCTCTTTGGAACCGACGCCAGTGCCTGGCTTGAAAGAAAATGAAAAAGGAGTGTGTTTCGAGATCTTTCAAACTCAAACAAAACCCAGGCTCCCTCTCGCGTGCTGTCAGCTGGATAAATTTCTCGTCCTTGTCAAGGCAGACAAAGAGATTGTTTCGCAGCGATGGGGAGCTCTCCTCCATGTGCGTGCAGCAGGTAGACGACGATGACGAGAACTGGACTTACCGGAGCCCGCAGAGAAAAGGTGACTTGCTTTCTCTTTAACCCTTGCGATTGCTGCTGAAGTGTCTGCCCTGCTCCATGCTGCTCTGTCCAGCTGCTCGGGTCCCAGCGGGGCCAGGAGCCGCAGGTGGGGGAGGAGGAAGGCAGCACAAAAGCCGAGGTGCAGCACTGCCTTGCCAAGTTTTTTGGGGGGCTTAAAACTGTGAAAGCTTATAGTGATTAATAGGAAAAACCTTTAATTTCCCATCTGGGTACGGATTGTGTGGGATATAGGTAAGTTTTGTTTATGCTTCTAGTAGCCAGTAGTCACTGGTGCCAGAGTCTTTGGGCAGGTGCTGCAAGAATCTCTCTTTAAAATTTGGAACCAAAAGCCGTTTAAGGCTCCACTTCTAAATGACTGGGTGGCTTTTCTTGGATGACTGCCTCATGGTCCTGCTGGGAAAAATTTAAGTGTATTTCATTTTATGAGGGCAGACTGAGAAGAGGTCCCAGATGTAAAATAAAAGAGATGATGAGAAAGTGATGGGAATTGCTCCACAGAGAGGAGGAGCAACTAGGATACAAGATAAGCAGTTCTCACTGAACCCTTGAAATGTTCAGACCTGGAGTATATTTTATGAGACTTCTAAAAAGTGCTTTTATTTTTTGTGTTCTGTTTTTGAATCGAGTTTGTCAGGTCACTAAATAACAAATTACCTCATATTTGCCATAAATCAAAACAAATTTCAGAAGTTTGCCCATGTGAGTTGGTGAGCTGCAGTTGCCAGTAGCTGCCTGGCAGGCAGCGGGGTGTGTGTGCACGCAAGGTTGAAAATAGTAAAGTCAGTGATTTGGTTTTAACTTCCCTAGTGCTGCCAGAGCAGTAGTTTGTTAATAGAAAGTGTAAGGTTGACTCAGTTTTGCTATAAGGTCACTTTTCTAAGAGCAGGCAGGCTCTCCAAGGGCATTTGATCTTCAAAGGGCCTTTTATTTCTTTGCATTTCTGGGAGCAGTTAATAGCTATTTGACCAGAATTTCACTTCCGTGTCAAAACAGATTGTGGCTTTAGTAAATGGTTTGTATGCAGGAACACTAACACAGGATGTATATGCTTGTGCTTTGCTCCCTGCACGCTAGGACACAACTTTAATCTGTGCTTTGAAGATTGTTCTTTACCCTACTTCTCTGCTGAAAATCCTCTAAAAAGGGAGTTTGGATTTGCCACCAGTAATTTTTACTTTTGACTGTTTGTATATTGATATTGTACAGTGATGCCAGATTAGCTTCTAACGCCTGTGGGATGGGATCTTGCACAATCAGAACCATCGAGCCCTGCTGCTGGATTCTAACTTCAGTGAAGCTTCTCGTGCTGCTTTCCTTAGCCTGTGCTCATGCCGCAGGGCAGAGATGGGAAAGGAAGCTTTACTGATGGATTAATGGTGTATTAATTTTTTTCTGAGTGATTTACATAAAGAACCCATTGTACAGGCTGGAGGGGGAGGGCGGAATTCCTCCTGTAATTGGGCAGCAAGCTATGAAAGCCTCCCTGCCTGCCTATTGAGGAGATGACAATATGTCATTTCTGAAGAGAAGGTGTGGGGAGGTGTAGATTATGCAGGGTTTATTTCCTCTTTGCCGGGAACAATTTGACTCAACTTGTAAAATCTGCCTGGATTATAAATCTAACTGTGCATTTCTGTCTGACCAGGATCCTCGCCAGACTGACAGGGATTGCCAGGGCTGTAGGGAGTGTGGGGTTATATATTTGGGCAGGAGAAACTTGTCACAGGTGCAAGTCTTTTACCCTGGGCTGCCAGTCAGGCTTGCACGGTGTTGGAAAAGTTTGAGAATCCATACCTGGCAGAGTGGTCGTCTTAGGTTTGTGTTCAAAGGCAAAACATGTGTGATAAATGACCACTTGAGTTCCCAAATTAATTTGCTCCACTGCTCTGTTGCATTACTGCTTGCCAGCCTTTGTAAAGCTCAAAACAGTATTGTCTTTGGTGCTCAAATTAACCATATCACGTAATTAACACAAACTAGAAAGAAATGGACTGCACAGCAGACATAGCAAGTGTTATATAGAAAACCAGACTATTTTAAGCTAGACAAAATTTTAAAGGTTTTTCAGCTATCAGAATACTTTCCCCTCCAGTTCTTGCTCAGGTAAATTGGTAAAAAAACTAAGTCTGACAAATGACAGGCTCTCCTCCTAACTGTACGTGTAAAGGCAGGAGTGTTAATAACAGAAGCTGGAAATGAAGGAATTGTTGTTCTTTCTGAGCTGTTTCTCTTCCTGTCTTTTTGAACCTCTTCTTTTGCCGCTCCATTGCTCCTGCAGGCTCAGATTGCATTCCCACGAGGCTGCTGGGTGACAGGCACAAGGCAGCATGTGTTGCATGGTATTTCAGCAGCAAAGTGGCTAATCTGCCTTGGCTGCAAACAGGAGCTTGCACACAGTAGCGAGCACAGAGATTGGTTGGATTTGTCAGTTTGAAATGAGCAGGAAGAACAAAAGTAAATGGTAACTGCGAACCTGAGGCACACCCCAGTGTCCTGCTTGGCTGATCCCTGCCTATGTGGAAGTCAGGAGCTGCTGTTTCTCTCTGCTTTTTAAAATGTACACAGTAGTGCAAAATGTTTTGGAGCCGGTAGCACCAAGGCTTCACATTTGATAAAACTCTTAGTAGAAGAGGTGGTAAAAATTGAGAGTAAAATAAAAGTTTGTTTTTTGAAGCATTTCTTGCTCAGCCCTCTTCCTCCTTAGTCAGCTGGAGGCCCTCTGAAATGAGGGCACACTGTAACTCTCCTATTTCTTCCTCTTTAATCAGACTTTTTAGTTTAGACGTGTTAATTTCTGAGGTAGCAGGTATTTTCAGACTGAAGCTCAGAGCATTTTTTTTCTTTAGAAACCACTTTATTGGAAATAGACTGAGAGGAGCATTCTTTGAAATGAAAGTGCTTGAGTGTGTTGCAAAGGGTTTCTGATGGGTGAAGAATGGACAGTGGTTCGAGTGTGCCTGTGCTGTTTATCAAAAGTACGACACAGCAAGTAACTCTGAACAGAGATAACACATGAGTTAGTTCATGGCACAGGTTTCACCATATTTACTTCAATTTTTTCAAAAAGGAAATGAGTCACATGGCAGCATTAGGACAGCTTAACTGAGCCTTTCTGGCCAGGTGCTGTGGAAGCACAACTAGCAGTCAGGTCTGGCCACAGGTGACAATGCATCAGAAGAAGCTCTTACCCAATGAGATTTTCCAAGCTCTCCCCAACTCCTGTCCCTGTTTATTGCTCTGATTTACCCACTCCCTCCATTTCACTTGGTTGCTTTCCAGTCTTTCTGCATCATGAAAATTAAAAGTCTTGGCTGCTTTTTACTGCAGGTTATATTACCTGGAAAGCTTATTTAGAGTCATTAGAGAAGCCTTGTTTCTCAGGTAACTGCTATGTTTTAATGAGCGATCAAACACAGTTCAGAAGGTAGCAGCCACTGGCTTTCTGCTGTTTGCTGGCCAAGTCTCAGTCTTTAATACCAAAGCATGTGAAATGCCCATTTTTCTCCTTGCAAAGCTAGTCTAAATGTGAGAATTTATTTTAATGCTATAAGTAATTTAAATTCATAAATAACTCCTTGTAGGCTGAGCCTTTTGTGTCCTTGCGGTGTGTGTGATGGAAGCAATCTTGACATTCTGATGACAACCCTGACCAAAGCTGTCAGTTAACTTCCTAATGAGTTATCATGGTCTCAGAACATCACACTTACCAAGGGGTCAGATTTCCATAAACTGAACAATTACTGAATTGTCACAGTAGCAGTATTGGTGCTGCCTCATTATGTTGGTAGAAATGATGCCCTTTAGTTATGCCTGTACTACCTGTGCTTGGTTAAATGTGCATCAGGTAAGTTTAATACTATCAGATGCGTTTATCTTCATGTTCCAGAGGCACACTTGAGACTCCAGACTTTTTGAGTTTTGGAGCTTGTATTTTCAATATTTCCTGTATAAACTCAGGGTAGAGATAGGCAACTCTGATCTCACCTAACTGCAGCACCAGAGCATCACCCCAGTCTTTAGTCCAATAATTCTTAAATTCTACGGTTTTAAGGTGTGAATATAGTTTACAAGGAGGTTTCAGAAACAGACAATCATATTTTTTTACTAATGAGATGTAAGAGTACCAATAACTATTAAGTTTCCATAAGCAAGATTACCAAATCCAGACTTCTTGTTGCTATTGCAATGTAAAATCATTTTATTGGGATTTTATTTCTGTATGTTTTTGCACAAGATCTTGTGTTCAAAAGGGAGAAGAAGTCATGTCAGTTACTACATAGATAAAGGCCTGTAAACCCAAAGGGAGCTGTTAGCATTTGTAGAAGCCATAACATATGATGGATTGTAGGGTTGGGGCGTGTGTGTCTATGAAAAGGATTCTTGAAGCTTTGGGCAAGTCCATAAATAATCATTTATAGAAACCTCAAAAAGCATTTGTATAAGGCACTGAAATACATCCAAGACAAATACCAAATGCTGTATATAACTTTTTGTGAAAGGCTTTTTTTTTTTTTTTTTTTGGTTGTGGTTTTTGTTTGGTTTTGTTTTGTATGTTTTCTGGGGGGATTTTTTTGGTATTTTAAAAAATAAATAATGTTTATTTAGTAAGTATAAGCATACGTATGCAAATCTGAATGTTTAAAAGGAAAAAATAAAGAGTTGATACAAAACCCGATTTTCTGTCTTCTACTACCTTTTACATGTTGTAGGTTCTGTGTGTAAAGATAAAATTGGATTTAGTTCTATGCATTGGTAACAGTTGGTTAAGTTTATATCAAATTTTTGTGGTTGGACTGTTGGATGTTGTGCTTTTTTGGAAGCAGAGCTGGGAGCAGAGGTACTACTTCAATTACTGATGTATGTACTATTTGTCTTAGCATACTTTTGTCATGGCACAGCAGAGGGTTCTGTAAAACTTTCATGATATACGGTGGCAAACAAAAGTTTTCAGGCTGATAAAGCATCTGGGGACAGTCACAAATCCAGCATTTAACTGTTGAAGTACCAACTTGTGCTTGTATATAAAGACATATTTAATCAAAACTTTGCTGTCTTTCCTATGTCTTCTGGCAAATATTGCCACAGATGGGAATCTGAAAATGGGTTTGCTAAGCAAAAATTTGTAACCTACAGAAACAAGTTTAAGAAATGGTGGTATCACAGAACCATTTGTTTAAACCCACATCTCTACTTCTGCTTTATCAAAAAAAACATGGATCCAGACATCATGTTTATTTATTCTATAAAAACCTTGTCAAATTCCAATTCTTTGCTATTTTGAAAGTGCAAATATCTTTTATTTTAAAAACAATAATTTTTTTTATCTGATCAAAAGTGTTCCAGATAAAAATAGAAATATAAAAAAATTCTATAATCTTACAAACTTGCAGCAGTCCTTCCTTTTTTCCCAGCTGCTATCCCAGCATGTGTGTGCCTCTTCAGGAAGCAGTGACTGGAGAACAGCAGTCTGTGCTAAAGGACATTTCCCAGTAGATTTTTTTAAATGAAGAGTTGTGGCTGGTTTCACTGCCTACTCTAAGAGCCATAACTAATGTAAGTTAACTGTGTTGAAGAGTCTTAATCTCTCAGGGGATTGTGGAATGTTTTTTGTTAGAATGGAGGAGCTGAAGGGAAGAACAGGCTTGTGTGGTGTTGCTGAATCTGTGTGTTAGAGCTGCGTCTCAGAAGTGTGCTTTTCTTAGGCAGGGGGGAAGTTAACTCTTGGTGTTTGAGAACTCTTGGGGCAGATCCCAGTTCCTTTTGGGCAGCTCTGTGCTGCTGCCAGGTGAGACCCTGACTGTCTTGACCTTCAGTAGGACACCTTGAATTTCAGGTGCAGAGTAGCTCCAGCCAGAGTTCTCTTGGCTGGTGTCACTAGGGAAGACGACAGTGGTGGGAAATACAATCAAATTGAGTAGCACCTGACTTAACCCTGTGTTCCCAAAGTTACAGGGACACTGCAACCCAATTTGCCTTGCAGTTTCTGTGCTCTTTGGATTAGCAGGGTCACCGGTGCAGCGCTCCTTTGCTTGCTTCTTTGCAGCCATGAAGAAACAACACGAGGTGCTGTGGTTTTCCTTCTGAGAGTGTATTGCTTGGAAAGGTTTCCAGTTTGACTTCCTGATATATAAACTTCTCTATACTTTTATACACTTTATACACTTTTTCTTGTTTCCAGGGTACCCTCTAATGTCCAGCCCATCCTTAGTCTGAAAACTTGGGGCAAATGTTTCCTCCTCACTAGGGGTCAAAACTGATGCCTCCGGACCTTCATATTTTACTGTTAAGTAGCTATATTTTATAAAGCAGACTGGATGCTTTCCAGTGATAGGATGCACTGTTTGAGCTGAAACAACGTGCTGTATGTGCTTTCCTGTGCACTGCTCATTCAGTAATAGAGTACATGAAAAATTCTATTTCTGTGCAGTTGTTAGCCAAATGTTTCATGAATTGTCCTCTAAAACTGAGGGGACCTTTGTCTCCAGCATGGTCATAGCTCACCATTCTGGCAGAACATTGCAAATATAACAACTTCTTGTATTTCCTCCAATCTGTTACAAATGAAAAGAAAGTGAAGCTGAAGGTTAAGAATGTGGCTAAATAACTGAAGTTGATGAATTCTGAAAGAGCATATTTAGCTTCTATTATAATATTTGGAACAATTAAATAGGGTGGACTTGAAAGCTTGTGATTTAAACTCTGAAATAAATTTTCTTCTTGTCTTTTAGCTGCAGAAGTTCAATAAAAATAAAGAAATTTAACTCTAGGTTTGCCATCCACCTCGTTTGTTGGGAGTTGGTTTAGGTGTTTGTTTTTGCTTATATTTGTCTATTAATATAATTTATCTACCAGCCTCTCCCATTTGTAAGTGGAAACCTCTGTGTTGCCTTTTCTTTTTTTTTTTAAATTTTTTTTTTCCCTCTGGAGAAATGAAGTGTAAATGCTGTTACAACTTGAATCTGTATCTTCTTGTTCCAAAGCCTGAGCTGAAGTGGGTAAAATGTAAGGCCTAGGTGCTTTTGGTACCTAAGCAAATTGTATTTTCAGCATGGGAGCGTGTATGTTGGACACTTAAGAGAATGGCACATTTTCCATCCCAAGGAAAGGTAAATAATATGTACACCCTCTGCTCCTTCTAGAGCTTCCCTTACATATGGCATGGCAGCTTCTGCCTGGCACTTTATCTCCCTGAAGCAGATAGGTTCCCTCATCATTGAGTCGTGGTTATGGGCTGTGAATTAGGTGCTTTGCAATTGGCGCATCACCCACTCACCCATTCACTCCGAAATAAGAGATCTGAGAAGCACCTTAGAAGGTTTTTATGTAACGCTGCTCGGAAGTTGTCAGCTCAAACACGTAAGCAGAGAGAGTGACGGGGCTTCGTTTTCGTGGGGATGTTAAATAGAAGTTATCCCTGGTCGCACTTTCTCCGAGGTACCACAGGTCCATAGTAACAGTGCACCAGTGTACATAGTGGATATTGGAGGGGTGGGGGAGCTTTCTGGTCGCACCTCTTCTCACTTCTTGCTTGAACTGGGGGCCATGTCCATGCATCATGGTACAAAAAGTTGTGCTTGCCAGTTAGCAGGTCATGTTTGATAGGAGCAGTTTTTGGAGTGAGGCACAGCTTCACGTCCTGACTGCTTTGGGAGGGCACCTGCCCTCCACGCACCCTGTGCCTGACTTCCTGACTTCGTGCTGCATGTCCCCATCAGTCACGTCCCTTCAGACCTGCTCGTGTCACCTGCTGCCTCTCTTTCTTTGCTTGTTTGCATGTCTGAATTTTATTTCCCCATGGATTTGTTTTGCATATGCAGGTGTTTGCTCCCTAATGCAGTGGGGATGCTCACAGTTTATGTATTAGACTTAATACTGTGAATCACACTCTTGCAGGCACCTTGCTAATGACTACATTAATTAAAGAGGGACCTTTGGAAGAAATAGGCTCTTAATTTTGATTCTGTCATTCATGTCTAATTTTAATGTCTGAAATAGGGACAGAAACTAATGAGTAGTGGAGGCTGTTGCCTTTTAGAAACTGAAATCTGTTTGTACTTGCTTGTAATTTCCATGGAGTCTTTTGTATCTTTTTCTCCCTTGTAATCCAGACTGCCAAAAAGGTGATGAGTAAGGGTGACTGATTACAGCCTACTGCACGCTTACATGGAAACTCATCCAGGAGTTACTAACTCAATTTTATTAACCTTGAGTAATACATGTAATGCCATATATGGTAAATATGGCATTTTCATTTCAGAATGAGATGAGGTATTGTGACATGCAGTGCCAGAATTAGGTATTAAATTCTATGTTTGACTCTTAACCAGCATGACCTGGTTTTGCACAGGGAGAAGATGCCCTGCACTCAGCACCACAACTCCTTTCCCACCGGTCTGCGGGCTGGCTCTGACAGTGGAGCTGTCAATAGCAAGGGGGCTGCAGCTCTTCCATGGTCTCTGTCAGATTGTTATTCAGCCGGGACTGTAAGGAAGGCAGCAAACCCATTAAATTAATCAGGTCAAATAAGGAGTGACTCATTTTGTTCTGGCTGCTCTGTGCTGACACTTCTCACAGCGGAATCTCAGTGAAGAAGCAGTTGTGTTTTCTGCCCAGGGACAGTGGCAGAAAACACCTCGGGGCTGTCTCAGGTTTGTAGCAAGGAAAGAATAAGGACAGGTGGGAATGCAGAAATAGTTCCCATTGCACTATTCATGTGAAGCTGTAACAACCTACAAATGGCTCTGTCACCCTGCCCTAGCACGGGTAACTGATAAGAATTTGGCTCAATTTGCTGCCCAAGGACAGCTCTTGATAAAGTGCCAATTCTTGTAATTCTTTGTCAAGGACTTGAGTGTATTTTGGCTAATAGCTTTAAATCAGAGAACAATGACTTAAAGTGCTGATGGTTTTACCTCAATTTTTCAGTGAACTCTTTCTTGTTAGGGAAGCATTGGGATGGTGTGAATGAAGTCAGCTACCCAGGTAGCACAGATGGTGTGTCTGCACACTTGTACACCTTAGGGCAGAAGAGAAACTGATTTTTCTCTTTGCTGCTTTATGTTCATCTGGCATTTGTTTCAGGCTTGGAGAGTGTTTTTTGATAAAAGACCATTGCTCTGTTTGGTTACAACGTGCTGTAATTGTGCATATTTCAGGAAACAACCTGTTCTTTTCTCTTCACCCTTGGAGGATGGTGCAGCTGTCTTTGGATGCCAGGATGATAGCGGGGGAATTCATGTGTTCTTCAGGCTGCCTGTGGTTTTGGTATTCCTGATTACCCCAAGGTGGCCTCCGAGCATTCCCCAGTGGCTTCTTGTTACCAGGGTTAGTGAAACACTGACGACATCAATCTGAGCGAACAAGCCCTTGCCAACCTGTGGCAATTTTCTGCAGCAATGCACAGATGACTGGGTAAATGAAAATGCCCGCGAGGGGCATTTTTGTTTTGTTTTAATAGTAAACATTATCAGTAAATCTGTTGCATCCATTAATCAAAGCTAATTTGGCAGACAACCCTTGCAGAACAATGAATTTTTTTTTTTAATTGAGAAGCAGATCTTCTAGCAGCAGATGGAAATTATTGGATTGCATGTTGTTTTCCCATGCTTTTTCTGTAGAATTTCTACTCTAGCCTCTCTGTAAATTTAGGACCATCAGCCACTGTTTCCATATAATTAGTGTTCTTCTGATCACGTGTTAAGGCTCTGTACACTCTGGTCCTGCCTGCACAAACAGGAATGCCCTCTTTGTTCAAATTCTGTGGCAAAGAAATTCCTGAATGAATTTGGAGAAGTTGGTTACAGATTCCTTTCTTGACCTACAGCAGCTCTTTAAAAGATTTTGCCCTTTCTGTGGCCTTTGTCTGAAGAGTAAGGCAAACAAAAGATAAGGCGAACTAATTCATGACTTCATTGTGTTTGTTTTCTTCCTCACTTAAGGCAGAAGGCAGCCCATTCGAATCTAAACCCATTTATTTTATTAATTTTAAGGCCAAGTACTTTGTGTCTGCACCTGCAAACACTGCTGGGTTTATTACAGAAGAACTTCTTGCTTGCAGTAATCAGAAGCCACAACAGAATTTCACAAATGCTGGCTGCGGTATCTAATTGAAAACTCCAGCAGTATAGCTGTAGCTGTAAAAAGAAAGGTTTTTAATTGAAAATGATATTTTGATGAAAAAAGACATATAGATTAAGGATTTTTCTTTGGCTTCTGAGTTTACGTAGGGTCAAAGTGGAACTGTGTCTCTTCTTCATATAAAAGCTCATTGTTTTAGATTTAATTCTCTAGGAAAACAATTTCAAATTGTGTTAGAGGTTTTACTGGAAGAAAGTTGTTCTAATTATGGGCATACTTTTTTTTTCTCCTGAATGTTTATATTGGTTCTGTTCATTCCTGCTCCTTAAAGGTATGAAAACCTCAATTTTTTCTTCTACATTTGAGAGTTTAGAAAATTCTGTTTCTCATGCCAGTCTTGAAAGGTGGGACAAGGCCCTGTAGCTGCAAATCTGGAGTGTGAGAGTAGCTCTATACTAGTGGTTTCACTGATAATTTTAGAAAGATCCATTCATCACAAGTCACCTGCCTGCATGACTTTTTGCAGGAGAAGAATACATCTTTTTAGCTCCTGTGGTGAATACTTAGCAATTTGAGTTACTTTGAGTTACTGCTTTAAAGGACATACTTTCTGCCTGATCATTTGAGTAAGTTACTTGTTTCATTATGTTTGCTGTGACTTTTCCTAAAAGATTTTCTTAATCTTAAATAATTTTTGAAATACTTCTTTCCTTCCTCACTGTATGAGGAAACTCCACCCTCAGTCCTCAAGTAGAATAGGTAATAAAATATGTGCTATCAGCTGTGAGAGATAATAGCAAAATATTTTTCTCTTGCTTCGAAGTTGTAAGAATATTTGGTTTTACTTATCAAAATAATGGTTAATATCTTTTTTTCCAGTGATTGGTTTCCGAGTCAGTGCTGACTCTTTAGAGATACGCTGGGGCTGACCTAACCTCTCTTTATCTCCCGTCTCTTATCACCAGTGGGAGCACAGGGTAGGTTCTGGGTCTGGCTTTCCTTAGTGCTTGAGCTGCCTGCAGACTAGATAGCATGGCTTGTGTCAACCCTCAAATTGAAAATTTTATTTTTACTCCAGCTGTTTTCTTTGGATAGCTTTTCAGGGTGGTTTTTTGTTGTTTGTTTGGGTTTTTTTGTTTTGTTCTGTTGCTTTTGGTTTTGTGTTATGCACAGCTTGAAAGGCAAACATGTAAGAACAATTCAGGCTTTAGAAAAATCACAGTTGGCACCCATCCAGGGTATCAGAAATTGACATCTCCAAGGATTGCTTTGGTTCTAAAACCGGAGCAGGGCTTAATTAGATGTCCCAACAGCCCTGCTAGCTGGCAGTCAAATTGGGATGCACCTTGATGTGCAGCAACACGTGAAGTGGGAAAGAAGGAGCCTAAACCCTCATCATTTTTTTCTGTGACTTGTGAAGATCTGAGCTGGATTTTCTTTCATGCTCATTTTAATGGTACAATCTTTAGTATCCAAAAAAGTGCTGCAAGTATGTACATATTTTTCTTGAATTTATTACCCTCCCATCCTGTTGCATTTTCAGATTAGGGCAGCTAAGAGAAATGGCACTTCCAATGTTATGTTTCAACAAGGGAAATATGACACTGCAGGTTTTCTTCTAGTTGTGCTCAGAGAGCTGATAGACATTTCAGTGAGTTGAGGGTAAGGGAGAAGATGAAAGATGTGGTTTGGTGTTTCAAAATTCCTGACTTCATGTGGTTAAAACATTTCTATTTAAAAGATCATGACCATCGCCTATTAAATACAGATATATATGCACAGTTCTCTGTGTCAGTTGTGGACTCCTCTGTAGAGCCAGTCTATCCATTTGGTGGGAGCAGTGCCCCCCTGAGAGGTGGCAATGGCAGATGGCATTATGGCATCTGGGAGAGGTGCTTCTCCTGTCATGGGATAGATGTGGTGGGATATGTTCTTTCACATTTGTAGCTGTCTCTTGGTATCCAGCACAACATGTAATGCTTTGCAGACTCAGCACACTCTGTAATATGGCTGTTAGAAGATATTTCCATGTTATTTCCATAGAGTTTACCCAGGTTTGGTGGGGAAATTTGGTTCTCTAGAGTCACAGACTGCAAAATAAGATGCAGGGTGTAGGAGAACTGGTTCCCGGTTGGGAATTGGATTTCATGCTGCAAACAGCCAGGCAAGAGAAGAGCTGAGGCAAGGAGCTGCCAGCTTCCTGGATTGCAAGGTCCACTACCTTTGAGGCAGTCAGGGGGGCTATCAGGGCTCCTTGTTTTTGCTGCTATAAAGCTGCATATGTGTCCTTGGATCACTCATAGAGTCCTGACATACTAAAAAAAATAAAATAGATGCTGAACTGCTTCAGGCCTGTCTGGGGATTGATAATTCTGCCCTCTTCCAAAACATGTGAAATTTTTTTGCACTTATTTTTTGTTTTAAGCATTCCTTTTTCCCCAATAGACATGAGGGAAGTGGGGATCCCTTTCACACTTCTTTGTTCTGCTCCTGGTGAGGGTGGGAGGGGAAGCTGGTGAACAGGACAGAGTGTATCCCCTGGGGAAGATACACTTCCTGAAGGGCTCAAACCTTCTCAGAGGAGTGAGTATGTGCCACTGGTGTTACGGCCCAGAGCAACTCTGACTTTTCAGCAATTGTCTCTAAGCTGTGTCTGATTTTTCAGACACTATTATTGTTCCGTAGTTGGCTTCCTCTTCCTTGTTTTATTGACAGTTTGTCCATGTGAAGAACAGACTGCTGGTTGTTGGGTTTTTTTCTTTTTTCTTTTTAATTTTTTTTTGTATTTTTTGTATTTTCTACTTGTGTTTGTGATTTCCCTGGAATATGCTGTGTCCTTTCTTAGTCCCCAGCGGAGTGTTGGCAGCTGCTGTCAGTCCCTGGTAATTATCACTGATGTGCTTCTTACTTCCCCTTCCAGGTAATTAATGAGTGGATTTAACAAGATTGGACCTTGAAATCCCTCAGATATCCAAGTAACCTTCCTCCAGCTACAATATGTTTTTGTTTATTTTGCCTCCATAAACTGTTTATTCCCAGAGCTCTCTGAAAAGTTAAGGTAGGAAAGAGCACATGCACGCCTGGAGCACCAGAAAATGGAACTATAGGGAAAGGGCCCCTTTGCTTCTCAGAGCATAAGGAAATCTTGACATTAGCCGCTACCCTTTCTAGCAGGATTTGAAAGAGAAAAGACAGGTTAAGCTATATAAATGTTCTTTTTGATTTCAAATTATTTCAATGTAATGTCTCAAATTTTCTGCCACCACAGCCTGCTCATAGTCCACTCTAAAGCAAAGTAACTTTTCTTACATGAGGACAGATACTTGAAATGTTATTCTTTAATATCTAAGCCCAGGTAATGGTACTCAGTATCTCATTAACACTTCTTCATCTGGGGTCTGAATTGCTGTTTTCAAGGTGTCTGGGCCAGGGTTTTTCTGTAGCTCCACCTAAAAGATACCATGTGTTTGCATGTGTTCTTTATTTTCATTTGGCTTTACATGGAGGATTTTAGGACTTGTGCTTTTGGACAGAGTTGCAATTCTTGTTTGTTCAGCAAGATAGGCTACCCTGACCCTTACCTTGTTCCCTTGTTCTTGTATTTCTTTGCCTTACAAGGCCAAGCCTTATAAAAGTTAGTAAACACAACACAGCTTCATTTAGACCCAAATACCATGGCTAAGCACAGTGCTAGTGGCAGCTCTTTGTGACCCTTCTAAAATAAAATGCTTACAACGTTGTGTCCTTCTATTACTGAAGGTCTCCTCTTGCAGAAAGAGGGAATAGTGTAAGAAATCTTTTTAGCTACAACATCTCTGCTGCCGAGCAGAGGAATCATAGAATGGCTTGGGCTGGAAGGGACCTTGGAGACCATGTAGTTACAACCCCCCTACTCTAGCCAGGAATATCTTCCAATAGACCAGATTGCTCAAAGCCCCATCCAGCCTTGCCTTTGAACACTTCCAGAGATGGGGCATCCATCCACCACTGAGTCTTAAAGCACACAGGCATATACAGTATTACAGAAATAAACATTTTATCTAGCTTGACTGTTCAGATAGACTTGGAAGATTTGGGGTTATGAATAAACCCTATATTTATAGAAGAAGTAGAAAACTGCTCAGAGCTCTTTCTGGAGAGAGACCAGACGCGGGGGGAGGATCACAAAGAGCAGAGGCAGTAATTTGTAAGGAACAGGCGAGCTGGATGGCAGTGACTTCCTTCCCCAGCGCTGACGGCTGGGTGCCCAGGAGCTGCAGGAGGGCAGTGCCAAATGCTGACGGATGATCCGGGCTGACCCTGCCCAGGAGCTGCGGCCCGTCCCGTGAGTGGCCGCGCTCCTTCTCCCGCGTTTCCCCGCGGGCCGGGCGGGCGCTGCGGGAGGAGGGAGGGAAGGGACGGAGGCCGGGCCCCGCCTCGCCGCTGCCCGCCGGGCCGCACGATGTTCTGCCTGAAAGGTGAGGGTTCTGCCTGCGCGGGCGGGGAGCGGGGCCGCTCGGCCTGGGGCACAGCGCGTGGATTTGTGTGGCTCCTTTTGTTGCAGCCATTCCCGTCGCTGCCCGACGCGATCCTGCGGGAAGGTGCCGGGCAGCCCGGCAGACAAAAGGCTGGCGCGATGTGAGGGCAGGAGCGCGGCCGGCGCGGGAACCGCCGCAAGGCTCCGTGTGTGGAGCGTCGCTCCCGGTGACACAGCACCGGAGGCGGATTTGCCTTCATTTGGTGTTTCCCCCGTAGGGGTGAGATGTCATGGAGCACCCGGAGAAGAGCGGAGAAGATAGTTGGTGGTGCTGTGTTACTGCAGGTGCTTGGTAGAAACTCTGCTGCTCTGCTAGATGCTGCTTCCTCTCGGTCAGAGATGGTGCACACCGTCGAACAAGAAGAGTTTTTACGTCCAATGAGATAGTCTTATTTAATTTTTTTAATTGAACTTTTTAAGCACGTGGTTCTGAAACTAAAAGACTAGGAAAAATTACTGGTTTTGTTTCACGCCCATATTTCTGTTTTTATTAAAAGTTGATATTACTGCTAATTTTCCTACTGAAGTAAGGTGAAAGCTGACACCGGAGAGCCGTTGTAAGGAAGGGTTTAGGAGTTTTTATAAAAAACCAACTTCCCTGGGAAAGAAGAACAATTACGTTAATTACTTAAGTGCTTATCAGTGCTTGTTCAGAGTGTTTTTCTAAGCTGGTTAGGGACATGGTTTAGTGGTGGACTTGGCAGTGCTGAGTTAATAGCTGGATTCCATGATCTGAGAGGTCTTTTCCAAATGAAATGGTTCTATGATTCTATAAACCATTGACTACTTTTATTCTACTAATAGCTTCTATTTGTGCAAGGTTCCAACTAAAGGATCTTGGTACAACCATAAATTTAAAAAGGCAATAAAAATAGCTCTTTCCCTGCAAATTTCAGAGTAGTAATCCTAGAGAAAACCTTAACGAATAGCACAACAGAATGTTTTATCTGAAATGAAATCGTTCTTTTGTACAAAAACCCTGGACTGCTTAAAATTTTTAACTCCTTAGCAAGAGGTTTTCAATTCACAACAATTCAGCAGATCACTGGACTTACAAAGCAATAAAAGATCAAACTTTTGCTGCAGCAATAGTTACAGGACAGAAATTGTTTAAATGAAAAGTATAATAGGTAGAAGGTTTTCAGGACTGTTGAGGCAGCTAAAAAGACTGAGATTTCTGTAAGCTAGATTACTAGGCTGAAAATTCACCAAGGAGTGAAGTCGGCAGAGGTTGTCATATGTGTAACAAATGAGCTTGTACAGAAGCAAAATATTTTTGCCTTGCATAATTAAATTTAATTGCACTAGCGTTTTTCTTTTAAATCCTAAGTTGAATGCATAGGAAAAGACTTAAACATTTTCAGGTTTTATTTGTGAATGAGTTGCTAGTTCCAAGATACGAAAACCCATCTAAGGGTTTCTCTTGAAAGCAATGAAGGTACTGGATAGTTGTGCTGTATAGCTGTCTATTTTCTTGATTCTTGCCTCTTTGTATGCGCTCTGTCACTGTGCTTTGCTCAATTTTCATAGCTTGAAGTAGACTTCTCCTTAACCTTCAAGAGCAGCAGCTACTGTGTATTACATTACTATGCACTGAAAATCGTGGTCCTGAAATAATCAGCTGGAGTGTTACTACTCATAGCCTTCACATGCAAAGGAGAAATGTTGTGATGCGCCCATCCTTTTTCCTGGGTCGACGGTAGCCTTTGTAGGGAGGTCCCTTGAACAGCGGGCACATCTGCCTTTCAGGTGCTGCTGGCTGGTTTGGGCTCTGAGGGCTCCGGGAGAAGCAATGTGGTTGTTCCCTGGCTGCCAGTGTTCCCTCAGCCTGATTTGTCAAGCACACTCAATCTGATCAATAAATCCCATGTCTGAGTCAGTGTAGTCTGTAGGCGTGGGTGATCAATCCCCTCCACTCAAACATTCGGCCTCCATGAGCTCTAGTGCTCTGCTGCCTCTAATTCTTTCCTTTTTGCAGGGGAAAATAGGTGCTCAGAGCTGGGTGTCTCTGCCCACGCATGGCAGGTGAGCAGCCAGTGTCTCCTGCTCGCAGGCTGGCCCTCACAGGGGCCATCTCAGCCCTTCAGCACAGCCTTCAGGTGCCCCCATCTCCTGAAATAAACTCCAGACGCATTGCAGTTTGAGCTAAGTTGGGCACCTGCAGCACAGGCAGTCTGGGTGCTAGTTATTGATCTTTGGGACTGAAGGAGTACAGATGGAATATTTTAATAAATTTCCCCAGTAAAGAATTTTTCCTAGAAACATCATGAGCTGTTCATTGGCATGTGGTGAAAAATGAGCTCATGTTTTTGCCTGGGGTTTCTGTTCCCTTCATAGCTTTTGTAGAGGGAGAAAGAATAGTGCCAAGAAATGCTGTGTAGTAGGCACGTGTGCTTACTGCTTTGGCTGCACTTGGGCAGTATTTTCCATCCTTGCTTGTCTTACAGCTGTGCATTTGAGGGGGAGGTCTTTTATACTAATAATAGCAAGAAGTTATGATAGAAGCTATCCATGAAAAATCCCAGGCATGTGCCGCTTGCTCTCTGGAGAAGAGCTCCGTGTTAGAAATGCAGATTTTTTTACTTCTTTTTTTTTTTTGTGAAAGATCACAGGGCTGCTCACCAGTTGTCTCATGTGTTGTGTGTATGTAAGGACATTCCTTGGATTCCTTTCTTGGCAATTTTCTCATGAAATATCCAATGTTTGAAATCAGAAACAGATTTTCTCTGTCTTTAAATAAATGTGTTTTCCAAGTTGACCTACACAAGAAAAAAAAATTGTACTAGTTGCTTTCTTTTTCTTTCTGTTTAAAGTTTTACTTTTTTGTGTGTATAACACCAGGAGGAAATGAGGAAGGGGACTTAATCTAAAGGAAGGAATCTATCAAAGTGAGGATTCCTGACAGAATTAAATTAGTTTAAGCCTAGCTTGATCTTGTGGCATTTCTTCCTCTGTATTTGTTTCAATTTTTTAAAATTCCTGTTTCAGTTATGCATAATCACAATGGGATCCATTCTTTTTGTAGTTTTTTATATCATATGCATTATTTTATTAGGGTAACTTTGAGGACACTTACTATCTGCAGTTCTTTGATGAATAAAAGCAGTTTGAACAAACACAGAGTAAGTACAGACTGACATTTAAGTATCAAGCATATAAGCTTAAAAAAAAAACAAAAAAAAATTGCTACTTCTCAATTCAGTTACACCTGTGTGAGCTTTGGGGACACGCCAGGATGTCTCTGTCAGCACCACCACTGAGAGCTCTGTCAGACACGTTGTGTTCTCATGCTGTGGGGGAAAAAAAATCAGTTTCTACTTAGCTGCTAGCGGGATTTTACTGTTTAAGACTGCATAAAGTTTGAAGGTTTTTGTTCATTAAATGGCAGCCTTATTAATTCACACTGAAGGAAGGAGAGGAATGGAGGTGGGGAAGGGTTACGTCCATGTCTGAGTGTGGATAACAGCATCTGGTATAGGACCAGCCTTTTTCTGTCAGGCGACAGTGAATGGGAGTGGCTTCTAAGTGTGCCTGGAAGTATGGAATGAAATTGAACATAACAAAAGGAAGATTATAGGTCTGGATAATAACATTCTTGCTGAAGTTACTCCATGCTCAGAAATAATGAATATATACTTCTGCTTTAAAGTATCATTCAAGTCCTTCACCTCGGGCTCCAGTCCTATTGTCTAATGTAGTTGAACACCACCAGAACACTGTTTCTGTCCGGATTAATTTACAATCTAAATGCATTGGAAGAGGGCAGTGTATATGAAAACAAAGTGAATTTTCAGAGGTGGTGGAATGCCGGGTGGCAGAGCTGCAGCTGTGCCTGTGGTGCCTACCCTGCTTGTTTCTTGCCTGTGTTTGTAGCAGAGATGGAAACCCCAGGGAGTATTTGTGCCATGCTGACACACTGGAGGAGAGTGGAGTACCCCAAATCTTGCTTCTGCAATTCAGAGGTTGCCTGTAAATATATTTAATCACCACATTCTGGAAGCTTGTTGTTCCACTCCTTGGAGTTTTAATTTGACGGTCTCTGCGGAGACCACCACATGGCACGGGTACAGGACCTGCAGAATGAATGCCTATTGTTTGCTGTGGTTTTGCTTTGCTTTTTTTGATCATAGAACAGGGCGTGGGTGCCTATTTTTTCCGTTAAATTTTTAAGAAGGTCAGTGGTAGTGGGTGAAGCAGGGTGAGCACATTCAGGCATTTCATAAAAATCTCTTTCAGCAGGTACACCAGTCTTTCCCAGGGCATGTGGGCTCTCATGCTGAAGTGCTGTGGTGACAACACAAGCCAGATAGATTTCAGCTGTGAAATCAGTTAGTATTAGAGCTCTCCATCAGTAAATCTTCAGGTGATGATTGGAACTGTGGCAGTCAGGGCAGATTGCTACATGTGCCTAGCCCTCAGTACTTGAATTCAGCTTGTGCTTTTCAAACACTGCGCAGTATAAACACACACAGACAAAAACACTTGATGTTTGTAGTCCATTTGTTGACTCAGGTGGTATTCTTTGACTGTGAAAACTGACTCCTCTACTGTCCCAACTATATCATTAAGACACAGCTTTTCCTTCATGTGTGCATTTAATGCACACTAAGCCTTTCTGCTCCACATCTGGATCTTTATTGCAGGCTGCAACAGTAGTCATTTGCACAATTCACACAGCACTGTAGTCCTGAGGAGGGCCTGTTGGTAATTGAACCATAAGCAGAAAGATTATCAGCTGTTTTCCTTGACCTGCTTTTAAGCAATATCTGTTAAGCCCCTCCATTGTCTGGAGGCTGCAGTACAATGAAGTTGGCCATCGCTGTGCAAAGCAGTAGTGGAGGGCAGTGAATTTCTGTCAAATTGCAGCAAGAAGCCAGCACTTAAAATTCAGCAGTAAAACGCAGGCAGGCTAGAGAACATTAAACTAGATGTAAAAGTAGCATGCACAGGCAATTGGATTCATAAGCACTGAAAGAATTCCATGTTGAAGTGGTCTTTGAGACAGCATACACATACTCAAAATCTATTAATATCTTCATGAATTTTTCAGTGCTTTAAGCATAGTAATGATTGCACGTTGTGTAAGTATTGTGTTACCAGATTTGTATTCTCTGTGCTTGTCATTCTTCTACATTGGCTTTCTCCCCTAGCCCCATCCCTCTCAGCAGCGATTTTGCAGAAGGCTGCTCTTACTTCCAGAGAAATGCCATAAACCTTTGTCGAATGGGAGACCTGTTCCCTGTGAAAGCACTTTGCCTGATATTAAGAAATGGAAAAATTGATAATTCTTTTATTCAGAGTTCTGTCACAGCTGTGATCTTGCCTGTGGTTAATGGCTGGCAAAATAGTCTATAATTACCTCAGGCATCTCTTTCTAATACTATCCCAGTCATCCAGAGCATCCCACTTTTTTCTAGCTATATTTAAAAAAAAATTCAGAAAATGTTTTTGGCGTTTGAAGTTCTTGTATAACTTACCTGGACTTTTAGACTCTAAAATATTTTAAACTTAATTGCTGGTCATATGCAAAGGGATTATAAAAGCATAGCTTATTTAGTCTAGCTGGTAGCTTGGGAGGTAAATACCACAAGGAGGGAGGAAACCTGTTAAAGTCCAAGGAGAGTATTGGCACAAGATTAATGGTTATGACTGTGTTCTGAATTAATTGAAGTCAGACATTAAAAGGTTCCAAACCATCTGAGGAGGGAAGTTGTGAAACAGACATCCAAACAGGATAATGTGGACAAAGAATGTTTTAAAGATGGTTCTTGATAATGTTGTGGAGCGTTTTAAGTCAGTTTCTGGAGCTGGTAAGGGAAGTTTGTGACAGAGGGCTACATGGAAACTTGGGGACAGAATTGCATTTGTTCTTTGCATATGTTGTAGTTGTCCCATGTTTAAGTGCTTCAGTTGGTCCTCCTGTGAATACCAGGAAGAATTATCCCTTTAAATATGTAATTGCATCTTCTGAAGTTTCTCTTTGTTCTGCTTCACTGGAGGCTGTCTACAGGAAAAGGCTGGATGAGGAGCAGAGTGTGCTGCAGGTTCTCATGGCATCAAACCCTCTCACAGATGTGCCCTGCTCACCCTGTTCTTTCCTTTAGACTCACCAACAGACACTGCTGAGGCAGAAATTTCCCCCCAAAGCTCAGCCTGGTTGGGGTTGGTGGACTTTTCCTGTTCCTTTTCTAGTGCCAGGTGTGTTCCACTCTCCTTAGAAGTTTTATCTTACAGATCTCCTACTTTCAAAGCCTCCAGACCCTGCTGACACCTTTCAGTTTTCTCTTGCTCTCTTCCTGTGACACACTGTTTTTACAAACATAGTGAGATACTGCTGTGTCTCACTTCAGGCTGCTTGTTACAAGGTCGTTCTTGGCCTGTGAAACCTTTAAATCCAGACATGTGCTGAAAATCTGCTCTTGCACCAGAGGGCTCTGGCCAGCCCCTTTTTCTTTCTGACTCTTAATCAATCTCCACTTCAATTGAAACCCAATAAATAGTGCTGAAACAGAAATACAAGCCAGGAAGTTTAGCCAAATCCCAGAGTTGAGGACTAATACCTGTGATGCTCAAGCAGAGGCATCTCCAGCATCAGCAGATCCTGCTTTTCAGGGGAGTAATGTGCTTTCTGTCTGCATCTCTGCATCTCAGCCACGAAGTCTTGGATTATTTTCTATGACTTTTAGCCTTAAGAGAATTGCTGCATCTTTAACGTGCTTGTGTGGGATAAAGAAGCGTGATGCTTAAGTAATGAGGAAAACCCAGCTTTTTCCTCCTTTCATTATTAAGGCCAACAAATTGCCAACTCTTGCCTGAAGGCTCAATTTGCAGGGAAGCTTGTGTTAAAATAAGAGAAAATCTTTCCACCATCCGAATGCACAAGTGGGTGCTTCTTCAGTCGTTCAGGTTTTGTTGTCCTAGTTTCATACCTCACATAAATCTGAGATCACAAGGAGGTTTTTGTAGTTGCAAGCAGCCAGGAGCCATCGCTTGTGCAGCACCTTCTGGAGAGGTGCCCTTCCTCATGCAAACCATGCTGGAAAACAGAAGATGGGAACAAGGGTTGGTATTAACTTCTCTCCTTGCAGGCAGAGTGTTGGAGTAAATGTGGTGCACAAATTAGGAGAGCAGAAGAAAAAAAAAGCTGTTTCCTGCCGAATGGATATTTGGAAGACAGTTTTTGATTCTTTTCAAAAGAATAATTTTCGTTTTTTCCTCCATCTTCAGTGCATCCACATGTATTGTCATGAGTCAATTCATGCTCTGGCAGAGTATTGCTGGTTAGGGCAGTGGTCCAGCAGATTGCTGTGATGAGAGACATCCTGTTCTGTCAGGTCACATAGCTTGTAACTCCACTCTGAAGATCTTGAAGGGTTTTTCATGTTGTTCTCCCATGCAGAGGTTGCTCTCATCTAATTGCTTCTCGTCTTAAAGGATCGTTTTCAAGTTAGTTAAAAATGATTCTACTTTTCTGCAAACATTTTTAAACCTGTTCTTGAATTATCATGCTAAGTTGTGTGGCTTTACTCTCATTTTTTAAAAAAAAATCTAATGCGTAATACATATAAAGGCTTAGTTACTCTTTTTAAGAATAAAGAGGTTTATAATATGTTCAACTTCAAAATTATCTTGACTCAGTGGCCTATAGTCTGTCAAAATACGGAATTTTCAGAATACATTATTCTGAAATTAACTGAAGCATAGACTTTAAGAATTATCTAAATCTTTCCTTAGTCTGTGGCTTTGATATGGGCCTTCTCATAACCAAGGCATATTGCATTGCTCAGTCAGAGTCATTGCAGAGAAGATCCTTCTCTAACAGATGGCATACAGGGAGGATAATCAGAAAGGAGACTTATTTTCAAGAATATTCCTTGGAAAGTCAGGATTAAATTTTTTTTTTTTTTTGCCAGTAAACAGACTGAAAATGAAACCCATAGACAAGTGGGTCTATTAATCTGTGGACTTGCATACAGATAACTGCACTTTCCAGTTCATTTTGTGAAAGCTCAACCATTTGACTTTTTAAAAAACAAAACAGCAACTCCAGATACAAGAAAGAATGGAGCTGCATAGCAGTAGCATCTGCATTCAATCATTTTGTTGTAAAATCAGTTGTTGTAAGAGCAGTTGACTGTTGGCCTGGCTACTTCATATTCCACATGAAAAAGCAGTCCAGCAAGTTTGTTGTTAAAGTCACAAAAATGACAAGTCAATATGAATTTTCTGTAAAAAAACATCAAGGCTGTGTAATTGATAGTAAAAAGTTCATGCATCATACAGATACATTATTGATTGGGACTTGACAAGAATGCACGTCCTAGGGTTTGACTTGGTTTTGGATTGAAATACTGCTAATTTGTACTGCTCTTCATTAGCCTAATCTTTTCTTTGCAAGGGGTGCATGTTTTTGTAATTATTCTTTCTAATGGTGCATGATGCGTTCCTCTAGTCTGATCTGTAAACCCAAGAGTTTACTTACTCATTTTAGAAAGCTTTTGTGTGACCTGTTGGAAAGTAGGTGGGCTGTATTTAGTCATAGTTCATAAGAAGCTAGTGCTAACTGGCTTATCTTGCACAGATACTATTTTCAGTAAATGTGACACTTCAGATTAAAAATTCACTACAGAACCATTCCAGGGTAATGGGATTATATTTGGTACAAAGTTTTGGTTTAGCTCTTTTAATGTAATAATTATCTTTGCTGAGTTATGACCCTTCCTTAGGCTGCTGACAGGAGCATGTGAAAGGGTTATTCTTTTTGTTGGTTATGCTTTTTTTTTAAAAAAATAACTATTTTATCTTGAGCATATGCAATGATTAGGAGAAGCTATGTCTACATTGTCAAGTTACCATGACAGGAGAGGGGTCTGTGGTGTGGAGTAGGTGTGACGTCCTTGTGCCTGCAGTGCAAACCAACGGCACAGGATGTGGAAGAGCATCTCTGGGTGGAACCGACATGTGGCTGAAATGTGCACCAATAGGCAGGAAAACCTCTTCAGGCTGAAAATTTAAAAACATTACTATTTCTAACTTCTAGACAATTAGGTTTGCCATTCTTGCTCCCTCACGGATGTTTTAATATTGTTGCATTCTGTTTTAGTGTGCCTAATGTAGTAGCTGCTGCTCTGTTGTCTGAAAAACGACTGAATGCTCTGCCCAGCAGAGCTGAATGATGCTCTTTAGTGTTGAATGTTGTGCCCTACAGAATGGAAAATCCTGTTCTTGTGAGGCTGAGTATTACCTAGCAGTTTCTATTAAAAATGAATGAGAAAAAGATCAGCTCATCTTTTAACATCCTGAGATGGTTTTTTTTTTACTATACACTGAAGCACCATTCTGTTTATAAAACTGAGTTTTGCTTTTTTTCCTTGCATAGATTGATAGAATCATTTAGGTTGGGAAGGACACTAAGATAATTCAGTCCAGTGATAACAAAGCAATGCCAAGTGCCAAGTCCATCACTGCACTATGTCCCCAAATGCCACTGGTCTTTTAAATACTTTCAGTGATAACAACTCAACCACTTCCCTGGACAGCATGTTCCAATGCTTCACAACCCTTTTAATGAAGAAAGTTTTCCTGATCTAAACCTCCCCTGGTGCAACTTGAAGATATTTCCTCGTGTCCTGTCACTTATTGCCTGGGAGAAGAGGCTGACCCCCACCTGGCTATACCCTGCTTTCAGGGAGCTCTAGGCACCCATAAATTCTCCCCTGAGCTCCTTTTCTCCACGCCAAACACCCCCAGCTCCCTCAGCATCTCCTCATGACTTGTGCTCCAGACTGTTCACCAGCTTTGTTGCCCTTCTCTGGACATGCTCCAGCCCCTCAATGACTTTGCTGTAGTGAGGACTTGAGGTGTGACCTCATCAGTGCTGAGTACAGGGGGACAGTCACTGCCCTGGACCTGTTGGTGACACTGTTGCTGATACAGGCCGGGATGCCACTGGCTGCCTTGGCCACCCAGGCACATGCTGGATCATGTTCAGACACTGTTGACCAGCACTTCCAGGTCCTTCTTTGCCAGGTGGCTTTCCAGCTGGTCTTTCCTCTGCTCCCTGGGGCTATTATGACCCAAGGGCAAGACCTTGCATTTGGGCTTGCTGAACCTCACAGTTGTCCTTTTACCACTGATCCAGCCTGTCCAGATCCCTCTGCAAGAGCCTTCCTGCCCTCCAGCAGATCAACAGTTCCCCCCAGCTTGGTCTCTGCAAAGTGACTGAGGGTGCTTTTGTCATCCCCTGGATCATTGATAAAGATATTAAGCAGGACTGGCCCCAACACTGATCCCTGAGGAGCACCACTAGCAGCCAGCTGCCAGCTGGGTGTAACTCCATTCACCACCACTCTCTGAGCCCAGCCGTACAGCCAGGTTTCTATCCAGCCGACTCTGCACCAAGCCAAGTTATGGCTGCCCATTTCTCCAGGAGAATGCTGTGGGAAATTCTCAAAGGCTTTACTAAAGTCCAGGTAGACAACATCTACAGCCTTTCCCTCATGTTACACTGAGCTTAAATGCAGTTCTTTGTGGAGTACTTCCTGAAACACTGACCATGTAAGACCAAAATGTTTTAGAAGTACTCCCTAAAAATAATAAATTATCTCAATGCAGATTTGCATTAGTTTTACTATTTTTATTGTTTTAATCTTGAAAGCCTTCCTGACTCTCCATGACGCACCTGGCCAAAGCAGACTTTCCTGGGAACATGCGTGTCCGGGAGGTGGCACTGCATTTTTGACAGGAGTGGTGGTGTACATAACAGAAGGCAGCTCCTCACACCGTTTCCTCCAGAAGGAGGAGGGCGAGGAGGCTGCAGCCTTCTGACTGAGGGCTCCTTTCTGACAGTGGCTTTTATCAAGTAGTGTAGGTTGCTTTGGTTTTTGATTTGAAAACCCCACTGTGTGTGAACTCTTCCAGTGAGCTGTTCGGGTGGCAGAGGGGTTGCTGGCGCTCTGTATCAGGAAGGTGCTTCCCTCTTTGGGCTTTTAAATCCATTAAAAAGAACTGTGCGAGATAATAGGAGTGGGGAGATGACTTCTTTCTCTTCTTGTTGCCATGGTAATAAGTTTAATGAGCAGACCTGAACCGGGTAAGCCTACCCAACCCTGTCTGCATTGCCTTTCAATATGAACTGTTAACTGGTAGAATATGACTCCTTTGCTCACAGAGTATATGGGTGTACCAGCATTGCAGACACATCCATTGTGGCCTCAGACTGGAAACTGCCTTCTCCCCCAGCTTCTGGCAGCATCATCTTTTGCTCTGTGTTTTCAGAAGGATCAGAGATGTGTGGGACTGAACTGCTAGAGCAAGGCAGCAAAAATAGCTTGTTTCAATTATCAGTGGAAGTATCTAATGGCTTCTGTTTCACTAACAGTCCTGTCTTCTGCCCCAAACATGTCACCCCTTTCCTGAAGATAGTCCAGTTGACAGAATGCAGACCAAAGCACTTTATCTTTCTTTTGTATGGCAGCAGAACTAAACCAGACAGGCATAGGAAGGCTTTTCTGAGTTAACTTGCTGCTTATAAGGCTGGCTTAATTGCTTTCTCATTTAAATATTGCTAAGCAATGATCAAGAGCTAATATCAAACATACAATATTGCTTGTTGCTCTTAAGGTGGCTTTCTAACTGAAAGTAGAGATGAATAATTAGAACACGGAGATGTATTTTGAAATGTTTTAGGACTGCCAGTAATGCAATACAAAGTATGTTTTTCTTGTCTAGTGTCTTATGCATTGTATATCAAAATACTGATTGAATTAAAAATAATTGCATAACAGCAAAGGAAAAAATACATTAAGATATGAAAGAGAGGGTAATGAGTGTCCAGAGTTGATGGAGCAGAGGAAACGCAGATTCCTAATGATCCTTGTACATTATGTTTGGTTTTATTGTTGTTGGTTTTTGTTGTGTTTTACGGGTGCCTGCTGTAGAACTGTTTGCAGATTTGGTGTCGTTGCAGAGGGATGACACCTTGAATCTGGTTATGTGGGTACCAGGAATTAATTAAGCTAGCCAAATGCCCCATCATTCAAGGATTTGCCTCCAATTTATTGGGTACACAGTTGCCAGTGGCACTTGGTGCAGCTTTTTACAAAGCATATTTGCTTATTAGGACTGCTTTTAGCTGCCATGCTAGTCAAGCTCTTTCAGCTGCACATGGCTTACTACTTATATCCTTAAAAAAAAAAAGAGAGCTGAAAGCTCGTAGATGCTGCATGATCACAAGCATATGATAAAAATACATACATGAAAGTAGTAGGGGACAGAGCTAATGCTGGAGAACATGGATATGGCCAAATGGAGAGAGCTTTTTGTATATCACAAAGCTTTGTGTGCATCTCTGCCACCCTGGGTTCCTTTCATCTCCCTTGCATCCTGATGTCTGTCAGTATTGTGCAAGCTCCTCAAATGCTGGACTTGCTTTAAACACTGTAAAGCTGATATCTCCTGCTTGCTTGCTGTTTGAGAGATTCATATTTAAAAAGCAGATTTACAATACCTCAAGGTGGGGTTTTTTCCCTCTTTGTTTTGAAATTCTTTAGCTTTTGTCTGCTGTATTTGTGTTTAAGGAACATGAGTTAAGGTTCCACACACACTATGTGTAAGGAAAGAGGAAAGCACATGCGCAGGCCAGGAGAGCACGACGTCCATCCCATGTCCAGTCTGGCCACTTCCAGTTCCAAAAGATGCTGGGGTGCTCCACCATGATGGACATGTCCTGATTCTTGCTGTGTCTTGAGCTGTCCATTGTAAAAGGAGGATACTTCTCTTTGAGAGTAATATTTTAAGGCTTAGTTAATACTATATGGTCCAGTGAAATATGTTTAATATATATTTTTCCCTGTTTGTTTTAAAAGATACTATTTAAGTGCAATTTAAAAGCTCCAGCTGCTCATCCAAAAAGCCCAGAACACATCAATTCATCACTGCTAAAAATTGAATCCATGTCTAATTAGGGCAAAGTTTATCCCTGTGGATTTCTATGAGCTGTCTTTAATTTCCAGTTTGGCTGCTGGGAATTACTTAATTTGATGGTTTTGTTGTGCAAGGTGTCCATAAAAGTGCTGTTACTTCACGACACAGTGCCAGAGGATCTACAAATTCTACATAAAGACTGATGATAGAATTCCTTATGTAGCATATTTAGAAAGATTATCTTAATGCCAGAGTAGGGCTGATGTGACAATCCTTTGTGATTCCATGCCCCTGAGTTCCCAATAGATGTATCCTATATATTTTTAAAATTCCTGTATGTAATATTCATCAGTTTTATGGCTGATGGATATCAGAGCTCAGGACCATATATGCTTGTCGAATAAAAGGGATAATGTTTTCTTTGGTCATTTTTTCTTTATAATTTTGTTTCTTGTAATCCCTGATTTAGTCAGTGTTTTGTGAATCTCTCACAAATTAATTTAATTAATATTAATGATCTTTTTTGTTAAACCAAGCATTTCCAGTATAATGCAATATTGATTGCATTTTCTGTAATTATTCCTAATTATTCAAGTTCTCTCTAATAGAGCCCGAGTGTGAGGAGTTGGTTTAGCAAAAATGAAATATGCTGATAAAGACTAATATGCACGTGTAACAGCCTGCTCAGAGCATTCATACTGGCATTACTAATAGTTCAATTTTTAAAAGACATGAAAAAGAATGATAAAGGAAGTAAAATGTTACTTTTAGGAAATCTTTATATAAATGATAGCTGAAGGCTGAGAAAAATCAACAGCCTCACTTTTGTGTATTTGAAAAAGTAAAATTGTGCTACATCTGCTGTAGAATAAGTGAAGATTAATCAAAAGTTTTGTGATAGAATTTTAACTTTATCAAACTTAGGTTCTTGCTCCATATAGATATAGCATAAAGAAATTTGGGTTTTTTGTAGTATTTTTGGGCGGAGATGAAGAGGCAATGTACACAGTGTCTTTCTCACATGATAATGGTACATCTTGGCAGCTCTTTATGGTTTTACATTTCCTAATAGCTGAGACCATAACCATCACCAAATCATTTATCATTTATGTTACCAAGGCCTTCCAGGCTTCAGGGAAGAACAGATTTATTCTTCAAGTAAAAAACTTCTGGAGACATTAATGCCTACCATATGGTAAATATACTTGTTAAACTGGATTTCAGCCATGATCCCATTATTGTGCATCAGCCTTACTTCGTGAGCATGCATTGGAAACATGGATAATTGAGTATGTCTGTACTCTAGAGAAGTGCATGGTAAATGTCAAGAGGACTCCAGGGCAATATGTTATCCTGTGTCACCTTGGTGAGTGTTTGGGAGCATGGGAGTCTGCTGAATACTGGATTGTTGGTGTCCCCTGTCTTCTTGGTCCTGTGTTTGTACTTCATGTTGTCTAATAATACTGGCTTGGTGTGTAGATCAGCAGTGAACTTTTATGTCAGATAACATGATTGTGCAGAGATAGAAACACTGCATGCAAACATCAGCCAGTATCCTTTAGAAAATGTAATTTGATGGTGAGATTTTGAGTTGTTAAAATAAAAACCAAAACAACAGCAAAAAACCCCAAACCAAACAAACAAAATGCCAAAAACCCCAAAACAACACCTACACCTGAAATCCACCGGTATTATTATGTAATAAAAGACACTGTTCCCATCTGCAGGAAACATAAATGCAAGTTCCAGTATATACTTTTATCAATAGCCTGGTGATGCTCTGAAGTTTTGTGCATCAACTTCAGTGTTCTTTCAATGGCAGTGACTCTTCCCAGGACCGTGATAATTACGGGGAACTGAAAGGGTGAGGCAGCAGACATAGTGACTAGACAAGTTGGTTGCAGAGGTTCTGTCCCATTAGGGAGGCAGAAACAGGGCCTGCTTATGAGCTGGTTCACTGACAGCCCTCTTGGGGTTTTATTCCACCCAGGAGGACTGTCTAGACATTCATTTATTCTGGCAGACACAAGAGTATCAGCGTGGTTGATGAGTGAATTGAGCTCTGCTAATGTTAATCACAGTTTGTCTTTCTCATAGACTGATGAATAAATGTACTTGGCTTTGTAAATTTGTATTTGCCTCAAAGGTCTGTTTGCCAGCGTTCGGTGTTTGCCAGTGAGTTTCTGCTATATATATGGACAAGCCAGTGGTACCAACAGCTATTGCCCTTGCTGTTGGCCCATTTCCCCCTTTCCATCCATATTTTTGCAGATACTTGAAATTGTTGTCAAAAAATGTAAAATTGCAGGCAGGGCTTGTTTCATCCCTGTTTATTAAAGGTATCTGGCACAGTTCATTATAAGACCTGTTTTCATCTGTTTGCAAGTTTGCTGAGGTTCAGTCGTGTGAGATGTGTGTGAAAGGCTTTATAGTGAAAATTATTTGCTCAGGCTGTTGTGCAGAGTAACAGGATGTTAAACGAAAAAACCCAAACAAACAACCTCCCCCCACCAAACTAGCCGGTTTTTCATAAACTTTCTACACTTTGCCAGCACTGTTGAGCCAGCGTTGCAGACAGTTTGTGCTGGCTGGTGCTCTGTGTTTCGTGTGTCTGGAGGCTGATGCCACGCTGGTGCAGTGCCTGTGGGCAGCTGGTGTGTACACCCTGCTCCCAGGCTGCGGCTGCCAGCGCAGGCGGCAGCAGCGCCCAGGCAGCAGGAGGATGCGTGCGTGTGGCATGGGAAAGGGATGTGCATCTGTGATGGTGTTGTTAAACAGTGGGCTTGGTTTGTTTTTTCTGTCTGACCAAAAGTTTATTGTAGCTCTCAACCAAACAGCACACAAAGCCTTTTAAAATATGTGTAAATACTTATATTTTGCTGTTGTGCTCCTATATATAGAGCAGATGCTTCCATGAATGATACGGGCTGCAACCAAAGCATTTATAAAGAACAGTTAAGAAAGCAGACTACGAATTGTTCTTTGCAGTACTTTACTCAGGGTTTTGATATCTTCCCCTTTTAAAAGGCAAATATTCTCCTATGTAACCTTTCAAACAACATAAAACTTGTAAAATTGCTGAAAACAGCAGTTCATGCAGAGTGCTCTCTTAATCTGACATTTTCCTTGGTGTCTTGATCTGACTGTGCTGTTACAGCCGATTCAAAAGCCTAGGAAGGGCACTCTTCCTGAAACCCAGAGAAGAACAGTATGGGAGATTAGGGTTGGCGCTGTTAGCAGCCTGGAAACTTGCTTAGTAGTGCATTATTTGGGAGAGGTGCCATGGACTAGTGACTTGTGGATGAGGCTAAAGAACTGAGAGTACCTCTACTTTAATCCTAGCATTTCCACTGTGTGGGCAGGTTACTAAATCCCTGTGAGACTACGTCTTCATCGTTAAATAGGAATAATAGCTACCCTCTGGAAGCATTTGTGAGGATGTATGTATTTATGCAGTACTGCAGGTAAGCATCAATCCAGTTGTAGTCTAACCTGGGAGATACCGTCTTCTTTTGGTACCAGTCATTTGAAAGGGAGCTTCTTTAATAAAATCCAAATACTGAAATCGTGACACTTTGCTCTTTTTTCTTTAGCCTGTATGTTTTTTCCTGCTTTTGCGTTCTAGAAGGTGTATGTTCTTTTCTCGGCAGGTGCCTGCCCAGTTATGGTTCTGTAGCTGCCAGTGTCACAGTGGCAATTATAGTAACTTAGCTTTAAATAAGCTTCTTGGGTATGGCCATCTGTGTGTGGCTGTAGTACCTGTTGTTCAGAGAGTGGGGAATAATCGGGGATAAGGCTTAAGAGAAGCCACAGACTGGAGAGGAAGCAGAAAGGGAGTAGGCCAAGGTCTGTGGCAGGTGACTGGGTTTTCCAGCTCTCTGCAGCCTCTGTTCACCTGCCTGTGGCTGTGAGCTGCGGGCGGGAGGAGAGCAGGAACAGGACAGCCAGTAGCTACAGTGGGCTGCTTAACCAGGGGCTTGATTTTTTGTTGTTTTCCTTCTATTTCAAGGACTTACAGAGCCCTATTCCAAACAGTTTCGGGGATATCCAAGTAGCTTAGCTTACCTAAGTGCAAAGGAGGAGAAAATCTTTTCCTCCGCAGCCTTTTGAATGCGTCCGCTGAAGGGTTATAAGCAGGCCACTCCCTTCTGCTCGGAACTGGCCATTGGGGACAGCAGGGACATCCTTGAGAGCGGCATCTCACAATGATCGCCTATGTGCACTGCCTGCCCGCCGACCCGATGGTCGGGTGCCTCGGCAGGAGCAAGTGGCAGCCCAGCTGCAACGATGAGGAGGAGGAGGAGGAACTCATCCCGCTGTATTCCAGCAAAATGGGCAACGCTCACACCAAGCTGCCGGGCCGCCTCAAGAAAAAGTTTCTGAGCAAAGACGACAACTCCTTGTGGCCAAGTAAGATCTGTTCCTGTTCTTTAGCTGTTTTGGTCATTTAATATTGCGTTGTCATTACTGAGTAAATAAATAAATAAAACAAACATAAACAAGGAAAATACTCTTATTTCCCTTTAGAGGATGAAGGCATTGGGAACAATTTTCTTACAAAAATTTCCTCTTCAGGACAGTGTATGTAAATATCTTATCTGATGGGGCTGCTAAGTTGATACAGGATGGTACTGTTTTGTGCATGTGATATGTCTGTGTTTGAGAGGTCTTGAGCACTCGCTTTCAGTTTAATAATGCTCCTTTTCAGCAAAATGATTGTTTTAGATGAGTGGAGCTGTTGACGTAGCACTCTAATTGAAAGCCGTAGGAACAATCAGTGGATGAAAAGGCCAGGAAAAATAAGAAAAAGGTCTAACAGACTCAAAAGGTGCTTAATGCAGTTGATGAGTACTTATTTAAAAAACCAGTCTACTTTTGAACAACCTTTGATGTAAGGTTATTTTCCCTCTGAACGTGAGAAGAAAGAATTCCTGAGTTGTGATGACTCCTTTTTTAATCTGAATAGTTTCAAGTTTCAGTGGCAAATAGGAGAGAAGAGGACAGACAATGGTAATGTTCAGCTGTTTTGTTTTTAGCCTTAATGCTTGCCTTCCCTTCTTTTCTGGCCACCTAAGCAAAGGCACCCAGCTGTTTGTGGAATGGTTGCTCAGAAAAGTCTATTTAAGGGTGATGGGGGAGAAATTTCACAAGACAAAGAAAGCTTTTCCTGCAGAAGCCAGCTGGCTGGCTGTCTTGTGCCAGGTCTTCTGGGAAAAAAAAAAAAANAAAAAAAAAAAAGGCAAGTACATGAGTATATTTACAACTGTATTGATTTTTCTTTTCCTCATTAGTCTCATACTGACTAGCTGACAATGGCTCGTTATTACCAGGAATTGAAAAATCTCCATCTTGCCACATGATGCTAACACTGATTAGTAAAACCACCTGTATTTTGTTTTCTGAATTACCATATTCCCCATTCATTACTAAGCAAGCTTCACTTGACATCCCCTCCTGTAGGAGTGTGATTTACTACGTGGTTGTTTCAGGCCTTTTTCAAGAGGAAGTAATTTTTTATACTGCATGGAAAGAAAAACCCACATCTTCTGCTGAATTTCTGTATTTTTGAGCACAGGGTCAGTTCTGGTTCATTCAGAGGGAAAATGTAAATTCTTCCTTTATGAAAAACTATAGTCACTGTCAGACCTAGGGAAGCCCTGAAGAGGTTAGGGACTAGGAAGCAGCTTCCAGGGATGCTCTTAGGCAGGAGGATATGGCCCTTCTTGCTCGATAGCCTGGGGGTGTGTATGTGTATTTTGGCATTAGTGTCTCTTGCTGGATGACAGGTTAGTTCATTCCTACCAAGTTGTGACGCTGATTTTCAGAGCTTGTTCTCATACTGCGCTCAGAGGTGTTGCTCAGAGCATTGTGAGCAACCGCTCTGTTTGAACCTGCTTCTCCTGAGTGTGGAAATGGGCTTGAGGAGCATGGGTAAGGTACTCAGAAATCCCTGCTCCCTCTCTGCAGCCTGCCTCCTTTTTCACTTTGTGCTGTCTGTGGGGGCAGCATTCCCTTCTCTCTAAAATACACCTGAATTAAAATTATAAAACTTTTTAGAAGATAATTGAAAGTTGTGTGCACGTGTGTAATTTTGTTGATTTATAGTGCAACACTTACATAAGCAATTGAATTCTTTGACTTGTGATCTAACAAAGCTATTTAATGCAATTTTTAGGCCTTAGCAAATAACTTTCACATGTTTCAGACCAATTTTATTGCTGTATTCCTTATGTTGAGTTCTGCTAATATCTGATATGACCCCACACGTTTTATTTGTTCTTCCAAATCATCGGAGTTCCAGTGAATATTTTCATTGACACAGTGAATGACACCCTGCTTTCTGGCCTGACTTTTCTCAGGAGAACCTCTAGTGCTTCAGTGGTGGTGTGTCACCACAGTACAAGTGTGTACATGTGGGGCACCAGCTCTGCCTCACTGGCTCCTTTCTTACTCATTCCCGGTCCATAGAAACAAAAGAATAGCAGAGTAATTAAGCCATCAGTTAAAAGTGTTACGGGTGGAATAGGTACTATTTCTCTTTGACACAGGGAGACTCTGTCACTTTAAACTCTGTTAATGTTTATTTTAAGGAACAAAAGTGTTTAAGAGTGGAAGTGCTTTCTGGGACCAGGTCAAGTGATAACTGCAGAGCACAGCAGGGGATTATTGGCTGGGCTTTATCTCTGTTGATAAAGGCCTCCCTTTGGGGTCCTTATCCAGCATCATGAGAACTGCACTTGGAGAGGTTTCACAGTGCTGATACTCCACAGAAAATGCTCCCAATAGTGTTAGGGTTGTTTGATAACATAATACAGTCAAATTATTTGAACTTCCTCATGGGCTGCGGGGGG
>VWYP01016921.1:70175-169294 GCA_013400435.1 Pycnonotus jocosus
AGGGGATCTCAGTAGTTTGTAGCAGTAGTCCCTGCGCTCCTGCTATCAAATAATAAATAATCAAAATACTCGTGGTGTGATGGTAGCAGCCATAATAATCAGGTTACCATTTTAGGGTTTAAGGGTTTTTTTAAACTGTAGCAAGTATTCTGATAAAATTGTTAAATTAATCATATTGTGAAGTGAAAGTTCTGCATTACCAGCTCAGCCTTGTTCCAGCATCTGTGATGCTGTTCTTCTGCGGTTCTTTGCTGCCAGATTGAGTGCAAATAGACAAAGTAGGATTAAAATCGGCCAGAGTGCAGCAGTACATCTTTTAACAGCCTGTGCCTGCCAGAAAAGCAGCATCACAGTGGTGTCAGGGCTGTCACCATCACATGTTCATTCACAATTACAGACAAACTCCAGTGGAGCTGAGTGTTTGGTAACTGCTTTTCCTGCAGCAAAGTTAAATGGAGATACTCCACTGACCAGGTGTGGCAAAAATGTCAGGGGCTTGGTTTGCTTTGGTTTAAATGCCTGCCGAATTGAAATATGAGGCAGTGAGACACTGCTGGCAGTGACTGCTGCTGGGGGAGGCTGTCACCTCCTCCTGGTTAGAGCATCACCTGCCTCCTGTAGTTCCCATTGCCACTTGATATTTTATCAAATTTGCAAAGTTTAAAGGTGTGGTATGCTCTTGCCAGCTTTTTGTGATGATAAAGTTTTGATAAGGATTTGGGGAGTTTCTTCTTTCTTTTGCAGATGCAGGAGCAAGGCAGTGGCAATATCAGATTTCTTTTAATGTTTGTTAAACAGTAGCTTCAGTTATTGGCTTTTTTTCTCAATGTTTTGTTGCCTGCTAGCTCATGAAAGAATGCTTTCTTCTTCTTTATTCCTATCTGTAAAGCTGAGACCTGTCTGTGTGATATGTGTTTTGTGAAAAACACAAAATTTGAAGTAATAACTAAATCTATTCATAATTTAATAGGATGTTGTGAACCAAGTTGGGTTATTATCCACTGTTTGCTATGGCTTTTTTCCAGGTTTCTCTTCCAATAGCTATGAGATCTAAATTTCTCAATATAAGGACGTTATACTAAAAAAACCCGATGCCAGAATCTTTGCAAACTGGGAGGATTCATTCTTTGCTTTCTCATTTAGCAGTGTGAAACAAAAGCTGAATTGCTTTCCATCTCTGCAAATTGTGGGCCATGTGGAGCACTGAGCAAGCCTTTGTGGCCTTTCATGCCCTAAGTGACACAAGGACTCAGTCTATGTGGTGAATGGCTGGGACAGCTACTTACAGAGCCTTGTGCAAGTGACTGGCCACCCTCATTCCCAGTTTTATCTGCTGTGTCCAGCTCATACCATAACAGCTGACATATCGGATTGCATCAGATAAAGCCAGGAACTGGTTTGGTTTGAAAAGAAAAAGTAAATAGGATATCATTTTTATTGCATGTCAAAAAAATAGGGGAATTCTCCTCTCTCTATCCCTTTTACTCTGTGTGTTTTTAATGTCTTATCTTATGGCTGAGGCTTTTGGAGGTTTTGTTCCTTTGGCTAAAACAAGCCATGGTAATGTTGCAAAGCAGGGGAACTTCTCCATTTGGACAAAATTACTTCAGGTTTGAATAAATAACAGCTCTTCTGGTGTGTGTTTCTATATGTGTATTTCTTACTCACTTTGCTGCACATTCTCTGGATGTTCCATAGGAAACAAGCCTACCTGCCTGTCCTTTTCTGGATGAGCCGTGGAGGTCTAACACTTGGTTTCCTGTGCCTTTTCATGCATTAAATGCAAGAGTGAAATGGATGAAGAGAGGGATGAAGAAGAACTTGGAATATGATGGGTCAAAAGATGTTAATGTTGAGTTGTTATAAAACACTTAAATGAATCTCTAACAGGAATATGAAGGTCTTCTTGAGTTTCCTTGTGGAAAGAAAACACTTAGCTAGTGACTGCTCCCTGTTGGGTGTGAACATGAGCTTGCTGTTGTGAGGAGGTGCAGCTGGTGCACGTTTCCTTCCTCTCTGCCTGTGAGCCACGTGTGGTACTCAGGAGCACAAGGAAGAGGTGGTTGGATTTTGGTATGGAGCTCATTAACACCATTCGAGTGCATCAGGAGGAGTGTGAAAAAGGAGAGTTCAGAAACATCTTTTGTGTAGTGTGTTTTGTGATTGGGCCAAGGGAGCATCTGCTGTAGTTAAGGAGGTAGAGCACTCACTGTAAGTGCAAGTTCACGAATGAAACAAGTAAGGTTGGAAACCCTGTGGCTGAGGGGAGTGGTTAATGGTACAGTATGTTCTTCAGTGCTTAATTTCATGAAAGCTTCTGGGGTTAATGGATGCTGGGTACAGTATGTTTGCAGGTCTTACTGCAAATTGCTTGTGAATTCAAGAAATGGTTTTGAGTGCTGTCAGAAAATCAGATCATAGGGAAACATGGTAAGGAAAATGTGAAACTCCACAGAATGGGTGTCCTTTAAAGGAAATGGTTATTAAAAGTCTGATAGATTACAACAGATTTTTAGCCCTCCATTATTTCCCTGCCCTAATCCAATGATCCATCATTGACAAATGCAGGTATTACTTGATTTTCAAGATTTTCAGACCTCTGCTTGGACACAGTTGTAGAGCAGCTCTGCTTTTTTCACCCATTCAGAGCCACGTGCTCCATCCTATGGGCTGTGATACTTAAAAGGAGCTCATTCTCTGAAATACATCACTTCTCCACTCTCAGTTGCTTGTGCAGACATCTCTGAGGTAGAGCAAACTTACAGTTTGCTGGCATTGGAGCTGGTAGCGTATAAATCTGGTTTATTCATACCTTGTAGTGTTAATAAAAAAAGACACATCTAAAATAGTCCTAAATGCCAATAGGCTTAGTGACATTTAAGCATGAGTGATGCTGTCAGTCCATCCACAAACAAAAGCGGTATGTCTTAATTTGTCTAATTACACTCTAACATGAAGGCCAGCTGCTGCTGTGAACAAAAGCAGTTGATCACACCATTTTATTAATTGCATATTAATTGCCACATTCATGTTAACCATATGGGAGACAGTGGAGTAGAGTGAAGGATACTTAGTGATGGAAAAGAAAAAATGAACTGGCAGAGTGGTGTCTGCAGAGGACAAATCTTAGAATGACAGGGTGCCTGGAGCTTGTTGATGTGATCTGATTTTTACAATAAATCTGGGGGTTTTTTCACCCATCTAAATTGCTGTATTTAAAAGTGTGAGGGATTTGAGTGGAGAGGATTGCATCTTGCATGGTGACTGCATATTTGTAAAAATATTACTGTGCAAGTTTGAATTTGTTTGGTAATTTGCAGAAGGCAGCCCTCCTGGCATGTGGCCATCTGCCTTTGTCTGCCTGCTGTGCAGATGGATGCACCTGCGCTGCCTGGAATCACTTCTCATAGGAGCAAAGTTGGAAGATCCAAGAGGAGTACAAAATTTGCTGGGTTTTATACTTTATGCAATTTTGCTCTAACTGTGTAGTCTTTTTAGATAATGGTAGTAAGTCTTTAATAGAACTGGATTTCTTAGAGTGAAAAATAAAAACCCTGACATAGGTGGATTAACTGGAGTAAAATAAACTACAGCAAAAAGGAAATGGTAATGGCATTGCCCACTGCATTTATCTGGCATCAGATTACCTATTAGGATATTTAATGCTATTTATCTTCTTGAAAGTGAGAACTGGAGAAAAAATACCCTCAACTTCTTCTTTTTTTCCTCTTACTTTTTGCTGTGTGGAGGCAGCAGCCACTCTGAGCAGATGCGCAGCAGTTCTGTTGGGCAGCAGGTGCAGGTTGAAGTAGACAGGAAGTGATTTCTGTCCTGTCACCCCCAGACTGACATTATCACGGTCTGTAGAGCATCTCCTGAGCAGGGCTGTGAGGTGGCTGTCTCCTGCCTCCCAGCAGCACTGTCCCGCAGGTGGGTATGTGCACTAGGGAGAAATTATATGATACGTGCAAAGAAGGCTTTGCTGGACTGAGACCTAAAAAAGTCCTCAAGGTCTTCCTTGAGTTTATTTTCTCCACCTTCCCCTTAATTTCTCTTTAGAAAGGAGAGCAAAGGCCCATGTTACAATTTGTAAGCCAAAAGGGGCAGCAGGTTTGGTAGGAGGAAGGCCCAAGGGCAGCTCTTTGCTTTCTTAGAAAAGAAGTAATGAGTTAATGGCAGATCAAATAGAAATATGTCTACTGTGAATATGTGAAAGGAAGTGCAGGAATGGACCTGGAATCTACAGTGATTTAGAGAACCCAGTCTTGTCAGTCAATTGAATATTTTTGCTTGGCTTTTCTAAAATGAATATTTCAATGTTAAAAGCTTAATCCCACCTCATTGCCAACAGATGGCATTTTGCTTGCATTTCTTATTTCTCTGAGAAGAGCTGGGATTTAACTGGCTAGTTAAAAAGAAAGAGAGAGGGTCGAGCCTTTGTTTTAATTAACATGTTGTTCCAAAAAACTTCTCTAAAAAGCATATTTCAAACTGCATTGGAAGGCACAAAAGAAGACACAAAGAGTCGCATAGTCAAGAAATTGCTAATAAGCAGTTGAGAGGTAGATTGGATCTGATCTATTCTAAGAACATTCAGTGCAAACCAAACAATAATGGTGACATTCTTATGCCTAACCAGAAACTGGGGCAGAGGGGTTGTTGTGGTTGTTTTTTGGTGGTTTTTTTTGTTTGGTTNTTTTTTTTTTTTTTTTTTTTTTAATAAGAAAAATGCTTTGGATGGCTTATTGCAATTATGTCTCAATTGGTGCTGTAATACAGGGCTGTGTGAAGCCGGGATTATAGAGATAAAGCATGATTGGAAAGGCCCAGCTTGAATTTTGGATTGCAAGCAGTGCCTGCCATGACAGCAGTTACAGAAACAGCGCCTGACGTGTGAGCTGACCAGTTTTGACTTGGAGTCATTGGAAGAGAATAAATGTAAAACCCCATGATGCCACTTCTCCAGTCCCAGCATAAGGGTACTTAATCAGCATCCCCATGTCTTCTCTACTGGGGCAGGCAGGCTGGGGCCTGACAATTACTAATTTAAAGACAGAATTCCCCAATGCACTGCTTGTGGCTGTTAGGCCGCAGCTGCTGGCATTTGCTTGGAAACTGTATCTCAGTGTACTGGTGAATGACTGGATCACCAGTGAGGCCTGATCCACCAACTGAACTGGTGTCGCTGGAGAAGATTTAAAAAACTTGTGAATGCAGTGGTTGAAAGACAAGTTGTCTGTCTGTGATGGCTTTTCCATAGCAATGCTCAGCAAGCCACTCTGTGCAAGGTCAGTGGCCATGGGCTGCTGATCCCGAAGGTCTCATCCCCTGTCTGACTGGATTTGAGTCACAATGCCTATGGGGCAACTTTTCCTCCTCTGGTTTAGGGCTGTTGTTTGTTCATTGTCCTTTATATTTTGACAAGGAATTTAAGAACAGTGAGATTTCCCACACAAGGGTTGCAGAGCACATTTGTCATTACCCAAAGGTGTCAACAGAAGTTTGTAAAACCATTTCTGTGCTCTTTTGTGATGTGTTCCTGGAAGGGCTAATTAAACTTGGAGCTGGGTAGCGTCTCCAAAGCAGGTTTATCACACCTCCTGACTGAATAATCCCTCGTAGTTGTTCTCAGTGTCTTTTAACCTACCTGACCCTCCTTCTGTTTGTCAGACATTTGGCACAAACACAATGCTCTGGCTAGACCAGAAACAGTTGGCTGCTGTTTGGGGGGAGCAAGCAGGTCCCCAAGCAGATGCTGGTGGTAATGTTAGGATAAATAATTAATATTAAAGGAAAAGACACTCCTTTATGTCCAGTAACTGAAGGTGAAGCATTTTTTTCCCTGGGTATGATGCTAATCTGTTCCGGACAGGTTTAATTAATCCAAAGAGAAGAAAGATGCTAATTACCCTGATTTTAAAAGAAGTATTGCCCAAGCCTTATAAGAATGCAGTGGTTTAATTTATTTGTTCCTGGAGCCAGGTGTGTGCTCTGTACAGAATATTAGACGTTGTGGATGTGTCAGATACTTCTAAAGGCTGCAGTTTCAAGTATGTTCTTCAAACTACCTATGGTTGAAAAACAAAGATGTAAATTGATGTGCATTAGCTTAGACAATTCCTTGTGTGATGGTAAAGCACGTTAGGTGGAGCTTGTGTCTAAGTGAGGTGAATTGGGATTGAAGTTTTTTAATGCTGCATCAAAGCATCCTAAATAGATGCCTTGACATCTCCAAAGTCAAGACTACTTGTGTCATTATCCATCAGGATGGGAAAAAGGAAGAGCTATTTCATGCACATTGCATACCAGTTTTGGGAAAATACTGCTGTGGTTTTATTGACTGGGTTTTTTTTGAAGGTTTATTCACATTGGCCATGATCTCCTACCTCCTTTACGTTTAAATGGAATCTTCTGCTCCAGGGGTCCGCCCTGCCTTGGAGCTGGTGTAAAATTTCACACCTGCTTCTTCCAGACCTCTAATACCATGCTTCTTCTCTTTTCTGACTAACTAATAATGAAAAATGCTCTCCTGTTTCAATTCTGTAATAGCACATATGTCAGTAATTAACAGTCTTCTGAACCAATCTGTACCCCAAGGTTGAATTTGGAATGTTGTGCACAGTGCTAAAATGCAGCTGCTGGGATACATAGTAGTTTTGTCAATTATCTTGAGGTGGCAGAGTTGTTTGCTTGGTAGTAGTAAACTACTGATATTTCTTTGCCTTGTTGTTACTGTTGTCTTAACAGCTACTGAAAGGTTTCAGGAATGAAACTTACTCAGTTTTTTGTTTGTTTGATTGGTTTTTGTTTGTTTGTTTGTTTGTTGTGGGGGAAAACCCATGATATTTCTACACGGAAAATTCTTTTTGGAGTCTGCGTAGTTGTCTCTGTATTTATTTGTGTATTGTCTCCAGTTAAGTGTTGGAAATCTGATGTATAGTGTACCTCCTATTAGTGGGATGATACATTCAGAAGCTCTTCCAAAAATAAATTGGCAATTTTAGTTTAAGTGCTGATCTGAGCTGTGGATACATGCTTGCCTTTCAGTTGTCTTCAAGTGAGAGTTCAGCACTGGGAGCAGGTTACTCTGAAGACACAATGTCGGGTTACACTGCCTGTGGTCTGTTCAGAGCTGGAGTGGCGGTGATGATGCCATAGCTGCCTACTTCCAGAGGTTTTCAGATACAAATAGTGCAAGTACTCAGAGAAACAATTTTAAAACTAGCCTCAGCTGTCTCAAATTTTATATTTACACTTCATCAACTTCTACTTCAGCTCTTCCAACAAAATGCAAATTTTTCTGCAGTTTGTTTTGTGCTTAGTGGGAAACCAAAGATACCAAGAGAGACATTTTTGCAATTAAGAATGGTATCTTTCATTTAAAATAGTGTATGTTAAACTCCTGGCTGTGTTACAACTTTTCTGTTTGGTTGGTTTTATGAAGCACATGAGGATTAACAGCAAGGAATAACTAGTTTTTCTAAAACAAGAAAAAACACAGGTATCTGCAATGGGGATCCTGAAGGAAGAGAAAAGGATCTATTCCTTTTCTATCTGGCAGGAAATGGAGGCAGAAATTGAAGACTGAAAGTGGAATGGGAGAGAATCTGCATTTTTTAATATTTTATATTTAAATCTGTATTTTGATGAAGACGATTGTGATTCCTATTGTTTGCCTATTGCCCATACATACTTGTTTATAGAAATGATTGCCACAATACTAAAATGCACAATAGACAATGTGCTCAGTAGTGCTTTCTGGAGATGCTTGGTGGCAAGGCACCTTTATCACTTTAGCATCACTTAAACTGTTAGATGCATTTTGCTAGCTACCCAAAGAAACACAACTATTATTCAGTAGTTAGTGCTGATCCACCATGGCATGTTGGAAGGTCTGGGCCTCTAGACTGTGTATGAGTAATAACAGATCTCTGAAACCTTTAATCAAATCAGAGCTAATGAAATTGTAGGTTGGTATTCACATTATAAATTTGGAAAGTTTAACCAATTAACATTATTAGTCCTTTCATTTGGTTTTATTGAAAACTTGTGATAAGAAGATGCTGAGCACACAAATACAATCTTAAAAATAGTTTTCAAAATCTGTTGGTATTTGATCATGTCTTAAATCCTTATCCCCATGGCCAGCCAAAGACATTCTTTGGAGATTCTGTGGTACAGATGTTGGTGCAGTTGTTTCCCTACAGGTTGCTGAATCCTGCGGTAACATAATTATTAGGTCACTGTTACAGGAATTCAATGCCTTACTTTAGTTTAGAGACTTTATTTCAGGGCAGATTGTGTCTCTAATTGTAACACACCCAGGTTTTTAGATTTTGTGAAAAATCTTAGGGCTTTAGGAGCAATAGCAAATGTCCATTTATTATTCGTAGCCTTTGCTTTTACTCATCATTTTAGTATTGTGTTGTGCAGATAACATTTTTGAGGTAAAAATTTTGAAAGTTTCTAATGAACAAAACTTTTTTTCAAGTTGTTGTGGAAGACAGTAAATGGGTCCTTGATTTTGGCAAGAGCAGTTGTATGATTCTATGCAGCTTGGTATTTTCCAAGGAGCTTAACCTTCTTTCATTTATAGGCTGTAAAAGTTCTTAGGAAACTAGAGAATGTACTCGCCTAATTTTAAGAGTGTGCCTCCAAGCTTAAATGAGACCCACCCAGAATTTATTGTGAGTCAGCAGAAAGACAAAAAGAGGGAAGAATTTGTAACTCCTTATACCAGGATAATCTGTATATAAATAACAGTATGCCAGAGAGCAGTGTTGGGCAGGGAGGCCAAGATAGGCTACAAACATTCTTTCTGTGACCTTTAAATAAGTGAAATGAGTAGAGAGTATAGCCCCTTTAGGATAGCCATAAGGAGAATGCAGACTGAGATTAGTTAAAGATGTCTGTTGGATATTAGTGTGGATGCCCAAGAGCACAGCTGCCAAAGATGGAATTACAGGGAGATCGTTTGGGACTGAAGTTCAGAAATGGAATTGCTGCAGTCTGGTTTTGTTGATTTTTGCTCTTCATCGTACAAGATGATTCTAATGAGAAGACTTGCAAACTTGTCTGCCTGGTATTTTTTCCATCACTGATTCAGAAGAGAAGGATTTTCTCTGTTGAGCATTATTAGGGCAAGTAAGAGTCAAGATTTTGTAGACTAATTTACTTGCCCCAGCCAGTTTTGATCAGTTCTTTAGGATAAGCCATAACACAGGAGCATTCAGGTGGATTTGAAATTTAAATTGAGAATATTTCCTGGTGACATCCTAAAAAGGATATTATTCCCTAGGGAATGAGAAAAATTCTCCTCTGAGAGCTGAAATTGCCTTAACTGGGGTTCAGAAATGTCCAAAGGAAAAGCGATTGTGCCCTGCAATTTAATATAAAACAAAATTGCACATTCACAAAACGTTTTATGTTCTCTTGACTGCCATTACTGTGTGGGGAGAAGCTCTAACCAAAAGAAACTGCTGCTTTGTCTGCCGGCAGCCCGGCCCAAATGCTGCCTTTTCTCTCTGCCGATGTGTTTGCATGATAGAGGATCCCGTGGAAAGATGTTTTGAATTGTTAAAGGAATGAATTAGCTTTATTGTGCTGTGACCTAAATAGGATCATCAGATCAATCAGTCTGCTGCTTTTCTGTCCTCTCTGGCTTAGGTTGTGTTGCTTCTCCTTCTCATCTTGCTCCCTCTTCCCTCTGCCCCCGTCGGGCAGCCCCTTTCCCAGAGCCTGCAGGCATAATCCTTTATGATCTTGGATAAAGGAGGGCACAGCCGGGTACTCTCTTTTCAAGGAATACCTGCCCTGTAGTGTGGAGATGCATTTTGTATCCTGCACAGGCTCTCAGCCCTGACTCCCCTGCCCCTGCTCTGGGGCATGGATCCTTCTTGGTGTGTTGTTGTGATGTCTTTAGGATAAAATACATTTTCTTCTTTGTTCCCTCTCCCCTGTGCATGCTTCTCCTCGTCTTCCTCCTGATTGCAGGTTTAATGAATTGTAGTTTCTCAGTAGCCAGGGCAGTATCGCGCTTCACCAGGGCTGAGGTTGCCTTGAAAGAGGCCATTGTGAGCGAGGGGAGCTGCAGACTGGAGGGCAGCTGAATGCGGTGCCGCCTGGGACGGCCTTTGTGGAGGGAGCACTTTTGTTCTCCTCAACGATGCCGGGAGAGGGCCAGCCGGGATGGGATCTCAGGGAGGGAGAAACCCATTCTGACCGTAAATTACTGACTCCTGTGCTCTGCAAGTAGTCACTTTAGGCACCAGTAAATGGTTGACAGCAAGGGTGAAGGTGGCCAGAACAGACACAAAGCTTGGGCATGAGCTTTGAAAATACTTGAGGCGTTTGGCCCTTCTGATGTTTCTTCATGATGAAAGTCTCACCTAGAAGTAAAAGTGCACTTTTCAAAGTTGGGTGGTCGTGATCTGAGGCAGGCAGGAGCCTTGTGACCTGCAGGAAGAGGTTTAACAGCCCTCCTCAGTTTCAGTCTTCCCCTTGCAGGTGCCTGGGTGCTTTGTGCAGCCAGGGGAGGGGGTGCGTGGGGGTCACTTCCATAGCTGCACCCCTCTGGACACCACAGCTGCTCGGAGTGGGTGGGTGGGGGTGGCAGGGAGCAATCTCGAGCATGTCCTACACAGACACATTCCTGCAGACCTGCTGGAAACAACTGCCCTTCAACAGCTTCTTCCCTGCGAGCTGCTGTAGGATGGCACAGTGGAAACTTATTTAGAGCAACCGCGTGACGTGTCTGTAAAAGCAAAGGCATCGATTTAATTGTTTTGAGTACATCTGCTTGCCACTATTTCCACTTTCCCTTTTGTGCATTGAGCAGAGACTGACTGGAAGAGCTCTCACAATGCAGTTAGTTCCCAGCTCAGTTGGGCGGTTTTACTTTTTCTTTCCTCTTAAAATGTCATAAATGCTACACAGTTGCTTAATGGAGGATTTTTTCTGTTGCCCTGATAAAGTTGCTAAGGCCTGCAACTTGAAGTTTAGATTTTGAGATGATGGTACATGTTTAGTAGTTGGATGCATCATTCCCTTAATGAACTTGATGTACCATGTGTTGGGCTTACCTCTCCTTCATGGAAATAAAGTGGTAACATTTGTTTTCATTTGTGAGAGGGAGCTGGAAAGAATTGCTTTAGCTATTCTTCTGTTTTATTTGTTTGATTTTTTTTTGAACTTAAATGTTTCCTAAGTTCTGTACTGCATATATGTATGGGCCAGTGATTAGGAAGAGAACTGATTCTCAGCGATTCCAGTGTCCCTGTGGACAGCTGCCCCTGGGGCTGCTGCCGGGCAGCTGCTCTGGCTGTGATTAGGAACGACCCAAGAACGACACTTTTCAACATTTGCCTTTTTATAAAGCTTCAACTTTTTCAGCAGAGTGTGTGCATTGGTGCTAAGGTTCAGGGCACTGGGTTATGAATGGGGACTAGACACAAGAGCCCCTCTCCCCCAGGGGCTGGCTGGAAATATTTCCGTGGAAGCTGAGTATTTCCAGATTGTTTCACAGGCGCCGATGTTTTATGCTGCTGTGAATGTCGAGGGGCGGCTGTCCCAGATGGCTATCGTGGAGCAGGTCAGCTGGAAAGCCCCTCTAAAGAGGGGATAGAGCAGGGAGGGGAGTGAAGGAATGGCTACAGCATTTCAGGCATGCCATATGCAAGCAGCCACTCTTCTTAGCTTTTCTTCTGCCTGTATGTGGCCTCTACTAGAAAATTAGAATCAGTTTAACCACTCAGGGATCAAAAACTATTATAGTTGAACTAAAAAAAGAGTTTTGCTAATGAGTTCATTACACGGTTGTGATTTTGAGGATGCTGTTTGACACTGCAACTTGCACCTCAGTTTCTTGGCCCCAGTCCCTGACTTTTTAGGAAGAAGATTCTTCTGAGCCAGACTTTGTGACCAATTCTATCCATCATGAAGTGAAAATTAGCTTTTACTGAACGTCTTCTCCATGTTTTCTGTATTCCTTGTGATGTTCCTGATTCCTCTCTATTTCTGTGATCCTTGTATGGCAGCGAGTGTGATCCCTGCATCTAAGGATGTGCTAACTCAGGCGGTGGGTTAATATTAACTTGTCTAAGGTGGAGTAGCAAATGTGTCACAGAGCAAGGTCTCACCAGTCTGCTGCTTGTCTCTGAGTCATTTGCTTGTAAAGAACTGATATCACAGAGTGCACACCTACTGTTCATGCTGGGTTTATCTAGCTTCAACAAGCTTTTAAATTTTATTCTATCAAGTTAATTTCAGGTGGGTTTTTTTTGTTCTTGTTGTTTGGTGGGGATATTTGTGAGTTTGGCTGCTGGGTTGGCAATGTTTGAGGCTGAAGTCCTTTATCTGTTTGTGTAGTGGTACAATATAAATTTTCTCAAACTGCCTCATCTTTTCCTATTTGTCTCAGTGTAGGGAGGCTAAATGCAGAGGAGCACAAGCATTTCATGCTTTAAGTTTTCAGAGAATTGCTATTAGATTACAGTTTCTTGAGATAGGAAAAGCGTTTACAAAAAGCTGGGTTGAGACAACGTGATGAATTTTATGGAAGTCAGTGGGTTTGTCTCAGGTGGGGAAGAGTTTTTGTTTGTTGTTGGACTAATACAGACTCTCTGAGGTGCAGATAGGAGAAGCCAGACGATGTTTCCTTTGGGATAGTCCCTCACGATAGCCATTTTTTGATGTTTGACCTCTTTAACAGCATGACCTGAGGGTAGGTGGAAGCAAGGTCAGGGCGGAGAGGGGGATGAAAGGCAGACATCAGTTTAGGTATTGTTTTTTGCTGGGTTTGAATGTCTGCCTCCGTGCTGAGATCAGGGGTAGAGGACAGTGGTCAAGTGCTTGTTCTCAGGCAGGAGAAATGCTCCAGGGTAGGTTAAGGATCCATTAACAAAAAGCACACTGCACTTGTCTCCCATTGTAGCCGGGGGTGAAATGAAAAGTATTCCAAGCCACCCAAAGTACTTAGGATCATGTTGATTCACAGTGGCTTGCCTATGAAAAGGTAACAAGTCTTACTTCCCAGAGCTTGCTACAAGGCTCTTTTGAGATTCCATAAAGACCTTGGAAGAGACTGTCTCACTTTCAGCAGCCCAGACTCCATCATTTTGTAGCTTGGAACTCTCTCCTTTTCCCTGTGCTCCCCTTCTTACATGCTAAGAAGAGGCACATCTAGGAAGAGGCACTTGCTATATTCTCGACACCACAGTAGAAAAGGGGAAGCTACGTCCTTGGTTTGCTTTCAGATGGCAATGTAGCTGGAGTTAGAAATGGAGTCAGTCTAAACTTGCTTTCAGTGTGTGTGTGTCCAGCAAGCACGCATTTTATGTTTTCTGGATTTACGGAGTAATGACAAATGTCTAACAGGGGCATTGCTGTGTATTTAATTCAAAACCAGCACTAAACAGTTACCTTGTTATCAGAGTTCGATGCCAGAGTCGTTTTTAGTGTAAGGTACTTGATGGAAATCAATACAAAAATCAGAGATGCCTTCCTTGCCATTGGTGCCATGTCACCATGGTCTTCTGTCCCTTTGGCAGAGCTGAGCCAGTCAGAATGCCTCTTGGACCAGCAGCTGCTGGAGAGACCTGCTGCTCATGGTGATTTTGATGTAAAGCCCACGTTGCAACGGCAAAACCTCTGGATTTGGAAAATACTGATAAAACGTTGATGATGCTGTGCTCAGACAACGATGAACAGATTTCGTTTACTTTGCAGTGCTGAGTCTCTCAACTGTTTGGTGAAACTTAGAGGTTCCTGTGGAGCATCTGCTTTTTACCTGCTATGCTCCAGAGGCTGGATCCTGCTGCAGCTTTGGGGTCAGCCTGAGCCCCCCGCTGCTGGCATTTTTCTTTTTCCTGAGGAAAAAAATCCTTTTCATTGTTAACCCGAGGGGGTTTCCTAAGCTTGCTTTGTGAGGGAGGGCTTGCTTCTTGAGCCTGAACATTGTGCGAAGGGCATGCCCTGCTGAGCACATTCATTTGGTGCTTAGAATTTTCTCTTTAACTTCTGCAAAATTGCAGTTCATTCCTAGGAAGGATGGCTATGGACCTCTCTACAGATACATTTTTTAAGACATGAGGATATAATGCACATCTCAAAAAGCTGGGCCATTTCATCTCCGTGCACAAGTTGCATTTGATGAATAACAGAATCTCTATTAGCCAGAAATAACTCGATTTTGTTTTCCCTGTATCTGCTCTGAGATGACGCTAATAAGAATAAATTAGGAGTGTAACTGAATAAAATTCAATATGTAAAATTAGAGTGCTGATGTCTCAGGCGGTGGTAGTGACTACGGGGGGAGCAGTGGGACTAGAAGGGGAGGCAATGCAAAGCCGAGATAGCGTGCTGCAGCCAGCTAAGGCGCAGCTCTGGATCCTTAATAAAGTGGGAGCAAGACGGTGAAAATAATAAAAAAAAAGGGTTGTGGGGGGAGACGGGGGAAGGATGGGAGCGGTGGGAAAGCAGAGCATCCTGATTAGCACGAAAATGCAACACTAATTTGCAACTGGAAGGAGGCCGGGGCTGCCCGGCCCCCCCGGCGGCGTCGGCGGCACCGGGGAGGTGCGGCGGGAGGGGGCGGGGGCAGGGAAGGTGCCGGGATCTCCTGCTGCTCCGCCCGCACAGCCGGCTGGAGACATGGGAAGGAGAGCAAGCACCTGCCAGCTCGGGACTTTCTGGAGCAGCCAAACTTGGAGAGCGGAGGAAAGGAGGAGGATAAGAGCGGAGTAACTGCTGTGGACAGCAAGAAAGCCCTTTTCGTCCTGCGCGAACGAGAATAACAGCTGGGGCGCTTTTTTCTCCTGTTTTGCTTGTTGGAAGTGGCTGTTTTCAACCCACAGGGTTACATACGAGGAGGAAAAATTCAGGCTAAAGAATTGTAAATTATTCGGTCTGTCAGGAAGATCTAGACGTATTTAAAGTGATTTCAGAAAAAAAAACCGCAGAGGGGAGAAACGTGGAGAAGAGAAGTTTGATGTGCAGTGTGAACAGGTTCAATCTGGCAGTCACCTTTCTGGAGCTCTTCCTTTCTATGGGATTTTAACTCCAGGATCGCAGTTCAGCACTTTGAAAATGGTGGTTTTCATCAACACAAAGCTTAAATCTCTGATGAAACTTTTCAAGAGAAAGAGTAAGTATAGCTTTGTGTGCTCACTGTCCTTTCAGGAGGCAGTCTTCTTCCGAAGGAAAGTGCAGGTCCCTTCGGCTTCACTTTTGCTTCCTGCAGCCTCTTTTTAAGCTTATCTCACTCTTTTAATCGTTTATCAGTGTGGAGTGTGTCGAGGTAACCTTGTGAGGGGGTCTTTAGGACCTCTGCTTTGGGACCCTGTGGCTTTGGAAATGATTTGTCACGGTGATTTTGAAGGAGCCAAAGTTCTTGGTGTGAAATGGGCAACTCGATGACAGGGTAGGGTGTGCCGGTGTGTCGTGGTGTCCTGATGGTTTATGGGCTTGTATCGCTGACGCATCTACATAAAGTTTGATCTTCCTTTAAGTCATGAAGGATCTCTAGTGTCACAAATCACATTCGGAAGAGTAGCTGGCAAATGTGCACACCACTTCTCTTGACTAGTTTTTATGACCATTATTGCTCTGACGAGCAGTAAACCTTAATTTTGGTGTGGCAGGACTGCAGCCAGACAGTGGGCTTGGCGACAGGTGTTTCCCTCTTCTTCTTCCTCTTCTTCCTCTAGCCCTACCCTATTCCCTATCCACCAGTTCAGCCAGGGAACGGCGTGAGTGCCTTTCATTGACTTTAGGTGTCATGTTTTGTGTTATATGGGGGTGATTGGTGCTGTGACCAGGTAGTTGATGACTTCTCCATTTTTTTTGATTTAGATTTGACCTCTGGTTAGCAAGAATGGGCAGAGTGAGCACAGGCTGAATGGGTATCTGCCTTGTTGCAAGCAGTATATGTCTTGGGAGAGGGAGTGGAGTGCAGGACCAAGACACAGACATGAGGACACCCATTGAAAGTCTTTAAAAACCTTTTTCGAGGTCTGAAACTAATCTAAAATATGTGAGGGGAGGCAGATAAGAACCTCCTCCTCTACCTCAAGTCCTGTGAGGAAAGAACAGGCGCTGAGCATTTGGCTGTAGCTGTGTTTTGAAGCGAGAGGCGTAGCTTATTTTCCTTACAAATACCGGTTGTTTCCGTCTGAAATGATCCCAGCAGATGCACAGCAGTGTTAAGGAAAGGGTAATTTTTCAGATGACAGGAGGGCTGTCGCATCCTTTTTGCTTCTCAGTTTTACATACCTCCTCTGCTACCGCAAGGGCATCAGACAAACCACAAAGTGATGCCACAGGCAGTGCAGCAGCAAAGGCGGCAAAGGGAAGATGCGGAGCTGATAGCGAGGCTGGGGGCAGTGAAGCTGTGGCAGCAGGGCAGGTGCTTGGAAGGCAGCACATCTGTAGTGGCTTTTAATGCTTTGGAGAGCTGAAAAGCAAGGATGTGCAGCATGCTGGCTGAAGGCCAAATGGTGCCTGGGGGATGATAAAATGTGACCCCCAAGTGTCCTTTTTCTGTTTACAGCAGGGTGGAGGTATAAGGCTGTTTGACTGCAGAAGTTTTTATTGATGATAAACTTGAAACAAAAGGCAGCGGCTGTCTCTTGGGAAGCATAAATGATAAACAAATCTTGGCAATATGTGGTTTGGCTGTTTCATTGCTAGACTGTCTGTAGGGAACTTTGAACTTGAACAAGGTCTGTGTTTTATTTTCACATTTGTATTAACTGCAAAGAAGTGGCCAGAGATAGCCCTTTTCAATGCTGTTGTGCTCTGAGCAGTATTTGTCTGTGGAGTTGCTTTCGTTTATCTCTTTCCACTCATGACAAAGGAAAATAGCTAATTTACTTGCTTCATTGGAATATTGTTTCTGGTGTGAGGGAGCAGGAGGTCAGACAAGGTTGTTTCCCAATACAAATGAACCTGTTGTCATCTCTCATGAGGGCTGTCATATTCCCAGGGGCACCTTTGAGCCAAGCTATTCTGCACTGCACAGCACCTGCCATGATTAGGGGATGGAAAACTGATTCCTTTGGGAAGAGTGGGAGCTAAAGAGGGGGAGAGAACAGAGTTTCAAGTTTAGAGTAAATAAATCAGCAGGTATAAAAAATGGGAAGAGCAAAAGGTGTTTCCTATAGAACATAATGTTAGAGTGGATATGAAAGAAAGGGTTTTTTAACTGTCATAGAAGTGAGGATCTAAGGGTCTGGTGGGTCTACAGTGGCAAACAATGCTTCTTTCATTTTTAGATGATGTGTGGCAAACTTACACATGAGATTTTGTGATAGAACTATCTGCAATGCCATCTAATTTTCTTATTATTGTGTCTCTCTCTGCAGCTGTTTCCAACCTAGATGAAGAGAGTAGGTGGACTGTGCACTACACTGCTCCGTGGCACCAGCAGGAAAATGTCTTCCTACCCTCCTCAAGACCACCTTGTGTGGAGGACCTGCACAGACAAGCCAAGCTGAACCTCAAGTCAGTGCTGAGAGGTAAGATGCTGCTACTGACACAGACATGTCCTAAAACTACAGTACTTTTTGCCAGTCTTTGCAAACATATCCAAATTGCAGGCTTTGGATGAAGTTTACTTGTCTTTCTGTACCACGTGTAGAACATTAGTGGGATTTTCCCACTCAAATCAGGGGACAGGGGAAAAATTACTTTGCTGTGAAGAGAAAAGTAAATGTGTTATCTGACAGAGCACTCTGAAATAGAAAAGTGTCCCAAAACAAAAAAACCTTAGTCTTTGGAGTGTTTCCAAAGTGGTACCTTCAATTTCAGGAAGTCCTGAGTTTTAGTCCATTTGTGGAGTAAAAAACACATCAGAGGTGTTTCATTTGGTGATTTGTTCAATTGTTGTACAGTGTAATTTCCAGGGTTATGGCTGCTTGTGAGAAGCTGGAAAAGGTGCTGAGGGCAGAAAAGGGAAATGGGGAACAGGGCACTCACAAGGACTTTTCAGTAATAAAAATGCTTTTATTGCAGAAGTGTTCAGCCTATTTTTAAGGCCCAGTTTTTACCCATAGTACCTTCACTGAGGCTCTACCTGTGCAGTCTGTCATGGGAGGCATTGTGTTGTGTCAGTGCAGCCATGAGAACAAAGACATGCAGCCAGCAAGGAGGCCTGCAGAATGTCTGTCCCTGAGCCAGACATAAAGTTTAAAATAACAGTATAATGTTCGTGTTCTGGAAACAGTTAACCTAGATTTTTCTTTACACTGGCTGTGTAACAAAGGGGGTTACCCTGCAAAGAGCCAACTTGGTCAAGCCCCTTTTTGTTTCAGCAGGAACTGCAGGTACTTGATACCTTGCAAAGTTAACCTGATTGAAAGGAATATTGTCTTTTTTGTTTGATTAACATGACATTTCTGCTTTTTAGATTTGAAGAAAGCTTTATTTTGTATGCCTGAATAGAGAAGTGTTTGACCACCATATTTTAGTTCTTTTGCCATTTTCCCAGTTAATTGATTTTCACTGCCTGTTACTAGGTGCTTTTTGTTATCATTTAATAGGGATGTCTTGACAGCCAGTGTTATTGTCTCCTGCATGGCTCAGCAGATAGCCTGTGTGCCCTCTATACTCAATACTAGATTAATACATTTGTGCAGTTCCTTAGACTTGAAACATGTATTGTTCTCTTGCAGACATACTTACTAGTCCTTCACAAAATAAAAATATTTGCCTGCTTTAGATTAGAAAGAGTACTGATTGTTGTTAGCTTTCTGTGAACATTAACCACTCATTCTAATACTTCTCCCGTTCTCAATTTTGGACTGTTAGTAAAAAAAACCCAAAACAAAAAAACCAACCGGCACAGGCTGAAATGCACTGATTTTCTTGAGTTTTATTGGAAATATATCTACATGTTCTCTTTAAACAAATTTATATCTAGTATATTTGTGTGAAACCAAGTAATATATGTTGCTTCCCCCCCTTACACACTTTTAAATTGTTTTGGTCTGGTGGGATTTTTCTCTGGAGGTGCAGCTCATTATAAAAAGGAAGCTAAAAATAGAAAAGAATTGCTACTACAATTTGCTAGTTAGCCATTTGTGTCAAATAAACTGGCTTGTGTACATGATGTAGGACAGCTTGGTGATGGAGTTTGTTTCATGCTTTCAGGCTAGTAACTGAGAGGAGAAACTGTGATGATAACTTCACCAGACCTCATACTGCTGACTTAGTGAAGACAACTCTGTTATCTATTTATTTACTTGTTTGTTTAACCTTCAGCTCTTTCCTTGAGCCTTTTTTTTTTTTTTTCCCTAAGTGCAGTTTTAAAATAACTCCTTGCTGTTGCCTGGAACTGTCCTGAGAAGCTACAGCATGAGTAGTAGTAAGAGAGGCACTGAGTAAAGCTTTATCAGTTTTACTGTGCTGCTGCTTCAGCCAGCAGTGTGAAATCAGGAAGGCAGTGGTGCTTCTGATCATACTTGGAGATTTGAGTTAAGTTCTGTATCCAGAGCAGTTTTATTGAGTATGAAAGCACTGTTGGAATTGTGACATAATTTTGACAACTGCTGAACTGCTTTTCCACCTGTTTCTTTAGAAGAGACAAAGTTTTATGAAACTTCTTAATAGGTAGAAAGGAATTATGTGACTGTAACATAGAAGAGCTTGAAGTAGTCTTCTGAGAAGCAGCATTGGGCTAGCATGGCGACTTCAGTTCTGCATGTCTTGGCCTCATAATAAAGCTTGCAGTTTGCCATCCTTTTGGTGTTTCAGATTCTTTGGTTGAGGTAAACCTTGGAGCAATAGAACAGCTGTGACCTGACGTGCTGTATGGATGGTGGGGAAAGAATAACACTGGATGACAAAATGCACTATTTTCTGTGCAGAAAGTGGGATGAATCACTTTGGTTTCCAAAAAATGGTGACAACAAAGGGAAACTGGAAGGAAGTAGAACTAAAGCAAATACAATTTTTGCTTTATGCTAAGTCAGAAATGAAGCAGTAGATATGTACAGTGGTGGAGAAATATGAGGGCAGAGATATTTAAATGCTCCCTGTAAATTTTTGGGGCCTATGAAATAATTTAAGATTTTTAAGAAAGGTCAGACAAGCACTACTCAAAAATCATTAGTGTATATTTGGTCCTATCTTTAGAGGAGATTGGGAAGGAAGAAAGAACCTCTGGTGGTCCCCTTCAACCTGATAATGAGGTCTTAAGGACTGAGTTAACAGCTATTGTTCAGACCATCAAAGGACATGTTTGAAAGTTTTCCAGTCCTGTTCTTGTTCACATTATGAGACCTGCTGTTGTTGGTACATAGCAGCTATAGCAGCTTGATTGAAGACTATTAATTTGTTTATACACAGCTGGCTTCACTGTTAATGGAAAAGGAAGTATACTTTCCTAGGTATAATAGGTTACTTAGGTAATACTTAATAGTACTTAGGTAGTACTTAATAGTACCACATATAGAGCACATTTAAACCACCTGTCAGAGTACCAAATGTATAAAATCTTTCAAAATAATTCAAGCAAATTCTACCAAGATATTTTCACCCATCTAATAGTAATCAGGTGGAATCTTGGCTAGCTTTTAAGACAGTCAGTGCAAGGGCAAACTGTTTGTTCTGGTATGATTTTTAACAGCAAATTCTTTACAGTATGGGTCTACTAAAAAAAAATCTAGTAAATGAATAGGAAGGAAATAAATAAGAAGCCATCTGTTATTTAGAATAAACTTTTAAGTACCACTTAAGAAGCAGAAGTATTGCTTCTTAAAATGGGTTAAGAAAAAAAAAGTTAAGAGATATTAAAATAAATAGTATCTAACATGTCTTGAGAGAAATAAGTGCATGGTGTGGCTGATCTATACTTTTTCAGGAAGCAGTGTTGTGTTTGGAGGAGAAAAAGATCTTCATTAATTTTTGTGCAGTTGATTATTTTACTTGTATATTTTATGTTGGTATGTCCCCTGCTTATCAGCACTATGGAAGTGGATGCAGTATGTGATAGTAGATGTTGCATAAGGAGATATTTTAGGTTTTTGCCTATGAACTTGGCTTTTATCCTTTTGAAATTGAGGGGGAATGCTGTGCTTTTCTTTTATGAAGGTACTTTCAAGTACAAGTGATGAGTTCTTGGATTCAGATGTGTTCATAACTGAGGTAAAGCTATTTATCCTTTAGGCACGCAGGTGCTCTGCTGCCCTCTGAAGTTTTAAAAAGCAGTATTGTCCAGTAATCTGAATTAGAAAATGAAGCACCTGGAACCTGGAAAGTCTGTAATGCATAGTCTGTCTGTTCTTGAGAACTGAACTTGCTTTGTGTAACCTATATTGAAATTTAAAGTTGTTATTGACTAAAACCAGTGGCTTGATGTATTAAACCCAAGCTGTGTTACTTCATTTTAAATGAAAGGTCTCAGTGGCTTAATATGATGGCTAGGGAAGAAGAGTGACTTCAGCTATACTTCACAGTCATTGCAGTTTGATTTGAATGTTTAGAAAATGATGCAGTTCTTGGGTTGTGGTGATAGATACAGTATTTCTTCTTACTGTTTTGTTTGCACTGGATAAAGCAGACCCTCCTTTTCATTGGGGAAGGAGCCAGGACCTTGGAGTGCCTGCTGAAACAGATGGAGTGATATGGGCCATGCAAGATGCATGTTTTCTTACACTCAGGGCCCAGCTGCTGTGGCTGGCCTTTCCTGAAAGCCTGTCCTATAGGGGCTCTTCCTAATGTTTGCATGGTCACTTCGTGAAAGATGTTTCCCAAAATACAGATGTTCAGATAAAAACAAAACAGTATTAACCACTGAGGAGACTTAATGTGACTCTGTGTTTCATGTCACTGTTGTGTCCTAGGAAGTCAGGAAAACAGGAGATGGAGACAACAGATGGGAAGGAAGAGCTGAGGCTCTGCATGGGGCCGGGATCCTCAGATCAATCCTGTTCCCTTGCTGTATGCTCTGCTCCAAGGCTGAAGGACTACCAGACTTGGCTAGTCTCATGTTGCTGATGTCTGCTAAGTGTCCAGACTAGCACCGAGAGTCTGATCTGGGCAGTAGTAGCAGAGCTGTGAGTTTGTTGTTGTTCAGAGTGGCATTGTTTCTTAAGGCAGGCTGTCAATCTGTGCTGAAGGGCCCAGTGCCACATACTGCAGTGTTCCCTACAATGTTCTTGGTCCATAAGGCTGATAGGTTCAGTGGGTGTTCGACAGAGTCCAGAGGGTACCAGTGTAAAACAGCTCCCATCCTTGACACAGTGCATTGACAGATCTGCCTCCTTGCATGGCCCTGTTTGAAGAACCAGTACCTGAGGAAATCTCTGAAGTACAGTGGTCTTCAGCTGGGAGCACAGATAGAACAGCTGTAGTTCATAGCAGTGACACAAATAGGTGGCAGTAAAAGTAAATTGAGACTAATCTTCATTTTGTGAGGTGTGTTACACTCTAAATTGACAAGCAATAAGGCATGAAGCATGAAGATGGAGAGGAGACACAGCACTCTTAAGTGTTGCTTTGCTGAACTGCTTGGGGTGTATCCTGAGTGTGCCTGTTTACCTTCTGAGCAGGTTTGCAACATTAACAGTGTGTTACAGGTAGAGGTCTGATGTCATAAAATAAAAGCCTAAAGTTTAATCTGGAATGCATTGGCCTCAGATAATCTTGCAAGCTATGGTGGAGTGAAGGAAAAGAATTCTTACCATGTATCTAAACTCTTATTTTTTACTTTTTTTGAACTATTCTAAATTCTCCCTCAAGTGTGGATATATGTCAGTTGCAGTGATGGGAACCATGCAGGGCATGTATAGTTGAATTTCAAAGGGGCACTTGTCTTCCAGTTCCTGCAGTTAGCAATGTAGTGGGGGAGTGCAATCTCCACTGTTGTGTATTGTCATTTTTCTCATGAGTTGGGAGATGACAGGCATAAAGGGCAGGGATGGAATAACTGTATTAACGTTAAAGGTCAAACACAGCCAGACTGAAATGATACCAGACTGTTAGGAGATATCCAGCTCCTGAGGAGTGTTGTGGACACTTGCTGCGCAGTTGAAGTTGCAGGTGAGGGGCAATGTCTTGTCACACTCTGCTGGTCGCTGCCCAGACTGGTTATTCTTTCCAGCAGATAACAAGGTGTCAGATATGTACTGAGGAAGGTGTTGCTGTAAATAGTGGGAACAGTCCACATGCTGACTTTCATACCCCTTTTCAGTCTGTAACTGCTGAAACTTCTGCGCAACTGCCTGTACTTTGTGCCCTCCCCCCAGGATGATTGTGTTGATTCAGACTACGTACATTATATAGGGCTCGTTGTTCCGATGTCTGCGATGATTCATTTATTATCTCATCTTCAGAAGAGCTGGATTTGGCTGACTCTAGCTTCTGTTTAGCTTTGTTGGCCAATTCAAGGAATGTATTTAAGCAGCAGTGATTGAAACACTTGATTTGTTTTCCAGAAGACATCTGGTTAGCATTGTCAAATAAAACAGGATTTAAGTAGTTAGTCATAAAGCCTCTATTATGTCTTGCTACAAGACCCTCCAGACAGGTATGTGCTTAGCCTTTGTTTTCTCAGTGCATCTGCCAGATCACTGTTCAGATGAGCAATATTAGGGTCAGACCTACTAGTCGATAATCCTGCTGAGAAGATTATGGACTTAAAATAATCTTATGTTTCATTAAAGAGCTGCAAAATGGGGGGAAACCACTTCATATTGACAATAGCTCTGGTTCAGGTTCAGAGAGATGTCAAGATGTGAACTCCCTACCAATTGGAAACCTTAATGAAGTAAGAGGCCATTAAAAGCTATGAGGAGACCATATGTTCCTGAAAGGCCTTGAAGCTACAAAATCAAAAAACAGAAATCAACTTACTTTTCATTATTTTAGTTTCAATTGTCAGGTTACTATCAGAGCTTCTGCTCATGTATCCTGCTTTTTTTACTGTTACTGAATTAATTCACCGTACATCTGTTGGTGGTTTTGGCCAAGATCCATACTCCAGCTGCCCTTTCTAATAAGGAATTTCAAAAAGCAAATACTCATATGAAACGAAACAGAATTTGACCAAGAGGCTACACTTCATGTGTTTGAAAGCTGGTCTTGTGCTGCAAAACTGATACTTGGAAGCATCTAGGTTGCCTATTTTTAGGTTTAGTTTATATAGTGCAGTGCTGAGTGTAAAAACATAAAGAGTGGTTATATGTAGATTGATTGCATGATACACGTGAACAGTGAAAGCAATTCCAGTGAAAGGGTTTAAAGAAGATAAAATTTGTTTCAAAATAATACTGGGTTTTTTTCTTAAACTAGATGACTTTTCTTTTTTTAGGAAGCTATACCTGAAGGATTATTGAACCCATTTCAGATCCATGCCTGAAGTAGGAAGAATAAATTTAAATTGTTAAGTGCCTGTAGCATTGTTATTTAAGTGCTAGGTAAAGCAACTACCATCACAAGGAATATTGAACTTTCAGTTGATTTCCCTTTTGCTTTTGTTCCTCCTTACTCTCTTAGATTTAGGATGTTACGTGCTTCTTGGCAGCATTTGAGATAGCTTTACATTTGATATGTCTTAGGAGAAAAAACAATGAAAAAATCCCTTTGTGTTTTTACATTAGCTGTATTCAGTTGTCTGAGAAGCAACAAATACCCATAAAAAACGCTAGAGAAAAAGCAGGGAGTGTTATTTTAATGCAAGCATCAAAGATAGAAAAGGAAGCAAATACACTTGTACTTAAACATATTGTCACCACTAAATGCAGTCGTATAAGGCACTTGCAGAAATTTAAATTATCTTGAGACAAATGGTGATAATTATTTTGAGCACTCCCTAGTGACAGCTTGTTAACAAATATAATTTGTAATGGCTGTTGCATTTTGGTGCCATTAGAAAGGTTTTCTGTATCACTAAATCACGCAGATCACCTGGGGAATTAAAGGTTGGTATTAAATGTATTTGTTTTATAAAAGCTTCAAGGAAAGAAGAGAATGATCAACGTCTTTGCATTTACTTGACCCTGTTAATGGTATTTTGACATTTAAGTGTTCCTTTTAATTTGGATCCTTCTTAAACACTTGCATCTTATTTAGACCCTTGAAAATAAATCTGTGCAATTGCCTTCCTTTAATGTTGCACTTCTGTGCCCCCTCCTTGTGCTGCTGTAGGTGTCTGCACAGCTGAGCCCTGAAGCTGTTTGGAAGGGTGGCCGTCCCAGCCCAACTGGCCTCCAGTTACCATGGCGGGACATGCTTCCCACCATTTGTGCATGGGGAAAGATACACCAAACATCGAACATGTTTGTTCACTTTCAGTAAGACTTCTTTGAAGTACCCATGCAACATAGTTCTTTGTTACAGTCCAGCAGCCCTGTATTAGGATTACCTTCACCCTCTTGGAGCCCAAGACATCTTTGTTTCTTGTCGCTCTTGGACAACAAACAACACAAACTCTTTTTGAGGTTTGCATGAATCTGACTCCGAGATTTATTAGGCGAAGAATTCTTATATACTATTGTACAGAGACAAATTGATTGGTGGAACAAAGGCAAACCCTTTCAACCACATTGGTCAACCCAGAGGGACATCAAAAGAGTCCCTCCTAGGAAAAGAATGTAAACATCTTGTCCTGTTTACAGAAATTCCCTGGGAGAGGGAGAGATGCATACAGATCAGGACTACATTTCTGGGTAATTCTGGGCAGCATCTGTCCTTAAAAGCTACCTGTATGGCTGGGCGTGGCTACTTATTAGTGAGAGAGAATATGCAAAATAATATTTTAAAAAATCTAATGGACCTTTCAAGTATTTAATCATGAAGTAAGACAGCTTTGACGAGAACAACTAAGTTTTGCTGGTAGTTTTTTTGTTTGTTTTGACACTTGCCACTTTAAATGGTGCTTGTGGAAGAAAAACACTGGTGAACCTGTGTTCACTGTCTCTGGGCTTGTCTTGGGCTTTTCTGTATGTACTGATAAAAGATACAGAAATATCAGTATAAAACTGCATTTTGTGGCAAGGGGTGGGAATAAAAAGGAAGTTGGCTGGGTTGACAAAGGCTGGTACTAGCCAAAGCACCTAGACTGAGCTGATGAGCAGAAGTTTTTTCAGCTGGGTGGCAACAGTACTCCATCTGTTGAAATCCCTGACCCTTTTAACTGGGAGTCTGAACAAAATGGTGCACTTGGTATATCACAGCTGAAGTTCATGAACTTGCTTTGCAGTCAGCATTGGTTACAGTTCAGTTGTTACACAAGTGCATCATTGCTGTGGCTTTACAACATGTTTTAAAGCTTTGAAATAGAAGCAGTCTCTGTGATAGTCAAGTTGTGCAGATGATATGGGGATTTATACATTTAAAGAAAATGGGACATGATCCAGGCTGAGTGAATTTTTGGGAGGAATGTGAAGTGGTAGAGGCAAGCTGTCTGCTGCATATTTAGATCCAGGGACAAAAATAGATGTTGTGTTGGGAGTTAAATTGAGCTGCTTTTTTGAAGTCATATATAACTTGAGATATTTGTGAGAAACAAGATTGCTTTTGTACAGCTGAGCTTTTACACAGCCTGTCTCATCTACACACAGAGAACTCTGCATTCTTAGCCCCAGTTTACAAATGAGGGAGCCATAAAGGGGCACAGAATGAAAGGTGGTAATTTCAGTTAGGTTTACTAACCAAAGAAACCTTTGAACTAGGGTGTCTGTTTTAATTATGGTCCCAGGCATAATCATTCTCAACAAGCTCTTTATCTTGAAAAGTTACCTCCCTGAAATTCCCCAGTTAACTGCATAGTCAAGCGTTACCTTGGCTTTATCCACCTCTTACCGCAGTGCTTGTGAGCAAGCAGAGAGGCAGCCATGCCCTTTGAAGAGGTCCTGCTTCGGTGCTCAGAGTGTGTTTTGGTATTTAGTACTGGACCATACAACAGTCCCAGACATAGCACAACTCTGGCTGCTACAGGTGACAGCCTTTTGCTTAGTCTTCCACTCTGGCTGTTTCAGGTGACAGCCTTTTGCTTAGTGTTCCCAGTACACCATTAGGAAGCTGGCGATTTAGCCTGTGTTCACCTCATCTGTAAAGAACTTAAATTTGCATCTAAAAGAAAAATACTTTTAATGTGCAAAAGCACATCATCTGTAGGAGCAAAGACGTTAATATCCCTATTAGGTTCTCTTGCCCCTCATGAGAAGCACCTGCGGGATTGGACCCAGTGCCAGCCAGTACTGGTGTGGTGATGATAAGAGTTAAGGTGTCTCAAGTTCTTCCTTAGTTGGATTTATCCTGAGACACCTTTCTGTGTGTTCATGTGCTGCAGGCAGTGTGTACATACCTGTTTGGACTCTGAATTTAGGAGGCACACGCATGAGATTTAGATCATGCCCTGTCTGTCTGCAGGATGTAAGTCCTTGACTGGATCTAACCCAAAGTGATTTGCTTGGAGGCAGCAGTGCCAGCTCAGAAATCCAGGTCTTCGACACCCACGCCTGTCTGTCACAAGCCCACAAGATCTTAGTTGTCTCAACTCAACTGGAAAAACAAATTCAAAGTCTCTATCAAGTAAATTAAAATTATATGCAGTTACTTACCAGTTGTGAAAGTAATTTCTTTTAAAACCAAAAGCAGCGATACTTGGATTATTAAAGTGCGGTGTTACCTGTAAACTAAGAGATAATTTTAAACAGTTTGCATTTACAAGACAAATGTATACTATACTACAGTCTGTCTGGTTTTAGGTGAAAATTTTAAAAGCTACTTGTAAGACAGTGTTTATAGTTGTGTTAGGAAGGAACATGGTTTGGAGATATTTACAGAAGAAGTTAACTACAATGTTTGAAGACTGAAAAAAAAAAAGATTTCTGACCCTGGGGTGTAGAGTGGTTTTCCAGTGATGTGTGCAGTGAACGGATAAATGTGGTTTAATATACTAGTCAGCAGATTTATTTCTGTAGTTGACAGTTTAGCTGACTTGAGCAGTTAATAGCCTCTCTGTAGTAAGAAAAAGAAAAAAATAAGAAAAAGAGAAAAACACAAGTTACAGCGTGAAAGGCCCTGCCATGAAGTCTCCCAGACTTCAGCTAAGATAGTTTTTCAAGCATGCAGATGAATCTGTCAGCTCATTGCATGTCCCTTCTTGCTGACAAGGAGACAGCAAGAGGTGGGATAAAAGTGAGTGGTGCATGTGCTGGTCTTTCTACCTTTGTACCTGGGCGTTCTTGTTTCAGCAGCTCTGGGCAGGTCTGCCATCTGCTCCTGGTCCAACTTATATTTTCTCTTTGGATTTTAGCAATTAGTCTTGTGTTCCAGGTCTTGTTCTTGCATACAGGGCAAATTCAGATGTTTCCCGGATATGATTTTCCCGTCTTTTCATTGCTTGACCCATGCAATGGGATGGGTAGTTATTCCAAGCTAACTGGAGCTGTTTAGATGTCTGAGTAACTTTAGTGCCAAGTTTGTAAGTTTATACTAGTCAGTATTGTCGTAGTTTAATTCTTTAACCAGTACCTTTGCTGGTTACTAATAAATATTTAGAAATGTGGATTTTAATTTTTTAATGTTAGACTCTTCAATATATGCTTGTGAGAGTGTGCATGAGTGTATACATGGGGATGTTGACAGCTACAGAGCTTAAGGCCTGATCCTGCAAAAGTCATGTGAGCGGTGTTTGCTTACAGGAGTATTCTGAGTAATCTCATTAGGGCTAATTTAGTGAGTGATGGGTCCCTTTCAGGCCTGAGACTGGTCCAGGGTGGTGGAATAAAGCTGTGGCTCTGTGTTCTTGCTGATGTTTTGCCTTAGGAAGGGGTCTCAAGCTCAGATGGGCTCTAGCCCTGGAAACCAGCACCTGAAGGATTTCTCCCTGCAGACAGGGGCACTCTAATACTGACAGGCAAAATAATTGCTTTATGAAGAAGCTTGTTAAAAATAACACCTACTCTTGCACAGTTCACTTACAATAAGAAAAAATAAAGCACAGCTTCTGAAAATAACTGAATCCATGTCCCTCTGACCTGTTCTGCTTCTGACAGGGTAATGCATTTTCATTCATATGAACTTCAAAATACTGCAACAAGTTTCACAGATAGGAACCTTAGCAGGTGGAAAATGTTTCCAAAGTTGATTAAAAGGAGAGGAAAAGAGCCAGTGCATCTGGTCCCCTCCCAGAAAACCCAGCCTTCCATCTGTCGTGGCACGGTATGGCGTGTAGGTCTGACAAGGTAAACATTAATCCTGCTTTACCATGGTAATACCATGTCAGACGAATTACTGGGGTATCAGTGCGGTGCCTTCTGTTCACTCCCATGATTTGTGGCTCAAGTTATCATGTGAGAATATTGTTCCAGTTGTTGGAAAAGCAGTAAATTGCCTCTGTGTTTGCAACTTGTTACTGTGTGTTACTGACTCAGGGGCACATACAAATTCCTTGTATGGAATGGAGAGATCTGGGCTGAGAGGCCTCAGAGGTATTTTCATACACTTGCCCTGACATTCTGTCACAAAGGCTGTAAGCTCTTGTATGGAGAGGTTGAGTTGTTCACAACAGTGCTGAATTCAGTGCCTGTGGCTCAAAACTCTGGTGCACATGGCTGGTTGAGCCTTTGCTCTGGGTTTGCTGCTGCAGATACCTTCCTGTTCCCCAGCTTATTTAGCAGGAAGAGATCAGAGGTGGGTGATGCACACGACATGTCCCCAGCACTCTTCTGTCTGATAGCAAGATTTAGCAAAGGCTGCAATCCTGAGCAAATATATGAGTGTCTGGGTATATAGCAGAGACTTGGGCATGATTGTGTTAGGCACTGACATCTTTAACACATTTGCTTTGGTTGTGTCTCCTGAAGCCTGTTCTAATAACTGTGGAAATGATGAGGGGGCCCTTAAAAGGGCTTTGACTGCATTTCCCACGCACTTTTTTTCCACGCTTAACTAAAACCATCCTGCAAACAGCAAAATACAAGGAAAAATTTCAGGAAAAATTTCATTTTTTAGGAAGGGTTTCACTTGTACCATGTAAGTGGGAATAAATTATAATCTAATGACAGTCATTTTAAGCAGTACTTCTAATGCAGAGGAGGTTCTGAAATGGTGTCACTAGTATAGAAGGAAAACAAGAACTAGTCTATGGTTTCACCTAGCCAGAAAAGCACTTGCAGGGCAGCAGAAGGTGACAGTCAATGTCCCTGTGCACTTAGCCCCAGAAGCAGTCAGGACACAGGGGGGAGGTAGCTTCAGACTTCTGAGTTGTGGCACTACCCAGTGCAGCCACCAATTGCAATTGCCAAGGCAGTAACACTTCCATCATTTTCCTGGAACTAATATTTGTCTGAGCAAAATTGATTCATCTGGGGCGTAATCATATTATTGCACATTTCAGATCAGATTCATGTGAAAATTATGACTTGGAGCTTGCCTGCAGCATGTGCTGCAGATTTGGACTGACAAGTGTATCTTCAGGAGCAGGTGTTTGTGTCTTGCCTGATGCAGTGTCCTGGGGTTCGACCTGGCAGTCCTTTGATGGAAATATGGAAACGCCATGCACAGCTTTGTATGTTGTGTAATGTGGGAAATGGCAGCCAATGTCCCTGGAAATGTCCCTGATTCAGCTGGTGGTAATGTACTGTCATTCTTGAAAATGAAGATCTTTGATAACTGGAACTGGATGGATCTTTCAGTTACCTTGTCAGCTTCAGTACAGATATCTCTGAAATAACCCGCATAACTGTAAGAACATTTTCACTTAGTGTATAGTGCTCTTCTCTGTTTGGGGTTGTCAGACTAGGACAATGTATAGCTCCTCTGGGAAGAAGGGAGTCTTTCCAGGAGTAAGTATCTGGAGTATTTCCTAGAGTAAGTATCTCTATCTCCTTTATCGGTATTTTTTTACAAAAATAAAACCCCTATATCTGAAAAATGTGAACCTGATTGCCTAGAGAAGGACATGTGCACCTCTAATAAGAGTAAGAAGATGGAAGGGAGGAGCCTCCAGCTAGAACAGTTTTTAAACAGCAATTGTCACCCTTGGTTTGGCAGTGACAGTACCTTCAGTCAGGTGCAATGTTTGACCTTGTGTTGTGCTTGTAGGTTGTTGCAACATGAAGTAAAAGAGACCTGCCTAAAGCTTCTGAGGAGGTTTGTTGGCCTTGGGTGCCATCCTCAGTGTGTTTCCTGCTGTGCTGCAATATGTACAGTTACAGTACATAGATAGAAAAGCTGTTCTTGGGGACAAACCACCTTTTTCTTGGTTTCACCTATCAGTTTTTGGCAATTTTGGCTTCATCGACAATGTTGCTGCAATAACTTCTGAAGTTACATGGATTTGGTGTTGTGGACAGTGGGAAGCTTAATAAGCTGACAGGTTGTTATTGACAGTCCACCTGAACTTGTGATGGATTTGAGACCTTCAGTATTGATTTCCTTAAGTTTTGGGAGCTTTTCTGGGCTTCATGAGGTACACTATTTATCATCTTTACCTTCTTGGTTAGGAAAATAAATAAGGTCAAACAGTTGATGTCAGAGCATTCATCTGTCTCACTCCAGAAGATCCCTGTGACAACTCTGACTCCATGAGAGGCCCACACTGGAACAGGCTTCTGGCAGGCCCTGGGAATCCATGGACAGAGAAGCCCATGCAAAAGCAAATTTGCTGGCAGGACTTCTGACCCTGTGGGGAACCCACACTGAAGGAGACTGTTCGTGAAGGACTGCACATATGGGAGAACCACTGCTGGAGCAGTGTGTGAAGAATTGTAGCCCGTAGGAAGATCTCACATTGGAGAGTTTTTAGAGGACTGTCTCCCATAGAAGGAACTCCACACTGAAACAGGGGAATGACCTCCTCCTTCCTGAAGCAGGAGGAAGTAGCAATACGAACAACATGATGAACTGACCATAACCCGCATTCCCCATCTGCCTGCACTGCTGACTGGGGAGGAGGTAGAGAATTGGGAATAAAGTTAAGCCTGGAAATGAGGGGAGGAGAGGGTGGAGTGTGTTTTTTAGGATTTGCTTTACTTCTCATTATCATGCTCTTATTTTGATGGGTAATAAATTCAACTAAGTCTCTAAATCAAGACTGTTTCGCCTGTGGTTTTAACTGTGAGTGATCTCTCCTTGTCCTTTTCTCAGCTCATGAGCCTTTTGTTATATTTTCTCTCTCCTGCCCAGTTCTCTTCAGAGGAGGAGAGAGAGAGCAGCCTTGGTGGGCATCTGGCATCCAGCCCAGGTCAAACCACCACAGTTTTTTTGGGGGGTATGTGATGATGTCTGATGTCAGAGAGGAGCAGGAGTGGCCAGCAAAGACCCTAAGTTTTAGTCCAAAAATGGGAGGAAAAATAACTGCATTCTTATGCAACCCTTAGGTTGTATTTATGTTTGTTTGTGGTGATTAATGATCCCTCTGAAGGTAAAAGTTGCAGTGTCTAAGTTGACAACTTAGCATGTTAACCTGTGCTACACGTTGATGCAAATCTTTGGGCTGTCTTGTTCTGCCACAGTCTGCTTACCCTGTTCATTTGTAGCTCAGACCAACAACCAACCCATCAGGGTGCTCACATCTGTGAGTGTTATGTGCTGGATCTGGCTGGATCCAGTACCAAATTTGGAATGGTGGCGGAGGAATTTGCTTTGCTGTGGTTGCTGACAGTCATTTTTCACCCCCCTCTTGAAGTACGGCAACAGTTTGCCAGATGTGCACGTCAGCATGCTCACACATGTGGAATGGGTAAACAGGGTTACCAGCCCCTCTGTTCCTGAGATACAGCCATTGATTTGGATGTCAAAATCCACACTGCCCCTTTTGGTCCTTGAATTGAGAGAGAAGGAAAGATTCCTGCCATGCTGCCCTTTTTGACGCTGTAGGGGTACGTAGGCAAGGACATGTCTGGCACTGATGGAAATGGCTGGTTGTCAGAATGTAAGCTTGCCTCCTCAATGTTCATGTGCAGATACAGGGGAGTCCTTACTGATTAAATCCTCACAGATCTGTGGTTGATGTAGGTCAGTTAACCTGTCAGCACTACTAGTCCTCCAGACCTCGGTATCAGAAGCATCTGAGCATCACAGAGGACATGTATGCAGGAGTTGCACATTGTAACTCCACCTAATCATTTGCCAGGCAAAAGCCTCTCTAAAACCTTGCCCTTGGTATAAGCATTGCATCTTTTCTATTTTAAGGAGTATTCAGAAGATCAAGATAGGCAGACAGATGATATAATCACAGAAAGACCTTCTCCAGCAAGTGATGATAAAAGTGCTTTGTGTTGTGATAATGCCTGGGAATTGTGCAGAAATTTCAATTCCTTAAATGGAAATACACCAAATACTTAAATTTCTTCTTGCTTTCATCATCTTTCAGCAGATTCAGATATCTGTCTTTGGAAACATAAAGCTAGCTGGTCTGATGAGTTTGATTGCTGCATCTCGAACATTTAATTTTTCCTTATGCTGTGGCGTCTGTTATTCTTTAGCACAATCACACTGAATATCAATTAGGAGGCAGGAAGATGATTGTGGAAAACTTGGTGAGGGGAATGCAATGCTGCCTGGAATTTTGGCTTTTGTGAGTGGGGATGCATGTCTACTCTGAGTTCTTTCTGAGCTTTAGAAACTCTAGTATTAGGCTACATGTGCTGTGCAGCAACACAAGTTTTTGAGATCCCTGTGATTTGCATTCCTCTCTCCATAATCACAGTAAATGGTCTCTTCCACATACGGGAAGACAAGTCAAGTGGTCAGTGCCAAAGTTATTTAGCAGATGGTGCTTGAGTAGTGAGCAACATCATCATTTCAAGTGTAAAGCACATAATAGATGTCTACTGGCCTGGCAAATGACACCCCTGGAGTTACTCACATGCATCCGTCTCCCATCCTGCAAGATGCTGCCATCTGTCAAGACACCGAGCCAGGCCTCACTTAAATAAATAAAGAAATCTATTTCCCCCTTCTTTCCGAAGCACTTGCCATCGCCTGGGTTAATACGCTATGTGTGGGCTTACGTATGTCACACATGTGAGGGAGGAGGAAATATAGATACAAATACAGGGAACGCGCCCTTGGGTTCTGTCACTTGGGGCAGACCATGTTAATGCACGGTAAACATTTTCAGGAAAACATTCAGTACTTGAACACCAAGTAATGGCTCTTGCCATGATTTAACCTCCTGTTTGTCTTTCTTTCGGCAGAGTGTGACAAGCTGCGGCGGGATGGCTACCGGAGCTCGCAGTATTACTCTCAGGGCCCCACCTTCTCCTCCTCCTCCAGTGCAATCTGTGGAAGTTACCAGGATGATTATGAAGAAATTGAACAAAAGGTAATGGTGGGAGGCAAAGCGCTGGAAAAAATACTTGACAGGTGCAGTTTAATTGCCTGCCATAACACTGTTCAAATGAGGCAGGATTTTTAGAGGATCACAAAGATGTTTGTTTATTTGAATTGCAGTGACAGTAGTTCATCTGATTTTCATGGTCTCCTAAAACTCCCAGTTCTACCCATGCAGTGATAGAAAGTTCCCACTGGCATGTGAAAGCAGGACGGAGTTTGGTAATATTCTGGAGGGAAGATCTCAGCAAGGGTAACTGCTAAGTGTTTACACTCAAGTAGCAGGAAGAGCTATTCAGCAGCCATCAGCATATTTGAATTGTAACTTGGATAGGTGCACGCTTTGAATTGCTAATACAGGTGATTGATTATTCAGTTCGGTAGGAGCTTTGTCCTAATCCATCCCAACGGTTTGGTAAAGGCATCCAGAAAATGAAGATGGTCTACTCAGTTCGGTTTATTGCCTTTCTTTCTGTTTACTTCATGATTTTCATGCTTATATCCTCACATCTCGACTCCCAGCGTGCTTAGCTTAGAATCTAGAAATAAATTAAATAAAGAGAAGGAACAGTTGAACTCAAGTTTTAAGAAAGTTTGAAGCCATATTGCTTTATACATCAATTTATATAGACTTCAAATACACAGCTAGTAAGTTTTGTTATTGTTCAGAAGAAGAAAAATTCTGCTCTCCTGTCTTTATCCTGTTGTGCCTGTGGGCTCTGACGGAAAAGCTGACTTAGGTGTAGGGGTCTGGGTTGTTACTGCTGGGGTGGATGGCAAGATCCACTGGAGCATGCCTGTCTAAAGCTGAAATGCCAGAGCTCCTCGCATTTTCAAGATAGATATTCTAGCATACTTTGCCAAAAACAGCTCTTGCTTTGAGAGTGGGACGATGTCCTTGATTGTAACACAGTTTAATTTCTTTGAATTGTTACTAAACCATATGTCCCTCTGTAGCATGGACCAAATAAAGATAACTCTTACCAGGAAAATGTACAGACCCTGAGAGTAAAGGTACAGCGTTTTCAGTTTTTTCCTCTGTGGATTTTAGTCACATAATAAAGGGTGTTGTGGCATACGTAGAGTCTCTTGTCCAGGTGGTGATTGCATTTTATCTGTGTATTGGCAGGGAATGTCAGAGCATCTTGTTTAGCTGTGTGTGGTATGTACTGGCAGTGAGCCGAGAATGTAAAGCACAGTCATACTGTGGAGTGCATTATAATGGCAATTTCCAAAACCTTGCTGAAATCAATGGAATTATGATTTCCACTGAGGAAAGTATTAACACCTTGTTTGTTGCTATTAATGTACTGCACATAAAGGCATACATATATGTCATGGACTTGTCCTGGCCAGTGCTGTGCAGCATATAACTATCTGCACATGTAAAACTAATGTAGCATTTTAAAAATATAAACACACTTTTCTTTAAACAATTTGCATGAAAGTATATAAGCATGGGTGAGGATTCTTGGAGACTAACAGCTGTCATCCTTTCTTGATTAAGGGTTTCTTGAGTGTTAACATAATGTGTTACTAACAATTTCTGTGCATTCTGGAGAAAATTAAAGCAACTAAATATGCTTTAAATATAGGATAGCACTCCCATTTCAAATTGGAATAGGTTCCTTTAAATATTGTAGATGAAAGGATGATTCAGAGCTGTGGAGAAAGATAGCTGCCAAACTGACAGTCTTGGCTGTTATTGATTATCTCAGAACCTTAGCCTTAACCCTGCCACTCTTATTTCCAGCTCACAAAGACATAAATTTCTTGTAAACTATAGCATGATTATCCATTCATATTGTATAATGTCTTTTTGTGGAATTTTTTTGACCAGTATCTCTGTTTAATTGGTGCTCTTTTTTTTGTTTTGTTTTTGTTGGAGGTTTTTTTTTTATGCTGTAAATGTTTAATCTTTCTTTAAATTAATGTTTACCGCAACAGATTTCTGAACTTGAATTATTATCCTACTGGTAAGGAGCCAAGTAATTCTAATAAATCTTACGCCTTGAGGGAGTCATATTTCATCTGTCAGGAGAGTTCTTCGGTAACAATGTGGAACTGGGGTCGCCAAAAGTCCTGTGATTCAAAATGTGAACTCCTTACCACTAGATGAAAGCTTTATAGCTTTGTTGTCTATTCAAAGCAAAAAAGCCAACATTTAAATTCTGTGCCTGCAGTATTTATTTAATAACTGAAATTCGAGAACAGAAAAATAATGATGGATGGATGAATATCTATTTACTGTTCATAAACTTCTTAGTTGATATAATTGCCAACTTGCAGCAAAAAAGAGTGGGTGATATCACGAAACTAGCTTTCCCTGTTATTTTTAATCTGGTTCTAAAAATAAAAACCATAGCCAGATATTTTGTTAGTCTCTCTCCAGTGGAGACAATATGAAACCATGGCTGGGTGTCGATCCACAAGCATTTTCAGATTTCGTGGAGGTGGGTGTCTGTCAGCAGAGGGTAATAGTCACACCACCAAGCACATTGGTTCAGTGTCTTAGGAAATGTCTAAGATAAGCAGAACATATGCTGCTCCAAAGGAAAGCCACTAAGGAGAAGCAGGCCCAACTCAAAAATTAATAAACAAAATTAGAAAATATCGAAAGCTGGAGTCTCTGAGTGGAAGTTGATATAAAATTAAGTGTTTGCATCTGCTCTTTTAATGTTGATTCCTTCAAGTTAGATTAATGGAGCATAGGCCAAGCACCAGTGTAGTACTGATCTTAATTGAGTTTGTTGGTGATTAAATTGGTTTACCTGGATTTTACATGTCATTACTGTGACCAGTCTTCTCCTTTCTTGTATCTTACGTGCTGCTGTTGGTGACACAGCTTGGGAGCTATTTCTGTCCTTCAGTATTACTCTGTTTTACCAGTGTAAAAGATGTTTTGAAATGTCACATTCAAACTCCAGTTCTCCTTATGTTCTGAAATGTATGCATGTGTATATTAACTGTATTTGTCTTTTGCATGTTTTTTTTCTTACTCCTTTTTCTTTCCCTTTTACCACTCATTCTCTTTGTTTCTTTTTGTCTCACTCAACAGTCTAGTCTGTTAGACTGCATCTCTCAGTCTTGCATTAGCGCCTGCTGTAACTTGGTTCCCTGGAGCAACAAGGTACTTTGCCCACAAGTGGGACCATCCAGCTGCTGTATCTGCAGCTTGATGTTGTTACCTGTAGCGTTTAGCATATATGCAATCTTACTCTGCTTTTTGCCTTCAGTCGTTACCAGCTGCTTTTTTTCTGCTTAGAAAAAAAGCAGTTTAAAAAAAGACGAGTCCCATGTCAGGTTTGTTTCTTTTATGTTCCTCTGTACTCTTTTTGGTCTGCAGTACAGTATCCTGTATTTACTTGGTTCACAGAATTTCTTATTCTCTTTTTTCTCTATTAACATTTGCCTCCTTTGAAACCCCTCCCCCAGTGGACACTTGTGTTTTATTTAATTGACTGCTTCATTGTTTTTTAATTAGTCAAGGAAAAACTCTACTAATTTGAAGAAATGTGTCTTTTTTGAATGATAAATGTTAACTACAGAGAATACCTGCTCCCAAGCATGCAGTATTGCGTATATTATTTCGTTATTCCATATATGAAAATGTTTGTATGCCCAAAACTCATGGTGTTTTTCTCTAAGTCGTGTCATTTGGTTTATGAACTTTGCTTTGATAATAATGGACTGGGTGAAAAAACACTGACTTCCCTTGTTTGGGGCGGGGAGATGGGATGGGGAGAGAGTATATTTTTGCCACTGTTATCATCTGAACTGTTATCTCTCCAATATCTGCACAAAACTGTTTAGTATCTTAAGTGAGAACAAGTACACCAACTATATTGATTTGAGGAAGTCTGATGCAAAACTTTACTTGATGTTAAGAGGAGGTAAAGTTGTGCACTTCAGTTTTGGAGATGGGAATGCCTAAAAAGCCCCCAGGAATGAGGTCTGGCAGAGCTGAAAGTACTTGTGGGTGCTGTCCTCAGGTGGCCTCCCTGCCCCTCTGCTGCAGTTGCGTGGCACTGTCCTTGTAAGCAGCGCATGTATTTTATACCATTTACAGGCGTTTGGTTTTTTAAGTACTGTGCCATTTACTGAGCTGAAACAGCAGCTGTTAATACGTGAAATGCCAAAGCATAAGAAAGTGAGTACAGAAAACCTTTGAACAAAGGAAAGGGTACTTCTTCACTCATCGCATACTCAGACTGTGCCGCTGCTGTGGGAATTGTGGATGCTGGAAGTTTACACAGGCTTAGAAAGCAACTGGGTACATTCTTGAAGGGCAAGGACTCCATCCAATGCTGAGAGAATATTCAGGAAAAAGTATCTGCTCCATGCATCCTCAGATTTAAATTTTACCTCAATACAATTAATTGGCCTTTATCTTAAGACAGATACTAGATAGGCTTTTACAGCTCCAAACACTACAGATCTTCTTGTGTTTATTATCCCTTTACAGCAGAGTAGAGGAAGAAGAAAACATTTCTGCAGTGCTTTTTAAGGTGATAATTTGCTTGATAGTCAATGATTTCACATAGAAAAAGTTGTTTTCTTACTGCAGCAATGAAGGTCATGAAGTGAAGAATTCAGTAGGTAGCAGTGCTGGCTAATGCAACTGGAGATCTGTGTATAGAAGTAATAAAATGGAATATTCTGTGAAAACTGTGGGAACTAGACTGGTGACCTTGGTCTAGAAGGACACCAAATAGAGTCTAATGACTAATTCATCTGAAGTGTAAATTCATGTAAATTTATGCTGTGGCAGTGTTCCATGAGACAGTGTGAAACCCGACGGGTTGAATTAGGCATGTGAAGTGCCATTCTCAGTCGGCTAGATTTGGGTCTTGGGTTTCTTTTCCCTGTTATTGATTGTCTTGATCCCTTGGTGTTGGGAAAGTGGCTCTTAAAGCCATCAAACCTAGTAGAACACTAGGAGGCAGAAATAGGATGTTGGCAAATATAACAGACAGCTGAACTCATACGGCTGCTGTCTGCAACACTGATCTTTTTTCCCCTCTTACTTTGTTTTTCTGATAAATTATGATTTTAGAAGTGATTTTAGTAGACAATAGGGTAAATGGCATGACTAGAAATTTGAAGTCTCTTAGCTGAAAATTAAAATTTGTGTGGATTGAGTTTTCCTCCTGGAGATTCCATCTTTTTTAAAATACTGTAGTATAAACCCGTTACATAAAAAGGATTTAGAATAAACAGATTATTTAGGCAGAGAGTGCTACAAGATACATAGCATAAACTCATTTGTCATCTGGGACCTCTCAAATAGCATGAAAGTGCTGAGATAGTGAAACTCTTTTGTTGTATCTCAGCAGCTGAGTTGGCTGGGGGACAATATGTCAACAAGGCATCAGAGAGGCTCCAGCTTACTAAGCCATATAGCTTGTCTATAGGATATTTATAGGCCATTTTCCTCCTGGATTCTTATTTTAACTCCTATTTGAAGGTTCATGCTTTGTCCCCCCTAGGGCATGTTTGTGGAAACACTGCAAGGTCCAAGGCTGCTGCTTTCACATTCCCATCTTTACCCATGTCCATGAGAAAGAACAAATTCCAACAAATTTTCCTGTGGAGATGAGTGTAGCAACCCATTCCAGAGATTTGGGCATTTAAGATTAGCAGAAAAGTTACTATGACTCAGAGATGCTTTAAAAATGGGACAAATACTTCTGTTATGAACATAGAGTTTACGATCAGCTATGCTTCATTCTGCTTTGGTGTAACAGACCTGACTGGAGAAGACTTTCTTGTCACACAGCAGCAATTCACTGTGTCTTCCAGTGAGCTTCTGTGCTGTAAATCTGGGAATGTTTGCTAAAAATATGTAAATTTCTGTTTCATCCTGATTACATAGGTGAATAATTTCTGTCTGAAGAGGGCTGAAAGATGAGTTGGTCCATTTCTCTATCTGTAATAAGCTGTAATAAGCCTATATCATTGTCACTGAGAGTACTTTAGAAGAAAGGATATAAGTAGAGACAGTCATGTTTCTTCAGGATACATTGAAAATGTACCTACAGTTGAAATGTGAACACTTCTTCCTATGCCCAAAACCACCTCCAACTCTTCTACTGAATTATTTTGTAGAAGTGCATGTGTGTGCTCTGTGGCAGGAGGTCGTTCTCACTGACACTGCTTTGAACTCAGCTGCACCACTGGGTTTTCAGTTGCTTCTCACTGGTTATATGTCCATATAACCTGACTCATTTCTGTCTGTCTTATGCCATCTGTCCCCAGTTTCCTCAACTTCTGATTCTGCAAAATTTCTGATTGATGTTCTACGTTCTTTGAATAATTAGGATTCCCTTGTAGCAGATGCTTCACTTCTTCAGTTTTTCTGTTCATACACTATAACTAAAAACCTGTTCTGCTTGGCTTGGGTAGTTTCTTTGAAAAGGAAGGATGGCTTTGTAACCAGTATCTCTGCAACTTGACGTACTGGAATAGCCCTTAAGAGGCTGCTGTATGACAGCTGAGACCTGGCACTGCAGTGCAGTCTGAAGGTGACACATAAGGATGCTGACAGTATCAAGCAAACAGTGTATTTGAAGGTCACTGGTGCTCATCCCCACCCCAAACAAACTGCAAAACTATGCTTGATATTTCTCCCTTACTCTTCCTGATTCAGGTGGAGAAAAGCTCATTGTAGAACAGGGAAAGCAGTATCTCTTTGCCTCAGCCCTTCCTTACTCCTTCAAGTGCATATCCACATGCCTGCTGTGACAGGTGGGCTATCACNNCATGTTCCTCACAAAGCCTTTCTCTCTCTCAATTGCTTTTTAAACCTAGCTGAGGAAAAGCAGGGCCTGGAGGAAGCTTTCCCTTCTTCAATGGCTTACTGTCCCAAATTGCTTAAGTTAATGAAGGTGTTTATGAATTTGGGTAATTTGAGGTGGGAAAGTCCCTGTGTTTGTAAGTACATGTATATGTGCTCACACTATATATGTATATAAACAGTGTATGGATACACTCTCAAAAAAAGGTAAGCACTCACATCATATTATTACTTGGTTTTAGAGCCTTTTAGAAACAGAAGAGGCCTGAAAAAATACTGGTGTCCTCCAAGAAGGTTGTATTGATAGAACTGCCAGGGCTTTCACTGGGCTCAGCCCTTACCTACAGAGCAGCATCTATCCCTTCCACAGCCTCTCTAGGAAAGAAATTCAAGGCTGTCAGAAATTGATTATTTCCTTGAAGAAAAGCTCCCACGTTTTGAAGTGTGGTTCCAAACCACAGAATGATATTAGTAATAGTTTCATTGCCTGAAATGTTTTTTTTAGTGATGCTTGAAGCAGTTTTACTTTTTGCCTGGATGTTGCTTTTGTTTTCTATTTAATAAAATGTTGGACTCTATCCTAAAGGACATAGAGTCAAAGCATAATAGAATAAATAAATGGTTATTTATTTATAAACAGTGGGAATTCCTCATAGTAACAGGAAGAAAATTAAAATGGGAAATTACAAGCAGCGGTTGCAGCACAGTGTTCAGGCATGTCTTTTGTATAGCGCTCAGCTTCAAGAGAAAACAGATCACTTAGGCTGAACACCCACAATAATAAAAAATTCATCTCTTACAAATAGCTGTGATGTTTCCTTCCATGACTGTGTCCAGCAATGAGGGGGGAAGGGGGAGAGGTCCAGTACTGTCCTAAGTAGTATTGGACTTTCCAAAGGGAGAGAGTAATAAAGAAAAGAGGGAAGTATTTCTGGTCTGATGGTAGGGAGGAAGGTCTCAAAGCAAACTCCTCTGAAGCAGAGGAGTCGGCAGGTTGCAGAGAAATCTCTGCTAGAGGTGTAAATGCTACACTACTTCTCTTCCATATTCTCTGCTGTTGTCTTGTCTGGGGGCAGAAAGAGGCTGTGGTTGGTTTTCCAACAGCTCTTCCTTGCTCTCCTGCTTCTGAGATTCCCTTGGAGTGCCTTGCTGGCAGGAGTAGGGAGGGGAGGAAAGGCTGCTTCTCTCAGGTTCACTTGGGTTTGTGACCACCTGCTAGAAGCCCCAGTGATGGACAAGTACTGTCCTGTTAGTAAAAAACTGCTCTATGGCTTTCTCCGCTGTTACTGGCATACAAGCAAAGACCTTGTAATGAAAAAAGATTTACTTCTTTTGAGCAAATGAGGAATGAGAGGAAATGGTTCTTTTGGTTTATAACTTTGGTGGAGAGATTTACACAAGCTGTTGCAACCTCTTTTTCTCATGCACAAAAACTTTTGTTTTAGTGGTTGGGTTTTGTTGTTTTTTGGGGTTTTTTTTAAGTAAAGCACTTAATGGAATTGAGTACCGCTCAAAGTGCCACTTTGAGAAGAACTGACTTTTAAAATTACCATTCTGTGGCTACTAATAATATTAAGTGCTTTACCCCTGAAAAACAAGTAACTCCTTGGTCTGTTGGCATGAATTTTTCCAAGACCAAAGCAAAGTCGTTTACTTCACTGATCCAAGGCTGATGACTCTGTAGAGTGTGCTGATTGGTTCTTTTACTGAGCTCTACTAAAATCTGTCTTTTGATAACAGGATTTTTGCTGAGACCTTACACAGTTGTACAGCCTAATGCAGCTGGAGCAAAGCAGTGCTCAAATCTCATCTTCTAATAGGGCATGGGGAGGTGAGAGGGGAAGGGAAGGCAAACCTTGGTGCAGGGAGAGGGGAGTTAATCGCTGCAGGAACTATATCATTGTGTAAGGTGTAATTAGTTACTGTGCTTTGCTATGCGCAACACCATGCTTTTCTCCTCCTTTGGTATGTTTTCCTTAGACTAATCAAATGTCTTGAAAAAATACAAACTACATATTTTGTTGTGCTTTTTTTTGTGTGTATTTTTAAAACTGCTCTTTATATAGGTCAAAGTCTGATATTTCTGAGGGTGCGTTTTGCTCCACAAGCAATCAATAGTGATTACAGCAGCAGCACCGTAGTAATACCACAGTCTTACCTATTTTTTTTAGTAGTAAACTCACACTGTTGTTTGTATTTCTGTTTGTAGAGTCCTGTCTCTCCTCCTGAAGAAGAAAAGCTTATTACCATCAAAAGGCCTAAAAGTCCAGCTACAAATGAGTTATCAGATATCAACACCCAAACCAACTGGACTAAGTCTCTCCCACTGCCAACGCCAGAAGAGAAAATGCGACAACAAGCACAAGCCGTCCAAACAGATGTGGTTCCTATTAATGTGACTGGTAGGCTTTTAATTTCAGTAATTGCATTACACTGATGAGGGAGGGCAGAGATGAAAGGGGATCTGTACAGTTGGTTAGTATTTGGACACTCATATATTCAACGCATAAATTTTGAATTTATTACCACATCTTTATATGGAAAGCTTTTTGTGTTTAATAGTCTAAATCTGAACTTAATTAGAAAATAATTATCATGAATGGAGATAGTTAAAATATGTAGGCTTGAAACACGAAGATATTCACGAAGTGAAAGAAGAGGGCTGATAAACAGCAATGCTTTGCTGTGAACTGCACTGAGGATATGTAATTGAATATCATGTTTTATCCAATGTTGATGGAATTTCAAGATTTTCTTCTAGGAACTTTATTTAAGGAAGGTTGTCAGGAACTTGTGTGTTCCAAAGACTAAATGTTACAAAAATAAAGAAAAAAAGCTCCAGGGTCTAATTTTTATCAGCAACAAAAGCTTTAGGTGTCAAGGAGAGTAGGGTTAGAACAGTGAAAGTTAATGAGGCTGCATCTTTAAGCAATATTCTAGGTAAGACACTCCACTTACATAAACATAGCCCACATATTCTTCTTATGAACTGTGTATTAACTCTTCATTTTGAAAATGCTTTTTGATTTTACAGTTGCAGAACTCTAACTCTGTGGAAGTTAAATTGCGTTAAACCTAATGCTGAGTAGATACTTTGTTGTGCATAAAGTAGAATTTCTGTTAAAGATGGAATTTTTGCTTCAATTTAATAACCCCTTTTTTTCTGCACATTATCATGATTGTCTCTTATTAGTTAATTCAAATAACTGACTGCTTGCCTGCCAAAGCCAGGATGATATTCAATATCCAATTTATTTCAAATGCCATATGGCATGCTCTGACTCCATGCTTATTCTGACAATTAATAGCTTGCAATGTTTGGTTTTGTTTTGAAAGTAAATTAGGTTCTCTTTTCCTGCATGACTACCAATGCTTTTTTCACCTGTATTTTCATAAACTAGTATTTTAATTAGTATTCTTTAATAGTATTTAAATATTCTAGTCGTTTAGGAGCAGGACAGCTGTAATAAACATCAGCAAGCTCTGAGAAATCATTGAGAAATTATTCCTTAAATAGCAGAAAATACTTGAAGTAAACAGATGAAGACAACATGAAATTGTGAACACCCCACCTCTGGAAAACTAACAGAAGGAAAATATATGCAGTGCTGAAGTGTTACTAGGCCAGTTGGCATTATCTAGGGAATTTAGGGTACTGATGGAGAAGGCCAAGTTATAGGAACAACAGATAATCTGACATAATCAATAAACTTGAGTAGGGCTTAGATACTCTGACAGCAGGAACACAGTGTACTTAGAGAAACAGTGATCTGTTGTTTGATGTAATGGCCCTGCATACTATAAAAGATATGGGCAAAGTAAATAGATGAAAAGAATAATGAGGTAAAGGGATGAAATAACGCACAGAATTAATTCAACATCATGTGGAACATTACCATGTTCGGATAAATTATGCTGGTGATTTCAACCTGCATAATTTGATTGGGTAGCAAAGCTTGTGTCCCCTGAATTGTTAGTCAGGATTTGGAAAACTCCACAATTCTCAACTTTTGTGGTTGAAATGGTGCACATGGATATTATATCTTGCTTTTCTGGAGTGTGTGGTTGAGCACTTAGTCACTTATAAACATGGTAATTGGAAGAGGTAGTAAAGGAGGGCATTAAAGGAAGACTGCTGTTGCACCATGTGATCTGATCTCCAGGATCCACCATTCCCTTTCCCTTGAAATAATTGTATTGCTGCTGTGAAGCAAGGCAAGCATGTGAGCCACACGCAACATACAGAAAAAGCTGCGGTCCTTGTTCCTCTTTAAAAAGTCACAATCTGCTCCCCTCCTCTGTTCTCCCACACACTGAGTAATTTTATTTGTGAAGTTCCTTATGTTACTGCACGAGGCAGGAAAAAAACTGACAAGAAATCCGGTGCCGTTTGTTCAACATAACACAGAACAAACCACTGAGGATTTTTGTTTTGGTTTGGCTTTTTCCTTCACACACTCCTTTTCTTACTCTCTCAGAAGAGAGGTCAAAAAACTTCTATTTTATTACTCCTGGCATGAAATAAAAGGTTAACCTCTGAAGAGGCTGCTGGCAATTGATAACGTTTTCAGCAGTGCATTAGTGGTGATTCTGCTACAAAGGCCTCTCACGTGGCTGTGCAATAAATGCTCCATGAGTTCAGCTTTCAGGGCTCTTTGGTGAACAGATTGCAACTAATACAGTAGTCATAAAAATCTGTTGGATAGCCTGAGGTGTTAAGGGCATTGCATTAGGCTGGCAAGCTGCTGACTAGACATAGGGATTTGGAAGCAATTTTGGTCTCAGAGTGCCTGGGCTGAGCTTTGCTCTGGAAGGGATTGGACTGACTTTTTCAGCGGTGGCCAGTCTTCATATTTACATATCCTCTGGGTTAAAAGATATGTATAATGGTGTCTGTTCTCATGGGTTTTCTGGAACTAACTTTCTTTCCAGATGGAGGACTCTGGTAATGGTGGAGGTGATCAGTGAGTGCCAGGCTGGATCCTGCAAAATATTTAAGCATTGGCTTGAGTCCGGCTTGACTGACTTCAATGAGATTTAAGCGCATACTTAAATATTTTCTGTGAATCCAAGGAAACTGAGTAAAGTATAAAAGGAATATCTGGATGATTTATTACAAACCTGTACAAGAAGGAGAAAAGTATTCTTAAATCTGTAAAATATATTTGCCATTGACATCAATACTTTCTAAAATTAAAAAGATGGCAGTGAAGAAAGACAAAAAGACTGAAACATTCTGATTTTGCTTGTTGGATTTCACTGAAGCTGCTATTTTGACATTCTACAGATTTACATAGTGGCCTTTGTATCAAAAGCCATTAAAGATGGATTGGTTGAGTTAGCTTTTAGGTATCTCATTTGGAGCAAGTTACTGTGGATCAACTGACACAGTAATAGTTCCCCATGGCCATCCTGTTTGTGCTGTCTGAGGCTTCATGTTAAAGACTCTCTCCTTGTTTGCACCCTCTCCTTACCTTTTACGTTTTATTTCAGGGCTGTATTCAAAGCTGCATTACAATTTTCTTGCAACTCACTATCTCAGGCATGATTACTGGCCTTTGAGTGGATAAAGATGTGTTCAAAGACGCAAAACTTTCTCCTCCAAATCAGTTGGATTTTTATAATGTGGCTAGAATTATTTTTATCATCCTGCAGGACAGGATAACCTAATGTCCTGACTTTTGTCCCATATGGGTCCTAGCATCCAGTAAATGCTGCCCAAGACAGTGGATAGTCTGTCTCAGTATTTCAAGACTTCTGCTAAACCAGTTGGATCCATAGCTCTCAATTTAATAGTTCCCATGAGCTTTCCCTCCTCTCTTAATCTGACTTCTGTCAATCCAAAAAGTTGGATGAAACTGGCATTTTGTAAGTGCAAGGATTCCACTCAGCAGAAGTGCAGCCCATGGTCAAGGCTCCGGTCAAACAAAGTCAGAGTCTTTATATTTACAACATGGTGAATGAAAATGCTACATTTTTTCCTTGCATTTTCACAAGTCCACATGTTATACTTTAATATGTGACTGTGTCTTTAACTGTTATAGAGGTAATGAGGTTTTCTATGCTACTTGCACGACACACATCGTACTGATGTGCAGTCAGCCAGGGGCCATTTTTATGATGTATTAGTTACCGTGTGTTAATCACTTTTTAGAGGTATATAATTTGGTCTTCAGTTTTCAAAAAAGGTCTACAATGAAAAAACCATGTACAATGTATATCAAGGTTTTTCTGCCTTTTAAGTTTTGAATGGGTCATCTTGAGGACATTAAGCAGTAGTTTAAAATGCTTAAACTTCTAAAAAAGGAACTTACATGTGAGCTACAGGGGGTAGCTGTTAAATTTTTTAAAGCGACAGGGAATTAGCTCATGATCTATAGAGCAATCTTTATCTTACTGAAATGGCCAAATTATAAACCTCTAAACAAAAGTGAATTCCTAAAGAAAAGCTGCTTTATGATAGTGGTTCTTCTGGGTCCCCTTAGGATACAGCACATGGTCGTCATAAGGCTTTGTCTGGCAAAGTGCACTTACACATTTTTTTTTAGCTCTTGGCATTGTATATTTTTATAATCATCTGTAAAGTTTCAATTTTAAACAGCTTTCACTCTGAAATATTTATGAGTCCACGAGATCAGTTTGATCTCTGCATGCTCCATAGTTCTTATTTGTATTCGCGTTAAAAAATCAACACCAGAAATGTGGTACACTTGACAGGTTCAGAGCAACTTGGAATGAAAAAGAAGGGCCTCATGCGAGTTAATGATGGAGCTGTGCAAAGGCATCGTAATAGCTGTTGCCAATAGCAATGTCTGTTCCTGCATAAACCATTGTGATCTTTCATTCTCATGAGCAGATTTGCTTTTTCTGCAGCTCGTTACTTAAATTAACAAAATCACAGAAAAACCTGTGAAGAGTCAAATTAAAGCAAGGATTCTCTTTGCTTGTGGAATTAGAGCTGCTCTCACCAAATATGAGCTGGGCTCAGGAAGGCAGAATTCCTTTTAAAACATGCAGTGCCATGTAATGGATATTTGTGTTTAAAGCCTTACTGTGACAGTGTGCTGTATCTTCCTTCAGTACAAACCTTCATTTTAGGACCAAGCTTAACACCATTTATTAATGCCTTTTTTTCCATTTCTACAACAAAACTGGAAGAAAGTGCATGTCGTCAGTGTGCTTGGAAGTAATGTTGCTTTGCTTGTTCTACCATGTATTAGGGGAGAATTTCGACCGCCAAGCCAGCATTCGGCGGTCTCTAATTTACACAGACACGGTGGTAAGACGGCCGAAGAAAGTCAAAAGGAGAAAGACTATTACAGGAATCCCTGACAACATACAAAAGGAGCTAGGTATGGCTCATCAGAACTGTATTCCATCCACTGTTCATTGTCACTGCTTATCATTACTCATTACATTAATAATTATCATTATTAATAACATCACCAGTGTTCATGAAACCAAATACAGTCTGATAGCCTATTTCAGTTCCAAATACATATACACTCCAAGGTGCCTCCTTGCCACCTCTTGCACTGGGAAGTTGGGACCTTTTATCTGTGGACTTCCATCTGTTAAAGGGAACAGGGTGTTTGGAAAATGGTGTACTGGTACAATGAAACTCTGCAGGGATGTAAGGTTTCCGGACTTTATTGCTTTCCTTCAGATTTGGTCATCTTCTCCAGGATGTTCACCAAAGCAAAGCCAAAGTGGGCAGGTGTATTGGCTAGTGAGTAATTACTTGTGGAGTAAATCAGTTCTTGGATGCCTTCCTGAATCTGCTGAGGATTGCATCAAGAGTGAAGAACCTATTTTCCAGTTCAGTTTTGGCAACCACTTAAGTATCAGTGTTATTTGATTGGCAGTAACTTACCTGGTTTATTAGCTATTCTTATATTCTAAAGGAAAGTTACCTTTCCTTTAGAATATATGGAATAGCTAGTAAACCCAGGTAAGTTGGGTTTATTAATAAGTTTTTTAAGAAGGAGGACTGCCCGAGGTAGTGTAAATGTGACTGAATAGGTCACAATTACACTACCTCAGGCAGTCCTCCTTCACACTTTGTAGTAGATGTGAATTCAAAGCTGATGAAGCAATCTGAATTTTGGCAGACCTTTCAGACACTTTTTGCAGAATTCTTTCATTTAAATTGTGTTATTTTAGTTTGTTTTTTTAAAAAATTATTTCAGTTTTTCCCAGATTATAACTTCTCAGATAAAAGTATGCCCTCCCCCTCCATGCACTTCTTTCCTCAGTAGAGAAAAAATATGTTTTAAAATAGTCTGGCAGAACTCAGTTTTGTTGCTTTACATGTGAAATCTTCTCAGATATTGATGATTTCGGTAAATTTTATTACCTTGCATTTTGCATCTATTTATTATTTAATTATGTTTTCACTTCTTGGTTATTTTTCTGGATTTTTCAGAAACAGGAGCAAAACTCTGTAGCTTGTCTGGGTGGGTTTGGAAGGAGCTAGAGGGTCAGGCATAGAGAAGGCCAAGAAACAGACAATTACATGCAGAGAAGTTTGTGAGTGGAATTGGGCTCCTTCAGCATCTGTAATGAAAGAGTGCCCTGCCATGGGAATCCTCTGCCTCAAGAAAGCATTTACGAAGTGTAGAGGTTATATTTGTGACAACTTCAAAAAGATGTTTCATGCTTGAAAACATCAACTGTAGTTTTATTTGGTGGAGTAAACTGAGAATGCAGTTGGCATCTATCCTAAAAAGAATTCTTCAATTAATACCTTAAAAGAAGTTTATGACTTTTGCCAATCTGTTCACTATGGGTGACAACTTTTTGCCTTGATTTTTGTCTTTCATCTCTGTGCTGAGCACATTTCATGTTGCACTTCTTGAAGGTTTTCCTTGGCTTCTATTTTAAGTTGTGGACTGGCAGTATCCCACTGTAGGAGCTCCCTCTGAGTGGTTCCCTGGCCCACAACCTAGGGCTTCAGCCATCTGCCCTACAGCAGAAATTGTCTGAGGAGCTCCATGTTGCTTCTGTGGTGGTTGTATCTCTTCCAGGGAGCAAATTGTATGCCAGGAGAACTCTGTGATGGCAGAATGCATCCTCTTAGTATATTGGTTGGTTTCCATCACAAGATACAAGGTGCACTTGAAAAGAGTGATAGTGTCTTCATCTTAATACCTGGGGAAACCAGACAAGCTGCAGTGCAGTGACATGGCCAGTCAGCCACCAGGCTGCTGACAAGGCTGGGAATAACTGCAAGCCTCCCCCATCCCTGTTCAGTGTTCTTTCTGCCTTTTTTCTCCCCTGTCACTCCCCAAATATTTCTGTAGCAGTCTGTTCCATATTTCTCTTACACTGTCCCAAAACAAACAATGAGTTGTTTTAAAACATTCCACAGTTCATTTGATCGGAACAAGTATCCGGACTAAACTCCAAATCAAGCAATTGCATTATGCCTATTGACATTCTCCCTGTGGTTTCAGCTGAATAAATCTCTTTGTTTCTCCCCTAAAGCATTGCTGTGAATGGCTATAATATTTACACAGAGATTAAAATCCCTTGGTTCACCAGAGTTGCTGTGTGCAGGCTAAATAACCAACATATACAGCAGATTCTTATAACCTCTTGTTTATCCTTCAGAAGGAAGCAGAAATTTGAGAGAACCTCAAAGCTTCAACCAGGCTTGGACTATTTTAATTTCTTGTGAGAGAGCCTGGAAGAACTTTTGTCAGGCCAAGCTGCTGGGGTTCTCCCCTGGCTGCTTTGGGTCCTTTGGAACAGAAGAGACCAAGCAGAAGAGAAACCCTGCACTGGATGCTGGCCTGAACTCAGCGGATGTGGTACCCTCATAGAACTTAGCCAGACATACTGAAAGGAAACATTAACTGCACCTATGTGCTCAAAGTGTCTTTAAACATTCCTGCTTTTTAGCATTGAAATGCTGTTGTATTTTCACAGGTGTCTTCCAGCAATGAACCGGTCTCTCTGTGTAGACTGGAAAATTCTGCATAAAATATTCTGCATAAATAAAATGCAACATGATAGATGGAATTCTGAGACACAGTAAGAATGTGAGGTGTCTGCCTCACACAGTTTGGAGATGGCAGTTACTTTTTGAAGTTGTTTTTTAACTGCAGCACCGTCTCAGTACTGTTTAGCAGAGTGACACCAAAGTAACAGGAGAAGGCAAAGCATTCTTCTCTCTGCCAAACACAGCAATGAAAAGAAATTAGTTCTGCATACTTCTGAATTACCTTCCTTGTCTTACAGAACATAAATATTACCTGCCTATCTAATGGGAGTCAGTGTTGGGTCAAAACTGCAGAAAGAGCAAGACACTGAGTTTTTACTTCAAGTGCTCTTGGTTTCTTTGCTCTTTGTTGCCATTATCTGTTGTCTCTAGATGTCTTCTTCACATTGCACCTTATATGCAAACCTGTATTCCCCCCTCAGACAAGAAGATGATTCCCAAACAGAAGTTTGGTAGAGGTGAGCACCTCTCTGGAAGAACCTGTCACTGGCCTTGCTCATTTCTTGGCTCTTGGTTATCATCATTCCCATCACGTGTTCCAGCTCTCCAGATGAAGTAAAGGCAGCAAAATGCTTTCCACCTTTCCATGGTCCCTTCTTTGTGTCAGTGCTCTAGGGCCTGGCTCAGACTAACTTTCTTTTTGTGGAAGTTCCAAGTTACCTGGTTGTGAGCGTTTCTCCAGAGCTCTGCACCACTGCAGTCCCAGGCACCAGTGGGCAGCTTCTGGTGTCCCAGATTCCCTCCCTGTCTTGCAAGAGAAGCAGGTTTCAGACCTGACTTATCAGTTCCAGCACAGCTCCTAATAAATATATCCCAAAAAAACGAGAGAGGAAAACATCTTCCAACTTTACCAACTTTGGATTCCTCCTTCTTCTGACAGGCATTTTGATGGGGTTTTTAAATTCCAACAGGAAGCTTCTGTCCTCTTGGTTTCCAAAAATGTCTTCTAATTTTGTACTTTGTGTGTACTTCCTTTGGATTATTTAAATCCTTTTTTTCCATCTTACAGATGCAATCCGTAGTCTTCTTGGATGTGAGATTTTTTTGCCCCATGTACTTCCCCCCCCCCCGAACTAAGGGTTCAAAGGGTCAGAATGACCTAATAAGAGTTTTTTCAGCTTATTTTCCTACCTCATTATTTCAGTAGCTCACTGTCACCTGTAGGATCTTGTGTCAGTCCCATGGCTATGGGAATGGCTGACACCTCAACTATCAGTCCGCTTGCTTTCTTGCTGTGCAGCTCAGACACCTGCTGGTATCAGTTGGTGTCTCAGGTATCATTTGGGACTGTTGAAGCTCTCCGTGGACATGCCTGAAAGGAAGCAATTCCATCTCAGCAACATGGGGGCAAATGAGTTCTTCTGATCTCTGGAAACACAGCTGTTCTATTAAAAATGCCTCTTAATTGATACTCTTCTCCAATTAGTTCCCTCCAGGGCTAGCAATCACTCAAGTTACAGGTCCCATGGGTGAGAAGAGTCCCAGATACCCATTGGTCCTACAGAAATACCACACAAATACCCAGCTGTTTCAGCCAAATAATTCTGCACCTGCTTCTATTTGCAACTTTAGCAGTCTTTGGAGAGAATATCTCTATTTCAGAGTTAGTGTGCCTTTTAACTAATACTGGGGTTATAGCTCTAGTTTTTCACCATTGTGTATTTCCAGCATTATCCATTTATAGATCAGGTGTTAGGAAGCAGGTATAATCTAGTTTTTGATACTAGGAGGATGAAAAACACAGAAGCCAAGAATATAAACTTTACTAGAGGCTGTTAGGTTAGAGAAATGAACAGAATCAAGAACACTTGAATTTCCAATATTTACATCAGAATTCTCCCTCTTGGGGTGGCATCAATACATCCAAGTATTCAGGATATTTTTTAGCTGGCAGTATTGAAAAGTTTCACAGGATTCACTGCAATATTTTTTCCCCTCTGAGAGATTACAGATGCTTCATGGAGCACAATGAAAATTCCTCAAAATTGCCGTAAACCCAATGTATTTGTCTGTTTCTTGTACAGTGTCTGTTAAAATCACTCAGTTTGTTAAGTGCTGGGGTAAAACAGATAAAGAATCTCTGCAGATTTTTTTGTAACACCTAATTGTGGTGCCTGCACAGTGACTTAGCCAGTTTACCAGGTTTGCAGGAGGATTGCTAGGTGGGGCATGGGGAGGCAGTGAGAGCAACATACCTTAGGAATGTGCCTGTGGCGTAAGAGACAAATGCTTACATTAGAAATGGTTTGTCAGAAGGTAAGAGAGACTACATTCTGTTCTCATTGAAACAAGCTTGTACTTTGTGACACCAACACACACACTGTTTTTCTTTTAAAACCCTCGGTTTTCCATGCTCCTTTCAACGCAGAGGACCTTCCATGTGATTCTCTGCAAGGAGCTGCTGGTGCCACCACATCAGCTGGAGTAACAGTGGGGCTGCTAGAAGCTAGTACCTGGCCCCAGGGATTATATACAGACATGCTTTCTTCCCCATCAGATTTGCCAAATTTGTCATTCTCAATCCCAGTCCTCCCTAATGAGCAACTCCAGTGACTGCCAGAGTCCACAGAGTGGGTGTTCTTGCTGCTGGAGCCTGCACAAAACATGTGCAGTAGTGAAGAGCATTTGCCCTAAGAGAGATGTTCAGCATAGTAGGGTAATAAAGAAGAGAAGAGCACAGATACAGGTCTCCTGTGGTGGACACAGCACTGACTGCAGTGTTGCTGGACACAGGATAATACAAAAGGCAGGGAAGACAATTGTTACTTCAGTCACATTTAGCATGCACCCAGTTTGCAGGTACTTCTGACTTCATAGTGTTCAGCATCTGTAACCCGATGTCTGGTTCTGCAACATTTTTTGCTGCAGTCTGCTCACACGTTGTCCCTGCAACTAGATGGACTTACAGATGGAATTGTTTAAAAGGTCTGATGCTGTTCAAGGATTTTGGTGTTGCAGATATCTTCTGTCTTTTGACTGCTATTTATTTACGTAGGTATTTTCTGACAAACCCAGCATTATGAGTGTAGTAGTCAAAGGTTTGAGCTGTCCCCTAGATTGGGATTGTTTTCTAGCTGCAGTACCAACAAAGATTTTAAGGGGATTTGAAAATCCGTACTTTCCAGTATTACTCAGGAAGCCAGTGAGGGTTTTACAGTGCATTTGTAAATTGCAAATAAAATACTCCTCACTACCCTCCTCTGAATTTCACCAAAATCATAAACACCTCAGCATTTTACCAGTATACCTTAGTCTTAAATGTTCCTCTGGTGGTTTTTTGAACCATTTTCCCTACAGATTTCTGTTGTCCCTCTTCAGAAAACAGAACTATAAAAGGAGTAAATCCTCACAGCTTTGCATGAGATTGTGCATACATGTAAAGCTAAAACCAAAGCTGAAAAGGTTTCAGAATATGCTGCATTTCTAAAAGAAAAAAAAAATTTAAAACTTCAAAGTTATGTTCCTGTAATAGTAACACCAATGCAAAATTCATTTCCTGACCATATCCCATAGAATGATTGAAGGATGTAGCCCTGTAGTTTGTATTTCTGAAGCTGGGCTGTCTCGCTCTCCATAATCCTGTGTTTAGTTGTGCTCTGAATAATTCTAGCTAGAAGAGACCTTGCACCAGTGCAAAATGTTGCTCTGGTGGGCTTCCCTGCAGTATTGAGGTTGTGAACATTTGCTGCTGTTGAGTCAATTTACACAGTTTCACAGAGCATATTAGTCTGGACCATAAATGAGATCTATTCTGGTAACAAACCCAGGGTAAGCTCTGATTCTCAGCAGCATCCTGCAGCTGATTGTTGATGCTGCCCTCTTGTTAATGTGCTGCTCTGGTACTGCTCTGGCTGGGGCAGCCAGCAGTGCCCAGCCTCTCTTGGGGCGTGTGTACCAAGGGAAGGGGCAAGAGCTGCTGTGCCAGGCATTTTGGTATAGCCATCACTGGCCTTCTTTATTCAGTGGCCTTTTTTGTTCAGTGCCATTAATTTTCCTTTTCAGACATCACTGAGCATTTACCATGAACAGTATGTCCCAAAAAATGTGTTTTAACACTCCTTGTTTTGAAATGAGAAGGTGAGGTTGGCAAGTCCAGCATTGGTCCACTTCACCATTCACCTTCTCTAGCAGTAACATTTTGAACAGACATAAAACACCCATCTGCATTATACTACTTGTGAAAGAGGATGCATTTAGCTTCCTCTGTGAATACAATACAGACATACCATGTACTGAAATGAAGTGCTCTCAGCCACAGGTCAGTATGTGACAGTATTAGATACTTGCTGTAGTGCTGACAGCTTCATTCTCCACCAGCAGTATCCTTTTGTCTCATCTGCATGTGTGTTTGTGTGCACGTGTGTGTTTCACAGTGGCAGAAGAAGAAAAATACGCCATCTCTTTGGTTATTTACATATTTTGGCATGCAGATTTTTGTTACCAGATACTTTTAATTGACCAACAGTTAAAATTGGTGATGTCATGGGTCCAGAAACATTCGTAATGTCTACTTCGGTATTTTTCTCTGTCTTAACCAAAGGGGTGCACCGATTCCATAAAAAAAAAAATACACCTGGAAAGGAAGATGATTCTTCTTACTGTACAGTTCTTAATAACTGTATACAGAATATGCAAATGCCTTTCTTGGTTGGCTGCAGTAGTCCATCTGTTCTGACAATATCTCGTATTAGATTATCCAAGACATTTGCCAGCATCTGAGTATCTAGCTTTGCAGCAAATCTCTACCAGAAGCAGAAAGAGGCTGCATTTTTATGAAAGCAAGAGAATTTACACAAAGCAAGCTAACTAGGCTTCAAGCTGCTGAAAGACTACTTACATGCCTGAGGAAAAGAAGTAAACAATCTTTTTTGTGTGTGCTGCTTTAACTATAGCCTTTTCAGAGCCCTTTTTTCCTTACCCTAAATGCCTCTTCTGCGTGCCAAGAATCAGGATGATTAAATGTCCTTTAAGTGGTGTTTAAAGCTGCATGATGAGAATACCTATCCTCCCAATGCAGTTTCAAATAGTAAATATGAAAGGAGAACATTCCTTTCAGGCATGCTATTTCATTGCTCCTGAGACTCGCTAAGGCAGAGACTTGAAATAACCAGTTTTCCCCCACAGTGACATGTAGCATCCTTACCAGCATCTCCAGCAACATGCCTGCCTCTCTCTTGCTATTTATACAGCAGTGCAACTGAATTTAAAAGCAACAGCCTTACACAGACTAACTTTAAAGCAGTCCTCTGGCTTGTGTTTTAAAAGGCAGCCCCCAATAAAATTGTAAATTTAAGATAGTCCCAGAATCCTTTCTGTTGATAACTATATTTTGAACTAAAACTGATATTCCATTGTCTTGAAAGTTGGGGGTGGGGGGAGTTACACCAATACATGATTATTCCTTCTTTTAGAAAAAGTGGGGGTTTTTTATTTCCTGATGGTGCTGAGGATGACTATCAATACCAGCTGTTTCTTTTCCCCCAATTCTTAGAGTTTTTTCCTTTATGATAAATAAAAAGTAGTTGTATGGAGAAACATTATCTAATGATTTTCTTTGCAGTGTTGGATAATGCCTATATGAATGGTGTTACAGCATGTGTATTATTTGGGGTAAAACAATGCATGTTTCCATGTGTTAGCATTCTTTCAGACAAACTGCAGGACTTGGAGAGCTATCTGTGTCCCCTGAAATGTTTTTTTTTTTCTGAAGTGTAATGCTTGCAAAGAGCAGATCCTTTTATTCATATTAGTCTCCAGATTTCCTTCCCCTTTTCTTTATTGCATGAGGCATTAGCATGGGAACACACTTCACGTTTCTCAGGCTTTTGTCTGTTCCTGCTGCGTTGCCTACTGGAAGTCAAATAGTACTACTTGGTTTCTGATACAACTGATTACTATGGAAATTATTACCATGTCATAAACAGAGGATTTCATGTGTCGAATGTGCAGCAGGAACTCAGACGATTCTGTAAGCAGAAGGTTCCTGGTAATAAGGAAAAAGGGAAGAGAAATGCAGAAAACAGACGATGCCTTTGCAAAATCCACTGTTGCAGATTCTTCTTCAGAAGGGATGACCTGCAGGAGCATGGGGATCAAGCAGTTTGCTGAGTTGCTGTTTTTTTTAAATTAGTGAGAAGATAAATGTGATTTTGTGCTTCAATAAATAATTGTTCTGTTTTGACTCCAGCAGTTGGTACTGGCCAAAGTGATTTCCGAGGGCATTCGATGTATGTCCCGGATCACTGTTCCACGCTAGGGAGACTAGACAGCTACCGCTCTGCCATGCAGCGCTCTGAAACCAAGGACACCAGCTGCCAGACGGAGGAAGTCAAAGTTGTGCCCCCTTCAATGAGAAGAATACGAGCACAGAAAGGACAAGGCATTGCAGCCCAGATGTCTCAGTTCTCCAGCTCCTCTGGAAACATGTCGGTAATGAGTGATTCTGCTGCAGTTATATTTGCTTCTCGCCAAAATAACGACATAGGTTTTCACAGCTTGCCTCGGGTTGGTGCAAGAGTGTCTCTGCAGTCCCTAGACCAGACACAGAGCATGATGTCGAGGCAGACGGAAGACATTGCTGGCACTTTACCCCACCAGATAAGTAAATTGCAAGTGGATGATAGTGTTGTGCATCTGAGGAGTAATCCCACGATGGGGACCCTGTCGAGGCCAAAGTCCCAAGAGGTGAGAAGCTGTGATAGCGAGAAGTCCTCGAGCCCAGCATGTGTGGTCTCTCCTCATGCCACTTACTCAACGAGCATCATACCCAATGCAACACTGTCATCCTCTTCGGAAGTTATCCTAATTCACGCTGCCCAGAGTGTTGGATCATTGGATAGTAAAATTTCCAGCTCCACTGCCTTTCCAAATCCAAGAGACAATCCTGCTACCAGCAGTGCAATAAGTGGGAAAGAAGATCACCATTCTTCAAGTGGTAACTGGAGTGAGAGTAGCTCCACACGTCACTCACAGACTTCAGATACCATCCCATCTAACACTGTCATGATGCTTTCTCTTGGCGACTCTGCTGTCTCTCTAAGCACTCCTGGGAATGCCGAGGCTGGGTCTCAGAGCATGAGCTATGGCTGTAGGAACACTGCTGCTTTAGCAAGCCCTTCCCAGGACAGCGATGGTCGGAGTGAATCCAGCTATCCTGGGGAGCGAGCACAGGCAGCAGTGAGCAGCACGGAGCACTGGTTGTTCAAGTCTTCAGAAAACAGCGAGACCCCTTCACACAAGGTGGTTTGTACAACACCAGGCTGTGCCACGCCCGGCAGCAACCTGAGCAGCAGCAGCCTGGAGAGGATGTCGGTCAGGGACGATTCTACTTCCCTGTATTCTGTGGACCATGATGGCTATTATGGCTCCATGCATATGGACTCTGGACCGAAGTCAGACATGCCATGCAACAGTACTAATGGTTTTGAGAACCCCAGAGACAGCGTGGTAAATGTCTTTGAAGGAAGGGAGAAGAAACATCAAGATGACCACTCAGGCCAAGGTGACAAATCCCTTGCAAGAAACATCTCTCTGAAAAAGGCAAAGAAGCCACCTTTGCCACCATCCAGAACAGACTCACTCAGAAGGGTGCCTAAGAAAAAAGCCCAATCCAATGGACAGGTACTTGATGAAACCCTCATTGCCACCCTCCAGCACTCTCTGCAGCTGAATCTCAAGTGCAAAAACGGCAGCTCCCCTTCCCAGAGCCCCTGCAGTGATTATGAGGATCCCTGGGTGTTGCGCTCCCGCAGCCAGAGTTCGGTCAGTGCAAGCAGCAGCATGATGTCCACCACTGCCCCGAACCTGTACTCCATCTGCACGGTCACTCCCTCCCAGAGTGAAACAAGTAGCATAAAGTCAGAGTATGCTGACCAGTGGGGATACTACAGCGACTATGCCGCGGTGGCAGATGACCAGGTGAAATCTCCAGTGACCCATTCTGCCAGTACATCATCTGCTCTCAGTGATTACAGCATCAGCCACTTCAGTGATGGCTCAAGGGCTTCTGTGCCACAAGTGCCCAGTGGACTGGCCAAACCAAAGAGTGCTTCTCCGGAGAAATCCCACCGAGTCACATCGCCATCGAGTGGGTACTCCAGCCAGTCCAATACACCCACTGCGCTTACTCCTGTGCCTGTACTTGTAAAGTCTGCATCATCAGGAAATGGGAAATCCAAGCTGAAGCCTAAAGTGCCTGAAAGGAAGTCCTCTCTTCTGTCTTCAGTCTCCATGTCTTCATCATCCACTTCCCTTTCTTCAAATACATCTACTGAAGGGAGTGTGAGTGTGAAGAAACTGGACCCTGCCCTGAGTCCTCCTGTGGATTCTCCTGCACCTCCTCTTCCAACATCTCCACATTGCTCTGAACTTTCTCCTCTTCCTCCTCCTCCTCCAGCAGAAGTCATGGATCTGTCACCATTGTCGGCCTCTCCCACATTCCCCCCTCCTCCGCCAGAAGCCAATGTAAATTCTACCTTTGCTCAGACTGTCCCATGGTTACCGCAAGAAGCCTCCATCAGTTCATTCTCTTCCCCTATTCCTCCTCCTCCTTGCCCCTTAGCTGTCCCACCACCAGCACCACCGCTTGATCCCAAAATAACAAAAGATGTAACAATATACCCACAGTATTCTTTTAAGAAACGCAACCAGGAGGATTCTTGCTACAGTCCAGTGAAACAGCCACTGAACAAGCAAGATTCAAGACCTGTGATGCCATTAGTAACCACCAAAGCACTGCAAATGGTGCAGTTGAGGTCCGTGAAAAAATCAACAGAAGGTGAACCATCAACTGAATCTGCCTCTGAAACCACCTCTCAGGAAAAGGGTACGGCAAATTCATCATCACAGTCTTTGCTAAAGCCATCTCTCTCACTAAAACTCAGTACCAGCCTGGGCGATGAGGAAATGAAAACTCAAGGCACATCATTTAAAAATGCAGTTCAAACACTGTCTCGGGGTTCTCCTCTCATTCTCTCTGATAACACGCCTATACTTGACAGTGATCAAAAGTCTGTGGATGCAGTAGGTCTAAAGAAACCTTCTGAAGCTGATGCTCTGGGGTCAGCCACTGACGACACACCTGAGTCCTCAGTGCAGAGTGAAGACCTCCCTTCTGGCATGTCACTTCAGGGGTCATCAGCATCTCCTGACAAAACTCAGGTTGTATTGCCAAGCAAGAAACCACCTCCTATTTCAAAGAAACCCAAACTGTTTCTTCTGGTACCACCTCCACAGTTAGACCCTACAGTGGAGAAAGCAGCTGAAGTGAATGATACTGCCAGAAGCCCGACTAAGAGAGACGCTGTGCTTGCACACTCTGAGGAGACGAGAAATTGTCTTACAGATGGACTCGGTTCTAGCGAGATGGACTCTGGCAGCCTGGTTCCTGAGGGAGGAGCTGCTGGATTCACCTTCTCTGAGACAGTGGGAGTGAATGCCTTTGTGGTACAGCCTGCTGCATCACCAGTTCAAGAAGAACCCAGGCAGGAGGAGCAGTCTGCTTTTGATGAAGGAAGCAGTTCAGGCAGCAGCCAAGACAGTGGCAGTAACACTGACGGGCACCTATCTCAGGAGAACGAAAGTGGTGAGTCTCTTTTCTCTGACTAATTCAGATGCAGCAGTAGCTATTTTGAAGAAAATGGGAAGTGAGAATAGCCATCCTAGCATTGAGGTGGCATTCTGTAAAGGGCAGAGCCTCTTGTGATTGTTACAACTAAAAAAAAGAAAGTTGCAGGGATCTGATTAATACTTCATGACATTTCATACAATTCCTTCCTGACTTCTCATTGTTGCAGACACAGAAAGAAAATTATGCTTTATTTAACCATGCCTAGTGTTAAAGCATGCTATGAAAACAGTTAATTTGTTAATACTGGTTTTGCATTTTAGTGGAATCTTAGAAATTTTCTGTTGTTACTGCTCTCTGCCTGTTATGTGTGAGCAAGCACAGGCATTTATTTTATGCACTGCAGTTCTCTAAGCAAGCATTGATCTGAAATCACAATAATGACAGTGCTGCACTCAGTCCATCGGATGCTTCTCCTTGGAGGCAGCAAGGGCTGGTTTCAGGACTCTGTGCCCGTGGGATTTGCATGACAGACTGACTGTGTTGTTCATTCTCTTTGCTTAGTGGAGGTGTTTGAATCAGACACAGCCAATAGTTCATTCCTGCCAAGCAGTACTTATGGGGAAGAGACGAACGGAGTGGCAACACCAGCAAGACCAAGGACTACTGAGGATCTTTTTGCAGCCATTCACAGGTACTGCAGAAACTGCCCTTCCTGTGCTGTCAGGTCTGGTAGGTCTCTAAGAAATAAATTTAACATTGTTTTATAAAACACCCAATTACAACAGTCATGGCTTTAACAGAAAGCATATATTTATCAACTTACTACTAAAGCTATATGTGAAAAGATGAGGAAAAGAACTTGAATTTTATTGTTTTATAAATGTATTTAATCCATTCTGAACTAAAACCAGCCAGATTAAGTGGATGTAGACTATATTATAAATACCATGCCCTTTAAAATATCAAGTTAGGTCTAGTATTTATTGTACTGTTCTCAATCTGCCATATTAACTCTACTGTTGCTTTTTCTATGTATCTTTTTGTTTTCATTCTCGTTCTTCTCCATCTCTTTTTACTCTCTTCGCTGCTTATATGGTGCAGTTTGGGACAGAGGCTCAACGCTAATGCTTCATGGCAAGCGTGGCTGAAACTGGCAAGTAACACAACATGTCAGTCATATGGCAAAACATATGGCAAACGCTGGATTATAGTTTGCCATAATCCAGCCTGAGGTCGGGTGTTTTGTGTCAAACTGGTTCATGAATGAAATGTGCGATACTGGCTCTATTATTAATGACATTATTCATTTCCCTTGAAAGTAAAATCATCCCGAATGGCAGCTAGGTTTATGTGCTGTTCACGTTAGGTGCTCAAAAAGAAGAAAACCCAAGAAAGCCCCAAGGACAGGAACGCCCAAAGGCAGGGCAGGGAGCGCGGGCTCCCTTCGAGCAGCGCTCCCGGACCGCAGCCGGAGCCGCCCCGGGCCGGGCTGGGCGTGGCGCCAGCGCCATCGCGTGGCTGCGCCGCGCACTGCAAACCGCAGAGGGGCCGCCTCCCTGCCAGGGAGCGGGGAGTTGTCCAGGTGTTCAGTCAGTTTGCACATCTGTGCTTCGGGAACGAGGGACGGGAAGAGAGCGGCTGGGAGCTGGGAGGCTGCAGCATTTTGGATGTGAATGCTATTTTTTCTTTTCATTTTTGAAACAAGTCCTTTTCAGACATTACAAAAATTACATATGTATGGTACTGACTTTTTATAATTTACTGTTACCCCTTAGGACTTGGCCTCTGTGAGCCATTCTGAAAATGGTCTGCTGCATTCATGTTGCATGATGCTCTCTAGAACTGTGTCAAATCTGGCTTTAGAATGAGATATTTTGGCCAGCAGCCATTTGCTTTTAGCTATGCAGAGAGTGGATTTATGTGTATATGCACATACCTGCAATTCATGAGTTTGTGGGGAAATGGACAATGGAACTGGATGTGACATACTTAGAACTGCCTGACACATCTTTTTATTAAGATCTTGCTTTTGCTGGCTTTGGACTTGAACCACTTTATTCCTTGGTTGCTAATTAATAAAAAAAGTTTTGGTTTTCCCTCACTGTTTCTAAGAGATATTACTTCAATAATTCAAAAATAATAACACTTGAATATATTCTTTGAAGCAAGACAAGAAATTTAGTGTATGTGCATTAAGGACTGGAAGAACAGTCTGAAGTTTTAAGTCATAGTTTCATTTGAACATATGTCCTATCTGTGTCTGAAAAGCCACCAAAATCAAATTTGGTTCTTAATTTCAAGTTTCTTCCATAATTCATACATACTGAGAAAAGCTGGCTAGGTGCTGGCAGCAAACTGACTGCTCTCCATTGCATTCTCAGTCTTACCAGATCACTCCAAGCTAGGATGACAAAGTCTTTCCCTGCAGATCTTTGCAAATGAATTTTTTTTTTCAATTCAGTTTGAGGTTTGGTAACAGTACAACCCCAGCATTGCGGTGTTTAAAGATATCCACAGGCAGCCAAAACGCTAATGAAGGAAAATCTTTTCCCTATAACAAACGCGCACACATGTTCACATACAGACTCACAGAGCATTTAAGCACCAAAACCATCTGATGCCTACAGCACTAACACACAGTTAGATGTAGATGAGGTTCCTACACTGGCTGCTCCTGAAGTCATCATTTCATCCCTTTTCTGTCTTCTGACATCCTTTCATCCTCAGGCTGGATGGACATTGGTATTACATTCTTACTCCAGAAAGACAGGTGGAGGCAGCAGCAGCTGCTGGAAATAACAGCTGGTACAGCTGCCTATGGGGGTATCACAAGTGAGCTATGCATAAACTTCACCACTTAGGAGAAACAGGATTGCTCCAAAGTCTTGGCACAGCCTATACCAATGTCTGCTGCTGCCACCTACTCAGCTGATGGATCCTGCCTCTTTGTTTTCAGGGGTTTCTTAATTATTAATAGGCTGCGATGCATGAACACATCTGAGCTTGCCTTGGCAAAACCTCAAGGCTTTTAAGAAAGTAAAGCTAAAGATCACATTAAGTAGAAATCTGTTTTGCAAGGGGAATGGTCTGGATTGAACATATGCTTGATAAAAATTAATACTGAGTTTTATAGCATGATAATTTTATATCTCTGAGAAGTCTGTTGACTTGTTTTAAACTTCTGCCAAAATACCATATTTAAAATTAGGCTTTATACAACCTTTTCTGATTAATTCTTGCTCAGTCAGCAAAGAAACAAAGCAGCTGTGCTACAGATTGCAGGCATGTACATTTCTTTAAAATTTCTAGTAATGTGAAAATCAGGCGATAAAAGTCCAGTTTCCACATATTCCCAGTTCCATGGTTACCTCTTTTTTTTTTTTCTTTTTTTTTTTTTCTTTTTTTGGGTGTGTGTGTTGTCCCTGCACTTCACATTAACATTCCACTCTTTCATTTGGAAAGATAACTTTCTTGTCAGGAAGTTGGTCTCTCCTTCATTTAGTTGAAAGTTGCAATGACAGAGCACCAACATAACTGCGAATTTTGTCTGTGCATCTTGAGAGGAGCTGGAAAAGTGTATTCTCTATTTATTTAATATTTGGATTAAGGAGGGGCTTTTAAAAATCATTTAATTCAGAATTGTTGCATGTGGCTCGCTTTTCTCCATCTTCCACAGCAGTGCATTGCTGTGTATTTTCTTCTGAAGGAAGGTGCACTGAACTACAATTCTAATTCTCCAGAGAGTGTCAAATGAAATAGTAAAATGAAACAAAATAACCCATATACTCTAGATGACATAGTTTGAATCAAGTCCCCGAATTAAGAGAGAAACAGCATGGAATATAAATCTTTAGAGCACATTAGTCTGAGCAGTTGAATACTGACTCCAGAAAGCCTGAAACACAAAGTTTGCCAAAGTGTTTTGAACATCAATATTGCCAGTTTTAGTAGTTTCATTGTTCCAGATCTGCAGAAAAAGAGTAATAAACTTACCTTATACTTCCAATATCTCAGTGCTTGCATTAGTGCCTATACAGTTCTGGTGGTGTTCTTAATCATGCTTTAGATTTAGATCACTTCTCCCTTTTCCCTGTCTCTGCTTTAGCTTAATTAATTGTCATCTCTTAATACTGAGTTTAATTAGAGGAGCTAAAAAGCTTTATTTTTGTGTCATCTTCTTTTTTTGTGTGTTTATTTCAAACTCAGATCCAAAAGGAAAGTCCTTGGCCGTAAAGATTCTGAAGACGACCGTACCCGCAACCATTCTCCGTCGCCCCCCGTAACTCCCACTGGTGCTTCCCCAAACTTAGCTACCCTCAAACAAGCCGGATCTATTCAGAGAAGCGTTCGCAAGAGCAGCACCAGCAATGACAACTTCAAAGCCCTGCTGCTGAAGAAGGGGAGTCGCTGCGACACCAGTTCCCGAATGTCCGCGGCAGAGATGTTGAAGAACACGGACCCGCGGTTCCACCGGACAAAGACAGACGCCTCTCCTGACCTTTCTGACAGTCCTGCCAGCTGCTCGCCCAGCAAGAGCAAACGAGCCCAGGAAGAGTGGGCCAAGAGTGAGGGCCTGATGCCAAGAAGCATGTCCTTCTCTGGCACCAGGTATGGCCGGTCACGGACACCCCCGTCTGCTGCCAGCAGCAAGTACAATGTCCGCAACCGTATCCAGAGCAGCCCCATGACTGTCATTAGCGAAGGAGATGGGGAAGTGGTGGAACAGTCCGAGGGCAGGGTCCGGAGGACTTTGGAACAGCAGCAAGAGGGGCAGCTTGACATGTTTAACAGTGATGAAATGGACATGAATGACTTTCCGTACGCTGAGGAGGCAGGCTGCAAGGAGACCTTGGATCCAGCCCATGTAGACTTAATGACTCAACCAGGTGCTTCAAGGAAGTATCTCAACCCTTCAGCTGAAGAAAGTTAAAGGGCAGTGTGACAAAAGGCTTTGGATATTAGTCTAGAAAATCACAGGGACTAGATTCCGGAAGAAAGCCCAGACCAGGACAAGGTTACTTTGCTGAGCATTTATTCCACGAACTGCATGTGTATGTTTAAATGCTAAAGCAACAATGGTTCTGCATGGTTGGGTTGGGGTGGGGAGCACTTGCTTTGAATGAGTGGTCTGTGGCTTGAAGAAAGTTAACAGTTGAATTTTTTTTGTGTGAAGCCTTAGAAGTCCTCTTGTGGGGTGGGATGGGGAAGTTTTCTCAGAGTCTGTAGGGGTGTGAAGTTTTTCTTTTTCTTGAGACTGCAATTGTGCAAGCAAAATTTAGGAATAAGCCTGAAATGGGAAGGCTCCTGTGGTACAGGCTGGACATTTGGTTCAAAAGCATTGTAGTGATGCAGCATAGTGCATTTGTTAAGCAGAGGGAGGCACAATGAGGCCCATTCACCTCTGAGAGAAGGTTGCATGGTTGGTGCTGGGGTTCCATGGCTCCTTAGTGGAGTATGGCCCAGTGTTCAGTGAAGCGTGTCCTGTTCAAGCAGTGAGCTCACTGGGTTATGGATTGGTCCAGGGTACTTTTAATTCTTTTTCCTGATGGAAAACGAACTGTGTAGTTAAGGTGGAAAAGGGAGCTGATTTTATAACACACTACTAGCTGCTGTGCAGCCACACACATTCACTTGGTGAAACACACATTTCCAGGTGAATTGCTTCCTTGACTGGAGTATTTCCATAGAGAACTAGAACAGCAGGATGTGTGCAGAGGGTGCAAGCAGACATCAGGAAAGTGGGAGATGAGTGAAACAGTGTACTGCCAGAATTTGGAGCGGTTACTGTCATGGTTTAGGAATGGTATTCCCCAATTTAGTGCTGCCACCGAAACACTCCAAACCATGTACTGCTCGCTCACTCCCCTCTCCTCTTACCTCTGTGCGTGGCTAGAGAGGAGAATTGGAGGCACAAAAGGTGAAGGTTGGGGGCTGATAAAAGAAAAATCAACTGGAAACAACAGTGAAGTAAGAAAATGGACAGTAACAGCAACAGTATGTAGAATGTGCACGAAAGAGGTGAATGGCTCACAGGTGACTGCTCACTGCACAGAGCCTGGCAATGTGTGACCTGCTGCCCTACTTCCATGTCGCCAGCAGTGTTGTGAGGTGACGTAGAATAACCTCTGTGTCCTGGCTTCAGCCCCTCCTGGCTGCTGTGAAAAACGAACCCTGTCCTGGCCGGAACCAGGACAGCTGTGTTTCTGAATTAGAAAGAGAAATTTGCCTTGCACTACAAAGCTGTAGGTGGAGCCCGTCTTTCAAAACTGAAACTTGGGAGTTGTGTTTTGCCAGAAATCTGTCTTTCATTTTTCCAGATGGGGAGACTATTACTTTTCATCACTTGAAATACAGATACTTGCTAACTTTTGGTTACCAAAGAATAAGTTACAGTTACTTTCCTTTTTGATTTGCCTGCAGTATTGCTCTTCTTTTTTAACCTTAATAATTTAGTAAGGTTCGTTTTTATTGTATATTTTACAGATAATAAGAACATTTAACGGTTTTCCAATTGTAAAGAAGACCATTAATTAAAACTGAAATACTGGCTGGAGGTTTTGGTTCTTGGTAGGAATGAAGCTTTTAATTTTTAATAAGAATTTTGCATCATTTGATGGCATGCGCAGTTTTTGTATTGTTTGTAAATATTGAAAGTTGTTAAAATATCTTTTGATCTCCTTACTGTAGAATTTTTACATTTTTAGATTGCTTTTAAGAAGAAAAAGCACTCTTTGTAGATTATTTATTTTAGAGAAATATGCTTGTAATCTCTTTCTTCAATCCTTTACTTGTTAGTTATGTAAATTTCAGGGGCCTTCATTTAACTCTTCCCTTCACAAGAAGGGAATAGTGCTGAAAATGCTGTGACTTTGCTTCAATAAAGAAAAAGCCTACCAGTTGCCATATTGTCTTTTGAGTTGATGAAAATCTCCTTCAAAAGATGTGTCCCACAGCGTATGGCAACCCACAGACTGCCATAATCCATGCATTCAGCTTTTAATCTCCTGTTTTCATTGCAGAATTTACTAATTCACTTCAGGGACAACTAAAGCATACTCACACATCCATCCCATTTTGATATCCCAAGTCTGAGACTAAAAAAATTTAAATAATCCTAAAATTTTTTTGAGTGTTGTGTGAGTGTTTCTACTACTTCTCTCCTACTTGCAACCTGTCCCAGGAAACTAAAATTCTTGGAGAACCAGATTATAAGCAGAGTGAGTGAGAAGTGAAACAGACAAGTTGAATCCAGCTGCACTCAGTGGAACAAGGGTGGGATAAACTGGTGTGCAGCAAACTTTCTACCATTTTTATATGCTAACTATATTGAAACAACCATTGGATTTTTAAATGAAAATAAAACCTAATTGGATAAAATAGATTGTTTCAGATATTATTAATACTGATCTGAACTACATTCTGTTACGAAGAGATAGCAGTGGCGGAATGTTTTGCACTAAACATCTTGTGAGTGTTGCTTTGGTCTGTCTTGCACAGCTGATCACATGAAACATGAAAAGACCAAGTCCTTTCCCCAGCAGGTACTGTCCCTTTGAAAGCCATGCTGAATGCTAGCCAGTCGTCTTGCCACCATCCTGACAAGATCATGGTAAATAAATGATACTCAGGCTTTGTTTTACTGTTGACAGATGAGAAAATGATGTAAGTGAAAAATTGATGTGCTGGGCTAAATTGTAGCTGTGGTGCCTGCAGTCTCTGCAGCCATTTGCAGCCTTTTGCATCAAGTGCCCGTAGCAGGGAGCATAGCCAGCTTGTTCCCTGGTGATGGCCAGCTGATGCTGTGACAGTTATTTTTATGGGCTATGTGGGGAACTCTTTGGAAGAGCCCAGCTTAAATGTGCTCTGTCTTGTCAGTGCAGGTAGATGAGATTAAACTTGAATGTAGGACAGGCTGAATTCCTCTCTGGCCACAGGTAGCCTGGACGCTCCTCTGAAAGTTGAAAATTCACATCTGGTGAACCTGGGCTGAAGCTCAGGCTTTGGCTAACATGCAGAAGGTAGTGTTTATGCAGCCGTACTGATGTTGCTACATAACTACATTTTACACAGTACAGGGTGTAGTGAAATACTTTTAAGTGTGCTGAAATATGTTTAATGGTGCTTATACCATTTACTTAGGTAGCTGATGTAATTTTCTTAGAGAGGTGTCACCATGTCATCTCCCCACAGGCAGAATTGGATAATTATTTTGTCACACTTAAAACTTCAAAGTTACTGTCTTAGACAACAATAAAGTTCCTCCATAGAGAGGTTTTGCAGTTGAGATTTTATTGATCTACAACTGTACATTAAATTTAGCAAACCTCTGCTAAAGACATCCAGAGCAGAAGGAGAGGAGGACACGTGCAAACTTGGCTGTGCTAAAGAAGAAAGCAGACTTGTCATCCTGATGCTTAATGCATTGTACTATCACAGGACTTGTTTGGAGTTTACAGCTGGTCTACAGTTTGCCTCTAAAACAAGAATCCTTATTGAAGTTAGATGTGAGAATAATTTCTGGTTTCCATTTTACTGGGAATGGTTTTCAGCTTCAGTAATTTTCTAAATTCTGCCCTATATTAACGCATTTCGTGTTTTGTTCCTTTATGTTCAAAGTTCTGCTGTCAGATGTAGGCAGCCCCAATAACCCTGTGGATTAGAGCTCTCCAGTTACTCTGTTGATACAGTCACAAGGCTCTGGGGCATTTACAAGCCTTCACTACTGTTTGTATACTGGAAAGGAGAATGTACTACCTTAATTGAAATGGTGGAGGTTATGCAAGGAGTAATAGCTTGGTGAGAGGAGGTTTGGAAGGCTACTGGATATCAGTTAAAGGAATTGGGAAAGAAGTGGATTTGATTTTGAGAAACCACGGTTGGGGCGCTGGTTCCTCTATAAGGCTTGGCCTGAAAGAAGGCACTGGCAGAAAAGGTGAAGCAAGGAGATTATTGAGAAGTACAGTGAATGCACAGATTAAGATAGGGGGTGGGCAGGCTCGTGCAGATTCTAGATGACAAAGAAGTTTCAGCAGGTACAGAAGAGAGAAAAAGGTGAAGGAACAATGGAATATCCACAGCAAGGAGGAAGAAAAATTTTAGCCCATATGTTTCATCCTAATTCAAAGGGTGTAGAAGGCCAAAGGCAGTCAAACATGGGGAAAAAACCCACAAACCAAACCCCCTAAGAATTCAGAAGAGGAAAATTAGGAAAATTGGTTGAACTTAGAGAAGCAGTAACAGGCTGAAGTCAGGACTGCTCTAAGAGACCTCAGGCAACACTGGGTGGGTGGCTTGAGCACAACTCTTGGGAAGGTTCTGTAGAACCACCATGCCTGAAGTCTGAAAAGAATAAAGGAGATTGGGAAGATCTTGTCTAATTTCTGCCAACAACTCTGCACCCAGTGGTTCCAATGGACTGGGTACAGGTCTCCAGACACCTGCATTGGGATAACCTGCTAAACCTTCAGTCATTTCCTGAAGTGAAGAGAGGCCACTCGTGCATGCAGTACAGGGATGGATGTGTTAATACTACTGCAAGCAAATAGATTTTTTTAGGTATTCTTCGGATACCACAAAGTTCTGGAAAAGTCATTTACAGCAGCAGTCACTGTCCAAACAAAACTGTTGCCACAGTGCATTTGAGTGATTCAAAATGATGCATTGTTTGCTTTTGTAGGAGAGAATTAAAAGGATGGAATTCAACAGTAAAACAAAGTGTTACATAAGAGTGGCAATGAGGAATCATTTTATCTGTTTTATTTAAAATAACTTCAGTACTCACAAAAGGGAACACAATAGCTTTATAATGCTCTTGGTAGCTTTCTGAGTCCCCCCCCTTATATTTAATTTTCTGAATAACTTTCAGAAGTGATTTATTTTATGGTTAAAACTAGAAAAGTCTCCTGGCAAAATTGATAACTTTCTTGGTTCTAAAGGGGTGTTAGCAACTTAAATCACAGTGCAGCATTGAAATCTTTCAGCTACTCAGTGCTGGATTGTGACTGTGGCTGTGCTGGTGTGAATTAATAAACACTCAACAGAGTGAAATAGAGAGATGTTTGATAAGGATGTGCTGTGTCATATATTATCCTGAAAAACTGGGTAAAAGCCTTGATAGTGCTTCCCAAGCAGAACGTTGTGTACATTTTATGTTGCAAATTTAGCTCTTTGCAATTGGGTTCTTTCACATAATGTGCAGCCAACCTTTTAATGGCCAATCAATGCTTCTCCCAACAGTGCTAATGGAAAATGTAATTGATTTCTAGTTGGAAATTGTCTGTTAATAGTGAATCCAAATGTATGAGCATGTGAGGAGGTTTACAGAGAAGAAAGTCCAATCCCAATGTACCTGAGTTGCTTCTGTCTGTAGTACACTGGTCTATTTGTGCACCAACCTTCAGTATAAAACCAGATTTGTTAGCTACTGAAGGAAAAAAAAAAAAAAAGGATGCATAAGGTAGCAGAAGTTTCTGCATTTTCAGTACCTCTGGGAAAAAAAAAAAAACAACCTAGTAAAAATTTAAGTTCTGTGTTTAGATGTTAAAAACTAATTTGTGAGGGAAAAATATGTAAATCATGAATACAAAACAAAAACCTCCAAAAAACAACAAATTTCTAAAACACCACAAGATTAAATCCTGCAACAAGAAATACAAGAAACTAAACGATCTATCTGCTACCTGAAGAGGAATGTTTCTCATGTGCATCTTGGTGGTACACTGATGTCTTCTTTAAAAGTCAAATACCTGTTCAGTTTACTTTTTCCGGACTGTTTCTAACAGTCTTTTCACACTGGGTTGCAGAAAATGGACACAGAAATTCCTGCCTTCGGGAGTAAAATTTGGGAAAAACCCCTGATTTCTAGGTCAGTTTAAAACAGGTGAAGGAGCATTACAATGACACAAGAATTTAGTGCAGCATCACCAGCTGAGAAGCTGCCTTAGTAAAACATGGTCCCATCCTTTTTGCCTTAATCAGGGTGTTGTAGTGTGCTGCCTGGAAGTGGTGATTTTGCAAATTGCTGTGCCACCTGGGAGCTGCAGTGTAGTTCAGAGGGCTTAAAAAGCAAAGGCCAGGTTTATGTAGTCAGCACGCAGTCACAGGCTAGGGAATTATAATGATTTTAATGTATTTACTTTTTTATAGAGTCCTGATACAAAACAAAAGTACATTTCAGAAAGGAGATCCTAAGGAAAATGGTGCACAGGGAGCATGTGGCTGTGAACAGAGGTCATGCAGTTGTACAGAAGTCCAGATTTGGGTCTAAGGTAGCTTAAGGCCATTTTCAAGCCATGGATAGACAGTATCAAACCACTGGTGATCCTGAATGGGGTCGGCATATTCCCATACACATCACACTTGGATCTTTTAGGGCAAAGATCAAACAAACTTAAGGCAAAGATCAAACAAACTTAAACATAAAGGTCTCTTGTGATGTGGTACACAGGGAAAAAACGTGTACCTCAATGTAACATTCAAGAGACAGCCCTGTATTTATTCCAACACAGAACATTAAGCCTGGCTTCTCCATTTACCGATTCATTTTCTGTATTTCAAAATTTGTCACAATTTAGGATTGTGGCATGTGGAAACATGGAAAGTAGTTGATAGGTTATTTCTGAGTTTTAGAAAAACCAGAAGCAATACTCTGTTTTTAGACTGTTAAGCACAACCCAAGGCAAGCAAGCTGTGTAACAGAAAACTTTTTTTGAAGTGCTGCTTTGAAGTCCACAACTGACTACAACAAATTACTCATCACATTTGTGAGATGAGTTTCTTGCATGATGTGACAACCTCATGTGGAGCCATGTTGGGTTTTGGGAACAAACAATCTAAAAAATTACTTTCTGTGCCACAGACTTGCTCTTTCAAATGATCACCAGCTTCTGGGAAATTGTGACTGCTTTGAACTGAAAGTCCATGTTAGAAATTATCTAAAATATTTGCTGAGAAAAGAGGGAAGAAAGTGTCTTGACAATAAACTGAAATGCCTTTCTCAAATGTCATTCTGGTTGTTCCTCATGTTTGTTGGACTTTTCCTTCTGTGGATAAACCAAGTCTCATGTCATCTACTAATTCCTGTAGAATGCCTTAGCAGTACTCTTTCAACAGGTATTTCCTCGTCCTGCTTGAAGTATCTTGCTAGCATGAAAAGTCTTTCTTTGTGATACTGGTGTGTCTTTTGGAAGTCCTGCCAAGAATAATAAATATGAAGGGAATCTAAGCTTGATTGTCTAAGCTTTATGCCCTAGTCTGTAGATGACGGACTTCTCAAAGTTCATCTATCTAGGAAAATGCCATCAGGAGCAGCAACTCCTGTTTCTGTGCCAGTCCTGCACACCTGACAGCACAGGGGCCTGCAGCCTTGTTGGCTCTTCAGTTGGTACAGACAGCCAAAACCTTTTTGCTAAACTCTGGATCCAGAGCAGTTTCCTACTCTCACCTCTTCTAACGTGACCTGCCAAACCTTTGAGGTGCCTCTTGGCATGCCTGCTTCCCTTAACCCCATCTCCGGGTGCCACCTCTTCTTTCTGCTCCAGCAGAGCTCCAGAGACGGACACTGACCTCCAAGCTCTGTCTCAGTGTCCCACTTCACATGCAGCTCCCACAAAGAAGCAGCTCAGCTCTGTGTCCTCAGCCACTGCAGCCTTCTTGCAGCCATGCAAGGGCTGCAGACAGCTACAGCAGCATTCCAGCAGTGACAGCACAGCCAGGCTCTGTGGAGTCCACTCATGGTGAGGAAGGTGTGTCTGCCCTCGGCACCCAACATCCAGCTGTGGTTGGTGCCCACGGTGCAGGAATGTTGCCCACAGTCTATTTCACATTTTACAGGGCTCTACTCACCTGCAAACCTTTGGGTTTCCTAAATGCCTGTGAAGAGATTTGGCCCTTAGAACAGAAGACAGCAAATACTAAGTTTTCAATGAACAGACTGGTAAGATAAATTGGTAAGATAATTTGCTGCACGTCTTGATTTGCATTTCTTAAGAGCCTGATGTCCTGAGAGACTCTACCTCAGAAGCAGAATTCCATCAAATAGGGCCTAATTGGGAGCACTGGATATTAATCCTAAGTTGTACCTGGTAGTCTTCAATTCCACTTTCTAGCAGTCTGTAACTCAGAGAAGATATGGGAATGTGGAATTCAGTTTGTTTCACTCACATTTGCAAACTCTCCCCTCCCTAGCTCCTGCTGGCACAATGGTTTTTTTGTGATATGAACAACCAACTTGGGATAATAGCGCAAGACTGGTGAGGAGGATTATAAACACGCTGAAGTGACTTGCAGCTGGGGTGTAGACAAACATACATCATACTAATTGTTGTTTAGCCGTGTGTGTTTGACAAGGGGAACATCTGTGTTTAGATAACATAAGCCTGTGAGAGACTTAGAGGCACCCTATCACACATGCTTGAGATTCCTGCTCTGCTTCAGGAAAGATCAAAGCACAGTGGTAAAATACCTGTGTGAATCCCTGATAAACAGGCAAGGACAGCAGGTTTGGTGATCCTCTAGCATGGACCAAGCTCTGTGGTGCCTGTGTCCCATCTGTGTGCCTCTGCCTGGGTGCTGCTTTGGGGATCCCCTGGTTGGTGAGGTAAGGGAAATAAATGTCATGTTTGTACTTTTGTCATTGTTCCTCTGTCCTGCCTGTGCTGACTCACACAACCAAGCAGGAAAAATATGTGATAATAGAAACTAATATGTTATCTGATGAGACACAATCTACATAAATTGTGGCCTTGGTCAGATTAAAAAAAAAAGAAACATGAAGTTTTTGTGTGAGAATTATCCCAGTGAATGCCTATTGTAAGAGGATAATGACTATTGCTGTACTACAGGCTAATTCAGACCAGGTTTTTGTCTCTAGGCAGCACATGATTTAGTTGATGAAAATGAAAAATTAGTTCCCTAAAGCAGGAAAGTAGGTACTTTATCCAAGTTTATTGTTCTGGAGATTACCTTTGGATTATAGGGACACAAACCATTTGACAGCACCACACATTAATCCACACCTGGCAGACCCACACATTTCTCCTCTTTCTTCAGCAAAGATACCCAGCTCCAAGGGATTAATTCCATTATTCTGGTGTTTGAGTGGCATTAAGAGAAGGCTGCAAAGGTGGATGCAGATTGGATGTGCACCAGGCTCACTGGGGCACCATCAATATTGTCATTCCTTCAGAAGATCAGGTAAGTAAAAACAGCTCAATGGCACATAGAAACTCAGGTGGACCAGCTAAAGAGCACAGAGTTCAAGCAAACATCTGTCTTGGTGGCTTGTTCAAAGTCTGCATTTGCTCCTTTAATTCTGAAAATAAATCTAATATAACTTCATTGTTCTGCTGTAGTTCTGAGGGCAAGAGAGTACAACCACCAGCTTTTCTGTACCTTTTTGACTTGTTGGATTCTCTGCTGCATCACAGAGGGCCCACTACAATAACAGTCTCACCATATTCATGGAGCCTTTCTTCTACATGAGTTTTCTCAGTGTCTTACAAGAGAATAATACTACAGTCCTTCCCATGGTGAGGTCACTGTTGTACTCACTTTCATTGAAATTTGAGTTCCCATGAAACTGAAAGAAATTTTGTTCTTTTGAAATTGCCTGATTTCATACAGATTTCACAGAGAGGCCATAACAGAGTGGAAAAGCCAGTGGGAGAACAGACTCTGGTCCCATGCAGCATAATCACATAATCACACATGGTGTTCTGAGGAAACCTTGCTACCCAGCACACCCTTTTCCCTCAGCTAGCTAGAAGGCTCCTTGTAACCTAAGGAAGCACATCTGAAGGATCACTACTAATCCTGAGCACTGTTTTGTAGCAAGCCTGTTAGGAATGGGGGCAACTCTGTGGGTCATGCACTTTGCAGGCCTGACAAAACAAATGTTTCTGTCCCTAAAGTGGTCTTTATTCAACTCAGTTTTCTCCTCACTGAGAACTAGGAAGCATTAAGTTTAGTCACAGATGGCAACAAGAAAAGACCACAGCTCCCTGTAGGATTGGGAAGGCTAGGCCAGGTTGTAGCAGCCAAGTCAAAGTCTGGAGCAGCACTAGCACCTAATTGAAACTAGCCAGACTAACCAAGAAAATTAAAGTTTGCTTGCACAATGACTGCTTAAGATTTCCTTTAAGTCCTGAGAACCCCTTGACTGCTCTGCAGAAAACAAGCCACAGGTGAAATCTGATTACAAATTAAAGTTGGTTTGGGAGGGAGCTTGGAAAAGCAGGAAGAGAGAGGCAGTTACAGTTGAAGACACCTGTAGTGCTGCATCTTGTTTTCTCATGGCTTATCAACACTGTTTGCTACAGGTACTTTTAAATCCTTTAAAATTTGTTGAGATACAAGATTTATTGACATTTTATTGACTGTGACCTAGACCAGAAGTAATTCCCTCTGTTGGAAGTATCCTTGCATTTATAATACCATATCAGGAAAAATTTGTTGTTCAGGGAGCTATATCAAAGCTGAAGAAAGCCCGTGTACAGAATAGAAAACAGCTGTTCAAATCCTCTCAAAGTGGTTGTAGTCAAGTATGTAGGTCAAGTGTTCAAGTTGTCTTAAACAGTATAGAAATTATCCTATAATTTTTTTTATTCTTTGATACAAATTGCATTTAATGTGAAATTATAACTTTTTAAGTGGTGTGAGCGGTGTAACCAGGGGACGCAAAACTTCCAGGCATCTTCAAGAGGAAGAAATTGGAAAGTAGAAGGAGCTGTGTAAAACACTTCTGATGAACAGGGTGTGACTTTAAAGCCTTTGCTTTTCATTCTTGTCCTTAAGCTGGCTGCTGTAAGGACTGCTACTACCCATTAGCTTCTGTGCCCTTGATTGAACCAGCAGCTGGATTAAGGGTGCCCTGACTGGCAGATGTATGGAGGCAGTGGGTTAAAACTGGGCAGCAGTAGATGTTATGTTTGTCAATTACCTCTCTCTGCAAGGCTCTAAAGCCAGAACTGTGAATCTCCTCCTGGTTTGCTGCAGTTTGTGTTTAGTGAATTAAAGTTATCTGTGCTGATGGATCCTTGTGGCTGTGCAGCAACCTTCATAATTCAGCAGGCACTGGGTGACCCTTTCTAGAAAACTGGTGGGATGTCCAGGCTCTTCCCTTGGCGCTGGAAAAAGCACTCCTGATCCTCTTATGTATACTTAATTCACCTTTTGCCATCTATAAGGCCCTGTACCTGCCCAGGCTGTTACCTCGCCAGGGTATCTGCCAGTGACAGGCACCCCTTGAGGAAGGTGTGCAGGTGGGGGACACAGGACCAAACATTGATGGGGCTTGGAAGCCATCTGTCCCCTCTGTGCACGGTGCCTTGGGAAGGAAACTGAGACAGAAAAAGAGTAAGTGCTGATCTACTCTGGGCAGACTATCTGGTATTAAATATTTACAACTGTGCTGATTTGCCAGGCAGTTAATGGTTCAATATAGAGCTGTAGAACTGTCACTGGGGTCTCTGGATGAAGCTGCCATTTAGTCCAGCACTATTGTGTTGTACCCCTGGTGCTCCTGAATGGCTTCAGCAGTTCCCTCTCATTTCCAGAAACTTGGAGGATGCAGTTTATCTCCTGACATCCTCCCTTGGAAGCCCTGGTGCCATTCAGGGCAGTTGGTCCCATGTCAGCCCAAGGAGTCAGTCATTATTTGGCCACTGGCAGCTGTTTCGCTGCTTTGGGCAGGCACGAGCAGAAAGGGACCTTTGCTGTGTGTCTGTCACAAACTGGGAGCAAGGCTGTTGGGAGCTAGTGACTAGGGTTAAGAATAATACTTGTTTTGTCAAAATTCATAGTTCGAAAGAGTATTAGCTGGAAAAATACCAGTTGGAGTAGTCTGTGTTGTTGGGTACTATTATGGTAATTCATGAGAAGTGCTAAATGAAAGCATATAACTTTAGAAAGGGCTGGTACAGCACTGGAGACAAGAGACTGGGTGAACAGGAGTTGCTGGAAACTCTCTAAGGCCCATCAGCAGTGAAATCCAACCTCCCTCAGAGTAGCTGTTGGATGTGGTGGTGTCCAGTTTCACTAAACAAGCTGGGTCCTGGAAAAATTGGGAATTTAATCTTGTTGTCTGCTAAACATGATGGCAAGCTACCTAAGGGAGAGAAGGCCTTGCCAAGCTCCCCTCTTCTGGTAGCTGGGAGTGGTGCCCAGCGTAACTTGGGTGGGGAAGCAGGTTGTCATTATTATGAAAATTTCTTTTGAGCTCTTTAAAAATCAATATAATTGCTCTAAATGCGAACCATTCTGGACATATTCTTTGTCTTCTAAAAAGAAGAAAATGGTATTTATTAGAAGCTAATGCATGTAGTGTAAATATTTCCTGGCACTCAGTCCCAGCTAAAACAGAAAATCTGTTAATAAATGAAACTGGACAAACCCAAGTCATAAATGCCTCCAACAACTGTGTGGTTAGTTGGTGGTTGGAGTGGGCATTTGAAAGGAGTCCAGATAACTGTGAAAATATATAGGAGGTGATAATTTTTTAAAGAGATGTTAGCTAAAGAGAGAGCTGTTCATGTGGAGCTCTCAGATATGGTATCTGGGCATGCTTCATGCTTATAGTTTACCTTGCCTGCCATCCCTACAATATCTATTTACCTTATTTAAAATAGGCTATGCATAAGCTAGATAAAGAATGATAGATTAGAAAATAAGCCCTTACAGGATGATCTGCAAAGCATAAAATGCAATATCAAACTGTAGTTCTGTCCTTGTGCTCTTTATGTTAGGTCATGCTTTTAGATAAAGTAGAATTTACTTTGTGTCTGTTTTATAGAGTCTGCCATAATAATTGGCACACAGGTCTAGATGTTACCAGTGTATTAACTTACTAGTTTTGTAATAAAAATATGCTCTAAGGGTCTAAAACTTGATTATTCTATTTTGTTTCCAGTGGAGATCTTACAGGGCAGGTTGAGACCACTCAGCCTTTCCTTCTTACGGGTGGGAGTGGCAGGGCTGGGGCTGCTGGAGAGATGCACAGAGGCATGGGAGAGGTGCAGGAGCTCGTGGTGGAGTGTGGCACCACTGGGCCCACTGATGTCAATGCCTCAGGTGTCACCGTGCTCCTCTGTTTTGTGGCACCATGCTTTTTCTTCAGCTGATGATTGCTGGTAATGCTGTGGAAAAGAACCACTGTGAAAGTCTCAGAATTGTGCTAAACAGGACTGTGCTTATGTGGCTTCTTCTGTCTCCAAACTAATGTCCTCTGTTTGCTTTGATCTTCCTGATGCAGTCAAACACTGAAGAGTTGTGCTAATGGATCTGCCTTTTATTTTTTTTTCCCTTTCACTGCATGATGGCAACATTTTTTAGTTCCTGATGACCACAATGTTTTGCTGCTAGAAACCACTAGAAATCAGGTTTTTATAGAAATATTTAGGTTCTGCCTCATTAACAGAAGTGAAAAAGGGGTGAGTGTTAATTGACGATAGAGTTTATAAACAAACTAATTCCCATCAAGTTGGGTTTTTTTTTTTTCTTAAACATAGATGTACAGCCTTTGTGAAGAACCTTAGGCCATACTAACACCTGAGAGTGTTGTCAACTGTGAGTTTTCCAAACTGGAAGACAAAGAGAGAGAAATAGTGCCATAGAGCTGAAACACATACTAAGTTTTTTATGGTGCTGTTTAAATAATTTGGCATATTGTTGGTACACAAGCAGGGAAATGTGTTTGTAGAAATGCATTTGAATTTGTCTGGTTTACCTGCGGTGGAAACTGACTTCATGCAAAACATTTTATAATCACTAACAGATATTCCAGATTACCAGTAGATCACAACACCTGACACTTAGTTTTGCTCTCTACAGCTGTGGGTCAGTCTGTGGAAGCAGCTTTCCTTTCTGTGTTGTCTTTTATATAGCTGGCAGGAAACCAAAATTAAGCCAAAGGAGAGAGAAGTGAAAAACAGGAAGTCAGCAAGGAGAAAGCAACTTTGTGAGAGGCTCATTTCTGGATGGGTGTTTCTTTTACCTTTTTTCATCCTGATTTGTGATCTTTTTCACATTCCTTTCCCTTTACGATGCTTGATGGGGTAGGGCAGGAAGAGTATGGCTTTGCTTCCTGTCCTTTGTGCTTCAAAGGCTACTGAAGGAATTCAGTTCATTAGTATTCAAAGAACTAAAAAAACCTGTGCATTCAGTTCTCTTAGTTTGAACCTGGAAAAAAACCAAAACAGGAAGACAAAACACTGTAAAATAAAAGATAGCCCTATGAAAGTGCTTGATATGACTGGAGAGGATTACCCATCCCTGCTCTCTTGCTTTGAAGTATTTGTTTTTGTCACAGAGGGAAATGTCTGAAAAAGTTCTAAGGTAAGCATTCAAGAATAAAGTAATGCTGACATTGTAGGGACAAATGAATATAGAAGGGGCTGGATGAGATAACATAATATTAATGGCACAACTTGTTTGAAAGGATGTTCATAATGAGGTAGGGGTTGACTTCTTCTCCCAGGTGAAAAATTACAAGAAGAGAGGAAAAATTGCATCAGGGAAGGTTTAAATTGGCTATTAGGGGAAAAAAAATCTTCACTAAACAGATATTAAGCATTGAAACAGGCTGTCCAGGAAAGTGATGATGTCACCATCCCTGGAAGCATTCAAAAGATAAATAGATGTGTCATTTACATGGTTTAACAGTGAACATGGCAATGCTGGGCTAAAAGTTGGACTTGATGATCTTAGAGGCCTTTTCCAACCTCAATGATTCTATGATTTGTTTCTATGAAATTCTGATTACTACAGTTTTCATTGCTGCTTCTTTCTTAAACTTAATTTCTGACAGTAAGCTCTCATAGACATGATACTCCTGTGAATAATCAGAAGTAAAACTACTGATGGAGCCAAACTCACAGGCAAGTCTGATTCTCATACCCTCAACAAACATGAAAGACATTGGCATTTTTTTACCTTTGATGAAAATCTTGTGAAAGTGCAAACATACATTTACACTGCTGTCAGCCTAGTCATGTATCCAAGAGTCTTCAATGAGGTTTTGCTGTCTTCATCAACACCCATGCCTCTGCAGCATTGATTTATTAGCTGTGCCCAGCCTTGCTAACCATACCACTGAGGATGGCAGGCTGTCTTTATTACAGAGAACACCTTCCTTAGGCTCCACATTCACATGCCTTTCCTGTTCTGCATAAGACCTCATTATCCAAGTGATGAATAGAACTCCTTTGTAATGAAAGTCACAACATGACGTGATTATTTACTAACAGACTGAAATTAAGGCATTTCATTATTAAAAATTCATAGCTGTTTCACCTATGACAGTTTTTGAGAGAGGAGTCAGTGAATAATTTATTTGCCATAAGCATTCAGCTCATCCTTATCTGATGTTTTTGTACAATGTTTGTTCTTGAAAATTGTGAAAAAAAAAAAACGACAAAAAACCAGCAAGGCCCTACACCCAAATAAAATTACTCTCCTCACCAGAATAAGACTGCTCACTCACTTTCTCCTATTGGTAAAACCTACATTTGTAAGAGTTTTCACTACTGGATCATATATAGTTCATGCCAGTGGAGTTTGTACTAGCAGAAGTAGTTGTGTGTCTGTATCTGGAGGCCTTGCTGCCATCAAGACCCAAGTAAAATCCTTTAGAGCATGGATCAAATGAAGAGTTTTATTTTGGGAGCAGTTCTTTCTTGCCCGCAATGTTATTGAACTGTCATAAATATATACTGGCAGGGTTTGTTTGTTGTTTTTTTATTTTTCAAAGTGTTTTCCACTTCAGTTGGGTTTCTAAATTTCTAGTCAAGATACTTTTTACAGTTGGGGATCTCTCTGAAGTTAAATGTATGCACTGAAATGCTTATTCTGCCTTTCCTAGACCAAGGGCTCCTTCATAAGGCCAAGCAATGACTGTTCTGTTTTGAAAAGCACATTTTTTTCATTGGCAGGTACAAACCAATGAGTCATGAATTAATTTTAAGTTCAGTAAAGATCAGTGCCAGATGCTCAATCTATGCAGAAGCATGCATCAGTTTTATCCAAGATGTTAGTTTCTGAGATCTCACAGTGGTTGCAAAGAGCTGTGTCATCCTTTCCTCTTTTGGCTAAAATCAGACAGGCAGGATATTTTATTAATATGAAACCTACTGCAGCATTACTGGAGATGTGTGCTGAATACTTTCAGTGGATATCTAGAAGAACTATTTTGTATATGTTACCAGTGTTGTTTTCCATTAAATGTCTTTTGATCAAGAATCTGCCATGTGTGCAAGATGTGTATTCCTGTTGGTCTGCAGAACAGTGGACCTGTGTCAGTGAGGGACTCTGGCAGCTCTCACAGGGTAGACAAGCACAGAGACTCCCCTCTAAGCTTGTGAAGCCCCCTTAGTGAGAGGGCCTGTATTGTTCCATAGTTTCCTGCTAAATATAAACAAGGGGTAGTGCATACATAATTAATCTCATCATGGTTCCTTAGTATTTTCATAATAGAAAAATGAATTACAATTACCCTTCACATCAAGGTGAGTTAATAATTTCTATGTGTACTAGTAGATATAAGATTTAAACAAACAAAAAACCCCCTTGTGTCTATAAAGTACAATGCCAATGTCACAGTGATTTCTGGATGCATATGAAATCTCATAATATGAAATTTTCAGAGAAACACCCATCTGATTCCATACAGTTTGGAAACAAGGAACAAAACTTACTTTAGGGTATAAGAGCAGAAAAGGGCACAGAGAAGACATCTAATCCATTCTCTGCTCCAACCAGGAGCCTTCATCATTCTGGACAGGTGTTTGTCTACCTTCTCAATGTGTCCAGATATGGTGCTGCCACTGCTTCACTGCACTTTCACACTACACTTCACTTTTAGAGATTCCTTCTCTGATTTAATCTTGCTTCAGTTTAAAATCACATTTTCCAGTTCAGATTGGTGCAGGCATGAGGAGTCCCTATTTTACTTTGTTTGCAGTTATCTTTTATGTAATTGAAAATGTAATGTCTCTCTTCAGTCTTTTTTGTTTATGATCCCAATTCCAACATCTTTCGTTTAGATGGGGTTTAGATGACCCAAATGGAACATTAGAAAAAGAATGACCTCAAATTTGTAGTTCAAGAAAATAGCCCTTTTTTCTAAATAAAAAGACATATTTTTCCTTGTTGTAATGTATGAGTGGGAGCATCAGCTTTGGTATGGACTATTTGTTTACTGTGATTGCATCACTGTTGACATAACACAGAATTCAACCACCTTGCAGCTCTAAAGTGGCCTTTCTTCTGCTGTACAGTGAGGATTTTTTTACCATTATTGTGGTGTTGTTTTTGTCGGGTTTTTTTTAAAGAATGTGTTAAGTTCGTAAAGCAGGATTGGCTGTTACTGACACCTCCTGGCAGCTGCTGAAATCACCAAACGAAAGCCTTTGGTTTGTAAACTACACCAAGACTGCACAAGCTGCTACAACAGTTTCTTCCTTGCAGGTGTCAGCTGTTCCATGACACTGCATTTGTCTGTGGCTTGCCAACATAACTTTTGAGGCTGTCAGGATCTGTAGTAACCACCTTTTGTAACAAGAAATCTATCAGCTTAGTGAAAATGCTGTCTTGTAAGAAAGAATTAAAGATAACATGCATCATTTTCTGAAAGCATTTGCATGTGCAAATTCTCTGAACCATTGCCACCAACACAATTGAATTAGCCTCACCCTGCCCTGGTGATGAAGGGGAAGGGATTATAATGCTGTTTTGAAATACAGACCAGGGATTTTTTGGTGCACTTGGTTTTATTAATTTTTCCCCAAATCCTTTACACACTGCACCAAGTAAGTCACATGGTTTATTATTTTAGACTTGGAAAAGAAGTCATTCGAGTAGTCTGGAATGCTGGGACCTTGCAGGCCTTGGCAAGCAGCTTACAGCAACAGAGTGAATGTGCTCTTGCATGGAGCCTTCCTCACCCAGAACAATCAGGTCTTCTCTGGTTGTCCTCATTGTTCAGCTGTGAGGAAAGCCAGCCTTTATTCACAGTGCACATTTGAGCCTTTGGGGACAGCTACTGGAAATTTGGTAGAGGTTATATGTTTATTTGCTTTCCTGAGAGCTGTTGTGATCATTCCAGAGCACTGCAGAATGATGTGATGTAAACACACACAGACTGAGTGACTCATCTTGTCAGAAACTAATTAAAATATAAATGCATAAAATACAAAAAACCCATGAACTGGAATACGTATGTGCTAAAAGCCCTTTTTGTGACTGCTGAATCTATAGCATTATTGACATTTTGTTGTAGCTGAGGGATTATAGAGGAAGAGCTTCCCAGCTTTCCTTAAGTTTAATCCTTGAATGACATGTTTGTTAACTGGAATCCCCACATTATCAGTCTGGATTGGATTTGGTGCTACGCCATTTGTACACTTGCCACAAGTGGAAGGTAGAGAATCCTAGGATGAGGTGAAGAGACGCACTCCCTTGTTACTTCAAGTTTCTTCCTTCATAAATTCATTGGGTTTTTTTCATTCATTGGTTTTGTGCCTCATTTGGAATCTTTTCACAAATTTTAAAGGCCATATCAGTTCTACCCTTGTGCTGCGTGCTTCGGCTAAGGTGCTTCCGTAGGAAGTTCATTTGGTGCTGCTGGTCTGCAGCGTGCTCTCTTCGTAAGGAGGCACTGGGTCTGGAGAGAGCTCAATGTGAGCCTCCTCCATGGAAGTCTTCATGGTGGCCTCCTCATATGATGGAGGCAAACACACGGAGAGGAATGTGGCATCAGGGAGCAGCGTCGAGTAGTGGAAGCTCTGTTCGCTGCTCCAGGGCAGTGCAGAGAGGAAATTGGACACATCGTGCTCAGGCAGGGCCTCAGGAAGGTCGATGCTGAAGATCTGCCCCTGCTGAGCGGGGCGCTGGCAACGGCGGTACAGGAAGAGCAGCAGGAATGCCAGGAAGAGCATCATGGTGGCAGGCAATATGATACACAGAAACGGCTCTATGTCATCTTTGGTTGAACTTGTCTGTTGTCTGCTCTGTAACCAAAGCAAACAGGAAGGGTGTTGGGTTCCAGGAGATCTCTTAATCAGAGTAAAACCACATTCCCCATCTCTGCCTTATGACGTAGAAATTGCTTTTCCAAATTTCTTTCTCTCTGCACTAGTAACCCCCAACAGCCTGGAAGTATATGCAATTTTGTATGACATTTCATTACCTTGGATTATAGTGGGACCAGTCAGCTTTGCAGGAGATTGGTCAAGCTTTTAAAAATTGGGAGAACATTGAATTGCAGATGAATAAGGCTGGTGATCCACCATCTGGTGCTGTTTCTTTGTGTTTGGGAAACTGTTTAAAGAACAAATATTACTACAACTAGCCCGTTCAAACAGGGCTCATTGCCTACAATACCTGCTGTTTGGGTTGTTCTAACCTCATAGGCCAGTTCCAAATCAAACAGGATTTTTTTTATTAGACAGGACAGCTTGGACTGGATCTCTTGAGTTTGTTCTGCCAGCCATCCAAGAATCATTTTTCCCTGTTTAGAGCTATGGGAGAAGAACTTCCAGTGTAAGAGAAATATCAGTTGTGACTGCTGTGGCAGCTTTGTTTTCTGCAAAATGTAGCACAAAAGACCTCTGTCCCACAGCTTTTGAATTTTCATGTAGTGTTAACTGCAGTCATAAGCTATGAGAAAAACCAACAAAGTCTTTTGTGCTGTATTCACTTTATTAGCTATTGGCTTTAGTTTTAAAATTTAGTATATCTTGTTTCCAGTCTGACTTCATTTTCTAATAATTGCCTCATTCAGAGTCTAGTCTAGGACAGAAGGAAAATCCAAGCCCTATAATGCTGTTTATCAAGTCATTCCCTTTGTGAGCTCTTGAAGATGGCTATGAGGTGGCTTTTTCACATTTGTGTGATGACACTAAACAGGTCAATGGATCAGATTTTTTTTTCTTTTGAGTGGAGGTGCTCATTCAGGCTAGGAGAACTTAGGTGATTCTTTCCTCAAAGGGTTTGGAAGCTGGAATGCAAACTGGCTGTTTGCAGCAATGGCTTTGTGAAAAGGAGAGTAACTCCAGTGTCTCCTTCTTAGTCTACAGAAACTTTCTGTTCTTATTCTTCCAGGAATCACAGTCATTCTTCTAGCTACAAAATCACACTGTAATCTACATTCAACTGATTATCTACCAGGCATTTGTAACCTCTTTGCTTTGTTGTCATATTATGAAATTATTATTATGTGGTCATGCCCAAGACAAGTAAAGAGGCATTGGCTCCTAAGAAATAATGTAGGAGAAATTACTGCTTTTCTATTTTTCCCCTCAGGTATTGTGGGTCTGAAGCTAAATGCATTAAAGTAATTTTAAAATACACGGAAACCTTTGCAGATTAGCTATTTTTCCCTAATGGTCTTTTATCCCCCCTCTTCAAAAAAAGCATATTAACGAACTATTTTATATTTATTGATAATTTTTATTAAAGAATTTCTGGCTGTACAAGCTGTTGTCTTGGCCTCACCACTCAATGAGTGACACGGAAGAGCTGCATTGGAAGAAATTGTTCCAGCCGTTCTTCCAATGCAGACATTAAATAATTTATTTAAAATAAGGGGATTTTTTTTTAAAGTTTGTTGATGCTTTTTTTAATGTGTCTCATGAGGTGCATAAAAGATTTCAATAGAAAATAAGAAAAAAGCATTCAGGATTATGTTAGTGCATTATATATGTGCAGACTCACTGATACTGATACGTTACCGATACTCTTACAGTAAATATTGAGAAAAGCAGACTTATAATGGACAGCATTATTCATGATGGGTGAAGAGCTTGTTTATAGAATCCAAGTCTAAGTTTTGGGTTTAATTTGTAGGGAACAGGCTTTCATCCAGGTTAATTGTTGGTATTAGGATCTGTGAGTGGTACAGTATTTTGGTGGTTTGTGAGGACAGAGAGTGAGATTGCCAGTGTTTCCTACATGAGGTTAGTAAAAGGTATATAAAGCCCCAAATATCATTTTAGACTCAGTGCAGCTTCCTCATAAATGTCACTGGAACTATATTCATGTGTTAAATAATGGCCAAGGACAGTGTGTCTTCATGTGCACAGACAGGAGTCAGGGCTGTAAGACATGGCCTTGTACAAATGCTGGACTTCAGAAGGGAAGGAAAGGTTAAGCTTAATGGAAGGAATTAACAAATGATCTTGGGTCTCAGGGAAATACACTTTACTCCAAAGCCTTATTGGAACTCAGAGGTTTTGGGCCTTGCAATGAAGTATCCATTAAGAGAAATGTGCAAAATATATTATTTTTCTAGGGGACAGTTTGCATCCAATGGTAAAAGTGCAAATATTTGTATTATGAGCTAGCTCAGGTGGCTACAGTCTGTGAAGTAGCTACAAAAGGACACCTTAGGGTATCAGTGGGTTACTGGCCTGAAAACTCTTCTTGTTTAAAGGCCCTCCAAGAGTAACCCACAGCACTTCTTCTAAAGTTGCAAAATCAAGCTCTCAAACCCAAATAAATGCTAGCATTTTTGAAATCTGAAATCCTTAAATTACTCTGCAACACATATAATTTTTAATTACATTATTGTGCACAAAGTGCCTCCTCAGCATTGTGACAGATTGCTTAGGGAAGGAGATGAACTCCACAGTACCACAGGGCACTGTGTTGCAGGGTGTGTAGAGTATGCAGTGACTGAATCAGAAAACTATGGGAAGAGAGAGGACTGCCTGCTTGTGTGGTAAAGCAAATGTTCTCCTGGGGAGCTGTACTCCTGTCTTTGCTACCAAATGCTCTAGGGAAGGGGCAAGACAGATCTATGGAGGTGTTTCTTGTGGGTTCTCATTGGTTATGCCTCATTTTGTGTGGCTGGATTGGGATCCTTGTGTATGGTCTGCAGAAATCCTGCATCTGTATTGCTGTCTCTGAAGGTGAAAAGGCAGTGCCCTGAACCTGCAAGAACTTTATTGCACTGTGGGATCTGAACAAAAACTGCACAGGTTATTATAAAGCAGCCCATATTCTCTTGTGCTCCCTAAAATGGTCAGGTGGCTGAACTGGATTTTCATTGCAGGTCCCTTCCAACTGAACTACTCCTGTTTTATCCTATTCTATTTCAAAATAACCACAATAACTGGTGCATGGTGGCTGTCTATTCAGTAATGTGTGCAAAAGAAGACATAATAAATTTGTTTAGTTTCTTCTTCCCAACTACTGTATAGTTGTGAAAGAACAGTGTGTTTTACTATGATATGCAAATTAGTGGCATGTGAAGCAGATAGGAATAGGAATTAGGCAATGTTATAGAATTACAAAATATGCTGAGTTTGAGGGGACTCATCAAGATCATTGAGCCCAACTCCTGGCCCTGTGCAAGACACCCCAAGAATCACACCATGTGCCTTCGAGCTTTGTTCAAATGATTTTTGAACTACATCGGGCTTGGTGCTGTGGCCACTACCCTGGGGAGCCTGTTCCAGTGCCCAAACACCCTCTGAGTGAAACATTTTTTCCTCATATTCAACCTAAACTTCCCCTGACTCAGCTTCATGCTTTTTCTGTGTGCTAACAGGTGACAATAAAGATTGGTTTTCCTCTGTGTCTGTGTTTCAGAGTGCTCATAGCTGTTTAAACACAGCTAATGTTAAGACTTTCCTATCTGGATGAAGTAATTTGTAGGCTACTTTTTGAGCTGAAATAAAATAGCTTTTTACTATTTGAGCTGAAATAGGTTTTCATAAGTTAATACTGCCCCACAGATGCCCTGAACCTGAACAGGGAGTCGATATATCCATTTTGATGCTGCCTCCTGCCAAACATTACATGGACTGATTTGACTTTGAGATGTAGTTCCAAAAGCTGATGGACTTTTTGTATGTATATCTGTATAAATAGATCAAATATATTAGGAGACAACTGATCAGTATTAGTCCCCCTTTTTCTATTGTGGTTTTGTGCCCATTTCTGCAATGACTGCCTAAAGGACTACTGAACAGTGTTGGAAAGATCTTGACATAAAGACTTGGAAAATCCAATAGACATTAAAAAAATTACTATAAAAATAGGAATAATTTTAATACAATGAATCAAAGGTTGCTTTAAAAAAAACCCAACAACTGAATTTCTAAACTAAAACTAATTCTAAACTGACCTAAAACTAACTTCTGCAGCTGAAGCTCTAAAGCTAGAAAAGTGACCACTGTGTATAGGTATCAAGAATAGGTGCCAGAACTGGCAAATAAAATTTTCTAGAAATCAAAGTGAATCTTCTGTAATTGAAAGTAATACGACTTCAGAACTTATTTAAGGTAAAATCCTCTGCTGTTTTACATCTGAAAGTTTCCACACCAGGCATATGAAGTGACTGACAGAATTATCGATTGACTGGTTTTGTTTGATGCTGCTTCACTGGATATCAGCATGCTCTGTCTGTGTCATCACAAGCATCTATTGTCAGGCTTGTAAGTGAAAAAAAAGAAAAGGATCTGACTTCCAACATGAAATAAGCTATAGACACATAAATATGGGAAAATATCCTTTTTAAAATAGACAAAGGCAGAAAAGAGCATGGAAGTAAGAGGGATCATATTTCTAAAAAGTCCTGTTTCCCCAGAACTGATTCTTAGTAGGATAGTTGGGACATTGTTTATTCTCCTCCTTTTGTTTATATATTTGTAGGCACTGAAGCAGAGGGTCAGTTTCCCCCAATCACTGGAATTACTGGAAGTAGTAAAGCCTTTCATTAGTAATCTGTCTGCCCATGTTTTTTTAACATGCTGAGCATGTACAGTTGCCAGCTTACAGATTGTGACCCATATCAGTTAAGATGAGCTTTTACTCCTGCCTGTTGGTAAAGGAATGAAATGCGGAGTGTGGCTGAGTTGTGTGGTATATCCATGGTGAGTAATGCAATGGGCTTGGAGCTGAGCTATGTGTCTGGACAAAAGAGGGGTAGTACCTGCCTTGGGAGGGAATGACCTCAGAAGGCAAAACATGAGGTTAAGGAAAGCTTTTGTTAAGGATAGAAAAATTAAAATTTATTTTGCTTACTGAAATTCCCACTGAAGCGATTGAGTTGTGCTAAGATTTATTATGTTATTAATAATTTGCTAGCATACTTAGAACTCCATTAAAATTATTTTTGTTAATATAACCCATATTTATGCAAAAATATTTTGAGGTTGAATCAGGAAACTGATACTTCTGAAATGTTTTAAGTGGATTTGGAACAAAGTCTGCTTTGAAGTCATTAGGGTGTGGTCCTCCCATAGGTTCTTTTCCAAGCTCTATCCTGCTTCTTGGAGCTGATTCATTACTACTTGTAAAAATCAAAAACATGCAACTCTGGCAAATAGAAAAACTTTTTTTTGTGGTTTTGTATCCATTAGTAATGATATGTAATTTAGGAGTGAGCCTGGATTTACACAGGATTTTCAAATACTTGTTGGAATGTGACTCTAGTGGTGCTGTTTGTTTCTCACTGTCAGACAAAAGCAGTCTCGAGGTGTGAAGACATTGCCATTGCTATTCTAACTCTGGCAATGATAACCGGTGATGCAGACTTTGTTAAAATTGTGGCGACATTTAAATACTACTTATTGTCTTGTTTAGACACCCACACACACTCCTACCCCCATTTATTTTGCAACAGCACACTTTATATATATCAGCTGAGTAGTGTGGTCAGCTCATTTACTAATGCAACACGCTTCCGACGTTTACTGAGGGCGTATGAGCACCTTAAGTTGTTATTTTTGCTCGGAGAAGCCCTTTTGCTGTATCCCAGACAAAGGCAGAAAGCAGGCTGTGTTTTCATCTCTGGGGGCTGCTTCCCTCCCCCCACTGGGCCGCATGTGATCCTCTCTCGCAGAAGTAATCAGCGCACAGCTTAGGGAACAAGAGTTCATTGCTGCCTGCTACTGACTCGCAACATCTGCGGGGAGGCTTCACGGGACCACATCCAAAGTGTAAACACGCCTTTAACAGAAGGGAAATAAGGATGCGTTATGTTTAAAAGAAGTCATTAAACTTCCTTACCTGCCACCCCAGCAGAATTTTTCCATCTAATGTTCTTTGCTTCCACAAATGTGTTTAAAAAGATGTAACAGCAACGAAGAAATGCTCCGACCCTATGTAATTATCACTACTTTGCTTTGATTCATCCCAGTAGCCAGGGGTTTACTCTGCACGGTACACTGAGGCATCACACAGACATACACACACATGCAAAGTCAAAGGACATGCCATAGGGATGAGCAGGGGGGTACAGACCTGAAGCTCTGTTTCCAGAAGTGGCCCACCTGGTTCACTGTTTAGCCAGTCATAGTTTCCCCTGTCGGCATGTCCAAAATTTTTCAAGCCGCTGCCCAAGAGCCACCTCATGCTTCCATTAACCTGGTGTTCTGCCGTCGTGCCTCCACCTTGCTTGGCTGCTCGCAGCCGCGTCCCCGCCTCCCAGCCCTGACCCAGCCGGGCTGCTGGCAGCTAATGATCCCTCTCAAGCGATATCCCCTTTACAGCGGGAAAGAAAAAAAAAAAGAACTTAGACACCCCCTCGTCGTCAGGAAGCCAAGCAAATAGATCTCAGAGCCTCTCTCCACTTCCAACTCAATCTCTCTGGATTTGCTTCAGTGGCCTACATTACCAGCAAAGCTGGCATCAGGTATCTGGGAGCTGGGGCTGACAGCGCTCTGATTGGAGCACTCCCTGCATTAGGATTATTAAAAGGGGAATTTGCATGTGAATCTGAGCCCACATGGTCATGACTCTGTGTGGATAAATAACCCTCTATATTTTGTTATCTAATAAACACTATTTCCAACAAAATAAGAGAAATAAAACCCATGTTTCTGTGTTGAGAGTGAAAGGGTGAGTGAGGTTCCCCCCTCAGTTACACAGCACAAGGTGGAACCACAGTCCAGGCAGGTTTTTGTTCCCTGTTGTTGAAATATACAGAAAAGAGTGGTTTCTGAGTAGAGAGGCAAGGACACAAGGCTAAATGCTGTACTGAATTATTTAGCAGTGTTAGGATGTAGATGTTAATGATAAATCCAGAGCTCTGCCAGGAAGGCTTTGGTCACTGTGGGAGTGTATGATTGCTTCTGGTAAGAAAGAGTTATTGGTTCAGTCAAATCGGGTTAACAGCTTTCCAGGATACTCATTAAATGGCAATTGTTTCCAGTGAGAAGACTATCCACAAAAGTCAACACAAACTTATTTCACTGATGTGTGGTAACTTCTGAAGAGAGGCCTCTTTAACCTGGTTAAACCCTGATTCAACTTGCAACTTGTGCTGAAAAGCTGGAGGTGACTTTTTCTGCCTTGCTGTGAGCAGAGGGAAAGGCTATTGCTGAATGTCCCTTTCTACTGTGCACCTGTGGTGCACTTTTTATGATTTCTTATCTGTCCAAGCGAAAGTTGTGTTTAGGACTGATGATAGAAATTGGGGTTAGAATCTTAACCTCTTATTTCTTGCTTGGACTTTTTTTCATCAACTCTTCTTTTAGTTCATGGCTCCCAGAAAACTGCAGGCCTGGTTGGCAGTGGCAGGCTCTGCTCCTGCAGCTCCAACAGTGGCAGCCAGCGGTGCCAGCACTCACCGTTTCCAAACAGAGGACCCTGGAAGAACCTGTTCCAAAACTGGCTGTGATCCCTGTGTCTGCAGCTTGCAGGGAGGATTCACCCTGCTGGTGAGCCATGGCTGTGGGAAAGAGAGATGGTAGTTTGATAAATCTGTCCCATTTTGTTACTGAATTTGCCAGATGAGCGGTGCACAGGGAACAACAATATTGCATGAAGGGTGGTCTTACTGCTAAAACAGCTGCATCATTTGTTGGAAACTGAGCTTCTGCTTCTGCTGAGGTGGTCCTGAGGTGTGAAGCTGGAAATCTCACCCCAGCAAAGCCTTTGCGTGCTTGTGAGAAGGCTCCTCCTTTCCTCAATGCCTCACTTGTTGGAAAGCACTTCCGGAGGTGGTGAGTGTGTCCAAGCACCAGGCCTAGGGCAGTTACACTGTGACTTATAATAAGAAGTCAGGTCCTAAACATGGATTAACAGGTCACAGGTCAAAATAGTAAAATATTTCTCTTGATGTCTCAACGCCTTGTATAAAAGCGAGAATAACTACCATCTTTCCCAAATCAGTGTTAAGAAAATAAATTCCTTAAGGAGCCTTGAGACTGTGTAGCTTAAATCTACAATCTCACATGCAAGCAGGAAACATTCATATACCATCCTAATTAGGGTCTTAGTGCAGCCCCTAAGATTATTAATGCTATTTTTAAAAGCTTGCTATAAATTTGCCTTGGGACTGTGCATGAATAATGAGGAGAAGTAAAAAAATGTCTCCTTACAGTATAAACACCTGTTTGGCATCCTTAGATTCTCGCTGTTGAATTTTTGCCAAGAACAATAAGGTGTGCACTTTTAAGGCTCACTGACCCGATTTGTCGAGTGCTGCTTTGAATACTTGACCTCTGAAAAATGTATAAGGATGATTTAACTTTATAGAGCTGAGGCTGAATGGGAATCTGGGGAAATGCAGTGCTTTTTGTCAGGCAGGTAATTAGAATGTAAAGTAATGATTGTCCCTCTGGCTTTTTATATCATCAGTGGACCCGGCAGCAAGATTAGTGAGCGTGATTGGGATACCCTCTTTCTGCTGCTAGGGGTCAGGTGCCCATTTGCTGCACCACCTTTGTAGAGCAGATCTGCTCTTGTACAGAACAGAAACAGAGCCATTCAAGACTGGGTTTGTGATGGTAGATCTGTTGCAGATTTCTGCCAGAAAATCTTGGTGGTTTTTTTTGCCAGACACTTATTTTTCCTTCTCACATGGAGTACATAAATATCATCATAGCTTGGGGCATGCTGTAATGTGACAGCTGGGGCAAAGAGGTTCATCCTTAATTCCAAGCCCTTGGCCAGATGCCAGGCTTGCCACTTTGAAGTGTGGCTTCGGTTCAGAGATCATCAGATCTTGACACAGACAAAATGTCCTACACTCCTTCTCCACTGGCTTTGTTCTTTGAAATAATTTGATCTAGAATTTGCCTGGTCAAACAATCTGGAGAAAATAGCTGACATGGAGTGATACCACTGACTTTGATTAAAGTTTGGTGAAGGTTTGTGAAACAATTCCAACATGATATTTTTAACTGAGGCAGTGTTGGTATTATCATTTTCAATGTCATAGCAGAGGAGCAGGGAGAGACTTTCTGAGGAAACCACTGCAGAAAATAAGTGCCTCCACCGTCCTCAGCTTGAAGCTCAAACTGTCATAAATTATTCATCTCTCTGATTTGCTGAGATGTTTGAGGCTTGCAGTGTGTAATTCTAGGCTATACTGCCACTAATATCGGTAGGGAACACAATATCCACAGTGCCTTAGACAACCTTTCAAGTTTCTTGATACTTTCTTCCCCCAGTTTCTTTTGCTGCTACCCACAAGTGGTGGTGAAACTTCCCTGATTGAATGACTGTGATGCTGTAAGGGATGGTAGGGTTAATCTGAGGAATGCAAAACTAGGATTTTAGTGGGTGAGGTGTTCCACTGTTAGCAGTCCTGTGTTGGCAGCCGTAGATTCACCGGGAGTCCTTCAGGTGGGGTGGTAATGGCTTCTGTCCACTTGCTCTCACTTGGGTAATTAAGAAATTCTGGTTTGTACTTTTTTTGGTAAATTTTCATTATATTGAGATTTTAGATTTGCTTTTTCTTTTTCTTTAATAATCAATGCCTTTTTTTTTTTTTTTTTTCCTAAAAAGAGAAACATCTGCCACTCTATTTAAGAGGCATATCCACCAGCACAAACTGTGTGGCATTTCATTCCTATTTAGCCAAACTATAGAAACCTTTTTGTTTGGGAAGGGAGTGGGGGAGGGGTTGGTGTTGTGGTTGGGTTTTTGGTGACTTGGATTTTTTCAGCATTTTTGAAGGGCCAGCTGACCACATTATGCTTTGTCTTGCATTTGCTTTTAGAAATGTTCCCGTAAGCTTAGTGAGAAATTAAGGATTTTTCTACTTTATAAGGATGATATTCTAAAAGGAAACAATTTTGAGTGGTGTGGCTGCAGTTGAGTCGAGCTCCACACTCTCTCTTTTGTAAGCTTTTATTATTAATATTGTTAATTTTCTTATCTCACTGCTCTTTCTAGTAAATTGTTCTTATCTCAACCCATGGTCTTTGCCTTTTGTGGCTCCAATTCTCCTCTCAAACCCTCTGAGAGGGAAAAAGGAGAAAAGGGGGTGGGTGAGCAAGTGGTGTGTAGTTTGGAGTTTCAGTGGAAAACAATAAATTGGGGAGTACCATTCCTAAACCATGACACCAATATAGGGAAATAGACTTCTAAGAAGAAATGTGAACGTTTGGTTAATCTTTAGGTGAGCTTTTAAAAGTAAACTTTTAAGATTTACCTTATTGTTCATTGTATTTATGTTGCTTACCCTGGTGGCTGACCTTGTGTAGTACTGGGCAGGCATTAGATATGGAACTCTCAACATACCAGCAGTCTTGCGTTCAATTTTTTGTTCAAACTGATGCAATTTTCTGCTAGAACATCGTGAATCCCTGAATGAAATCTCTTGAGACTGTATCCAAGTACAGCAGTCTCTGTGTCACTACTTGTTGCTAACACAGTAGATTTTATACAAAAGAATGATCATATATTTATATAGCCTGATTAAGTCAGCATCATCTGCTGCCAAAAATCTATTATCTCTAGATTCCAAAGGAATTATTCTTTCTGACATTGTTGCTTAGAACCAGTGTCAAGAGAGCACTGTTGGAGAAGCAACAGTGCTAGCTTCTAAAACTAGATCAGTTCTTCATCAGAGTGGAAAAAATGCAAATTAACTTCTAAGTCCTTTGTCATCCCTTTAAAGCCAGGTGTGGCTCCACAGCAGAACCGTAGTTATTAACACACCCTCTTACAGGTTATTGTCTCTAATTACAGACTTAAGAGAGGCCCTGATATTGCCCATCATTAACAATGAATCTGCAACTCTCCATTTGCTATTATTAAAATGCTTGAAACTTTTGAAAAATCAGGATATGCTTGTTCAGTGTTGTTCTCAGTTGTTGAGGAAAGGCCAGCCTTGGCCTTTGGCCTTCTGGACAGGAGGCAAACTGTCTGTGGACATCTGAATCCATATGAACTGTATTATTTAACAGAACATCAAAGGAGAGGCTTTGAGTAATTTTGTACTGTTTTGCTTGAAATAAAACACATTTTGTACAGTTCCAATTCAGACCTCACATCATGAAGTTTATTCTCCTGATTTGAAACTAAAGATTTCTGCTTCAAATTTATGGAGAAGATGCACAGCCTCCTGCAATCTGTAGAATAAAGTTTGCTATAGAAATGAAATATATTAAGAAAATATTGTATATAAAAAAGGTCCCAAATCTGCAGATGTGACAACTTTATTTTCTTAAGTGCACTTTTAAATGGTTCAACTGTCCAGCAAAATTGCAGTAGATTTTAGGGTATGAGCCTTGTTAAGCAAAGGCAGGTCAGTCAGCCCTAAATGCATGATAATAAATGTTAATAAATGGTACCTGAAGGGGCGGAGAAAAGGGGAAACTTCTCCTCATCAGTCAGGTGGGAAGTGAGCGATTCCAGGCAGGTGTCCTCCTCCTTGGGAAGTCCTGTTGGCGCAGCAGGAGCCGCGTGGCTCTGCGGGAGCTGCTCAAACTCCGCGTTGGCTGGTTTTGCTTTATGGCGCCGTTTGCGTCAATTGCATCCCGCTCGGTGCGGTGCCTGTGCTGCTTGTGCTGACTGGCTGCTGTGCCTTGTGCTTCTGTGTGAGCAGGCCATGTCTGCTGGGTAAGGAAAAAGCCACTACCCTTGCAGGTGCTGAAGTTACCTGCTAAAAACTGTGAGGGGAAGGCTGAAGAGCTCCTACAATGGAGCTATAGATGGGAAAATAAAACATCAGGATGGAGAGAGTGAAAGGGATGAGTTAAACACAACTGGCAGATGTTTCCAGTGTAAAAATATTCCAGAATTGACCTGTGCAAAGCCATAAGAATAAGAACACTTGGGACAGTGGGGTACAGGCACTGCCACAGTTTCCTCAGGCTGGGGACATGAGCGCTTACACAGATGCAAGTGGAAAATATGCCATGGGACTGGAAATGAAAGGGTCTTGGTGTTAGAAAAGGCAAGGCGCCATGCAATACCCTCCACAGAAAACCATGGAAACAAAGGCAAAGGTTATAAGTGTGGTTTCTTAAAACATGAGGCTTAGCCTGGCAGCAGGGAGTGGCATGGCAAACCTGGCATGAAAGAAATGTGTCGTCTGAGGGATGTGTGAATATTTAGGGGGGAATAATTGCGCATTAGAAATACCTGGACGGTTGAGCTGCTGAGAACCACTACTCAGCATGAGCAGCTTTATAACTAATAGGCCAGGTTTTCAGTTAGGAAATGCAAACTGTAGCCCAAGAATGATGTGCTGATGTTAAGGTGTATAGAGGTATGTGATAGTGCCATTTGCAGTAGGCTGATGGTGAGGTGAGGGATTGTGCAAGAAAGGCCAAAACAGTAGCAAAATGTAAAGAAGATTCTGCTCTGGGGCTTGGTGTGATTGAATGGATGATCTGAACAGTTCTTCCATATGTGCAGTTCTTAATTCAGGAGACAATATTGTCATTTGAGAGAGTATTGAGAAAATATCCACTGCAGTGACCCATTTCTTGATAGGGAATGGGAAGAGGGTGTCTGTCCTGTGATGTGTTCCAGTTCAGTCTTCATGGGCTGTATTTGATGCTGCTGTGCAAAATGTTGTTCTTGTTTGAAGCTTCAGGGTCACTCAGAGTTGTACAGAGGGGAAAGCCTGAATCCAGGCTGGATAAAAATGGATTTTCTCTTTGAGAAAAAAGTAGATTTTGCTTCGAGTAGGTTCCTTGGACAAAGGGAATCAGTTGTGAAAAGAACATCTGAGGCAGTTATTTCATTCTGCTACAAGATGGGGATCCTCTCACCCCTTTTCCAGGCATATCCTCTTCACACTCTTGGTGTGTTAACAGCAGGAGGAACCAGGTGCCTGCTGAGGGACAATGGGGCCTAAAGGGATGAACATTTACTGCGTACCCAGGTTGTAGGGGCAGCTCTAGACCTGACTGGTTAGAGGCATTTACATTCTGATGTTGCTCTTCAGGGTTTAGGGGGTTTTTAAAACTTTATTTGACTCCAACAATTACTTTTTGCTACCTGCAGGGTGTAGCCTTCTTGAGAGGGATGCTTGTCCAGCCAGACTGGCTTGGTTTGATGGCTCAGGCTCTGAAAGAGACACTCAAAGCAATGCAGTTTGGCACTTGTGCCCTGCCCCAGGGTCCTCTTTCTCATCCTGTTTTTCTTCTGTAGTCACTGCAGATCTGTGATGTTGTCTAGAACAATACATCATACCCTATATACCCCACAGTCCCAACAGACCCTCAGTAGTGGTTCATCCTTGCCCTACTCTCAACACAGCTCTACCTAAAAAATTGAAAATGTGTGAGAAAAAAATTAGCAAACTAGATTAAAATATTTCTATTTTTAAAAAATTTTAACCTTCATGCCTGGCTTTGCAAACTAATAATCTTTATTCTCTTGGGTATGGGGCTGGTCACAAGAGCCTGCATTGAGATATTCAATTATTTAGTGTCCTTTTAAAAGAAAAGGTAATGTATGCAACAGAGATGTAAGATCTGCTCTGGTGACCATTCTCGCAGCTGGGATTTTAAAAGAACATTTTTGTCAGGGCCCTCGTGCTTGTGGTGTCACCATTGTAATTCCACCCAGAAACCAATTCCTCTGTTTTCTCAAGGGACAATGAACTGGTTTTGCAAATAAGCAAACCAACCAAGAGCCTTGTCACCTTCCCCTCCTCGCATGAGTTACTCCAATACCTTTTCAAAACCATTTTTCACTTTCTCATTGTTTGACATTATTGTTTCCCAAGCTTAAAGATTTGTCTTTTTTGACCTCCTAGACAAAATTACTTATAGGGATAGATTTCAGTATAACATCTTATACAGTTTTATTTTGATCTCTTCCTCTCCTGTAATCTTTGGCACAAAGAACCTGATTTGAAGTACAAAGTGGTCTGCTGGGAATATAATGTAACATTAAAAAATATAGTAAATAATTTATAGATGCTATGCAGAAAAGTATTCCACATTATTTTAAGTAACTCTGTTTGACTGAGTAGGGAATGAACATAAGAGATCAGGAATGGTCACACTAACCACAGTGAACAAAAATATTTCAGGTTGGGCATACATTCTCAGAGCTGGCAAACCAAAAGTGTTGTCTCTCCTTTATGGATACAGATTTCTCAGCAATTACAGTGTAGATAAAAGTAAAGATCTCTTGTAAAAACAACAAACAAAAATCAAACAGATTAATTATTATGGATTTCTATCAGGAGTCAGAAGTTTACACATACAGCCGGGCTAATATGTTTAGAGTTTGGTTTTTCTCCACGCTCCCCTGCCCCCCTCTTTTTTTTTTTT